>BGZK01000382.1:0-443421 GCA_005406025.1 Eumeta japonica
CATCTTTTTGAACTGATTTTTTCACAAAGACACCCTTGATTTTTGCTCTCCACGTCTTCCATTTAACGGTTTTTAGTCCTAAAAACCGTTAAAAAAGTACGTGAAACGCATTATTGATTCCTAAAGTGCCCTTTTGTTAAATGTCAGCTTAAAAGAAGATGGTGGCAGAGGCCCTAACAGTAATCTAGTTTCCTTTCAAATCTCTCGGCAGTCCGAGCAATAATAAAAATTATATTTAAAATAGTCAAAAAACTGTTCATACTATAGATAAGTATTATGCAATGCACAAATTTTAACGAGTACTGAGGACGCCTAATAATAATACTTATACATCTTACATTCAGATCTATACAATGTATTTGTATATGTGTACACACATTAAATACATGCGCGTGCACATTAGCGGGTCGGTGACGCGAACTCATAAGAATTTACGCATACAAAAATCCCCTAATGTGTCTAAAGAATTCAAAATTTCAATTCAAAAATAAATAATAAAAATATTTGTTTTTTACATTAATATTACAAAGACATCTTTTTTTGTTACTTAAACTATATTTCTAAATGCAAATAGTAATATATTTTATTCTCACTTTTTACAATCGCGTCACGTGATCGTGTCGGTTACGAATGCTTTAAAATTACGCCCCATCACACGTGCTTAAATAAATTTTCACATAAAAATTAACGAAATTTCTGTGATTACCTTCATGTTTTAGTTTGCCAAAATTGATTCCAAATTTCATATCTTACTACTTTTTGTATATCCACAAATTAATTATAAAAAAAAATTGACGATTTCTAGATAAGTAAAGTTGTTTATTCGAAAACGCCCTTACTCATTCTAGAAATTCGCACTCCTCTTCCAACTTCTTTGAGGTCAGACACGATGGAAGCGAGCGTTCAAAAAAGGTATGCCTAATGTTCAATTTGCTATTCCAGAACTACCCCGCGTTACTTTAAATGTAAATAAGGCTTTTGGCGTTCCGCATCAAAATAGGGCGAAAGGAGTCATGCAATGAATTTGTCTGTGGAAATTTTCATAGATAATATAGTTTATAATAATACGTTATGGAAGGTCAAGCTATCTTAAATAGTTTGTCATTGAAAATTTAGAGAGAAATTAGAAGCGATACATAAGAAAATCTAACTATAAAGTGTCATAAAACAAATGGTGTTTGTTGTATATAATACAAAAATCAAAATTGAAAGAGTTCGATTGCAAAATTATAGAGTTGTTTTTACTTACTTTACCTACAAATAATACACTTGGTAAATAAATTGTGTACGATTTCCTCAATTTCGATATATTACAAGTTAAGTCTCTATGTAATGATATGCAACATCTTGAAATATGGTAAACAAAATTATTCTTGGTATGAATTTAAATTACATCACGGAACACTTTTTTATCCAAATCCGACTCGCACTTAACAGGATTTCCCGCAAGCCAAACCTAATATCTATTCAGACAAAATAAAGCCTAGGACCAATACAAGTTACATAAATTTATAGCTCCAATTTCCGTCATGGCCCTTATACACAGCATTCAAATAGTGATCAAATAAGGGCACTATTGTATTTCACAGGGCTTTATAAGATTCCCTGGCTACAATGGCCTGTATACCATCGACAAAGAGCGTTTGTATTCAATAGTCCGGGAGATTCACAGCGAATCTAGCCGTGGCCCTTGTGGGAACACGGAATTGTTAAAATAGCTTACAGGGGATCATGTAAATGGTATTCCAGTAAGAGTTGATTGAAGTTCAGAGGGTCTGTTGGCAGAACAGTGCAAAAAAGAAGAAATACATCTGTTTAACTCCATTTGTTTGTGTGGATGTTTAAAACAAACATTGCATTCAAAATTTCGACTATTTTAAAAAAAGTTACAGCATTTTTTTGTAGTCCAGTGAGGTAAACAGTAATCGGTAATCTGTAAAATAAATTTGTTCTAATGCTGCAGCACATTGATTATTACTAAAATTACGACGAAACTGGTTGTCAGTAAATAACTTAATCTTGAAGCTTCGTATACAATTCCTATTTATGCAGTGATAAAAGTAAATGATTTCTAATTAAGATGAGAAAACAGTAAAATATATCTGAAAATTGACGAGCGAGTCTAACCCATTTAAGATTATGGCAGGAGTGAAATAACTTTGCTAATTATTGTAATTAGTAACAATACATATAAGATATTATTTTCTATGGACGACACCGTTTAGTGATTAAAACATAACTGGGTTTTTCTGTGAAAAAAGAAACGACATTTAATGTTCTTAATCACAATGAAATCATAATTACGGTTCATGACATAATAAATCTGTCACGATGACACTTGAAAGAAAATTATATTTTTCTTTACATCTGTCATATAATTATTCTATTTTATTAATTGATTTATTTCACTTCCATCGTCATCTTTAAAAGTCACAATATTATTGTATACTAGCTTTTGCCCGCAGCTCCGCCCGCGTAGGCATAAAATGTATTCTTTTATCTTGTTCATATGGAAATTTTTTTATAGGGGCCAATTTATACACATTGATGATATAATCACAGCCCAAATATATTCGTAGCTATTTCGTTTACATGGCTGATGTTTTTTAAAGCAATAAAAGCGACAGTTTAAAAATTGTTGAAACATAAACATAATCCATATTTACTGATTTTTTATACATTTCAGTTTACACATAACATCACTATTAATTAAAATGAAAATCGGTCCAGCTATTCTCCAGTTATAAGTGTTCAACAATTATATTGTGTAATGTATGTAAATTGAAACTAAGTATTTTTAAAGATGAACTCGCTAATATGTATTATAGGTATTATAAACGCTATAGTTTGTAGTAGGTACGGAAGTATATGATGATTGATGGTAATGCAAAAGTTATAGGTGGCAACTGCAATATACTCCTATAAACTATGTTAAACGATTTATTTTGGTCTGTGTCAACATGTAGATTTTGCGATTTAGAAACGCGTGAGCAAGCCACATAGAGCTGGCCGTGGGAAAAACATTGCATGCTCAAATGTACGCCTGCTACCTTTATGGTCTGACCCTGCCGCCGGACCGCACCATAATATCGCGCACTCGCTTGTCTATCGTCATAACTATTTAACATAAATGTTTGTCCAAATGATGGAGTGTAGAAGACAAAGTTTATCTACTTTAAACACCAGATGTCATAAAAGTATTTATTTTGATATTAGGATGAATTTGTTACTACCACATGTGCCTTAGAAATAAATTATCAATTATTATTGAATTTATGGTTCACTATTTTGGCGATAATGGCTTACACATAAAAGATTTTTGTAGGACTATTTAAGATAAACATTTCCATTACATATTATATACGTGAATTTCCAACGGTTTTTGCGGCGCACGCCTGAATAGTTGGCAGATGACAGATTTTTTTCCTACTTATTTGACACTTCTCGTTATATTTTGAATAATTGACTTTATATCTTTATAAATTATAGCCTATGTGTTATTCTGATGTGTAAGCTATACATTACTGTACTGTGTCATCGAAATCCATGCAGTAATTTTTGCGTGAAAGAGCGACAAACATCCATCCTTACAAACTTTCGCGTTTGTGACATTAGTATAGATAGTATTCGGCGATGTATAGGTCTGCATATATATTCTTATATAAAGTAATGTAATTCAATAAATTTTCCATTTAAATTTCTTCGGATGGAAGAATTGGAAGGATGAAAGAACACGCGCTAACAGCAGAAGAATTTATACGAATATAGTAAAAAGTGTACGATATACTATTTAATTCGACATAAGGCATGTCTCGTTGGGGACTTTGTCCGAAACCCTATTTTGTTATGGTTTCTAAAGAAGTTTCACTTCAAAAAGATTTTTTTTTTGTAAAACTTATTTTTTATTGTCCTTTGTAATAACTAGGAGCACCTTTTCATGAAAAAGTTCTCTAACCGATGACAGTGTGTTTAAGAAACTTTGCTGATTTTGTGATATTCGAATATTATATGATTTTTATTTTTCAAAGACAATTTAACTACTTAGTCTCACTTAAATACAAGAAAAATAATTTTATTTTAACGCTTTATTAAAAGTGATTGTAAATATAATAAAAATTATAAAATAAACATCTATTAGACCGAGACAAACGTGAATATATTAAGTTTATACAAGTGGATCCTAAAAAGCTCGTCATCAGATTAGGATGCAAAAGCTCACCTCGTGATCTACTTTTTGAGCCCATCCGACTAAAACAAATCGCTGTACCAAATTCTGCATATTAGGTACTGTAAAAAAGTACTAATAATATATATTTTTTACGTTTTAACCGGTTTAAATACAAACTTTTTTAAGGTATTTTTTTTGCGTGTTTTTTATATTGAATTAAAATACACGTCTACTTGAAATCGATTCACTTTTTGGAGTCCGTTTGTATAAGAGACGCTGGAATGAATACATAGCGGGGTATTTTTAAGAAATATCCTGCAAGGCGGGGTGAATCATTACCATATTGGTAGCAGCACAGCGGTCAATGGATCGCTAACTAAGCAAGAGGTAATCGGTTCGAACTCGGATCTCGTGGAAAACACCAATGGATTTTTAGCTTAAAACAAGTTAAAATAATTGTTACATGTCTCAAAGGATGCATTAACCTGACGGTCTTGGATATTGTAATCTTTGTTGTGACGACGGTTGATAGCAGCTTCCAACCAGCAATGGAGTAGTGTGAAGGGCTCGACATCCTAACTCTTCAATCTCAAATGGAAGGACCGAAACAAATACCATGCAAAACAAATATCATACGAAATAAACCTAACCTATAAGCGCCACGTGGTCGACTTGACTGCGAAATATGGTTTCGGCGCTTTCGAGCTGTCGTCAAGATTCACATTAAATCAAACTTGATTTTGTTTGATTGAATTCCTTAAAATTCATGCGAATTAAAAAGTGTATCATTTAATATTACGTTTGTTCCATGACATTTTTATTGTTTAATCGCTCTAAAGTTCTGTGGTATCATTTACATTGGGTTTAAAGTCTCAGCATTGATCAAATTAATCTAAAATAACCTCTTCATTAACTTATAAATTATCCCTCTCTATGGAACACAGAAGAAAAATTCAACAGTTTTTACTCTCCTCAACCGAATCGACGACCTACCGAACCACGAGCGTGGACCCTGATGCGCTTGACTCTTTCCGCAATTTCTACGGGACAGATTTGTTTCCGCAAACACAACAGGCCGCAGGGGCAGGAGCCCCAACTTTCCTCCGAGCTCGGGGGTGGCGCCGAGCGGTCGTTTTGGTTCGTCGAATTTTGCGGTTTTTTTTTTCTTTTACCCCACCCATTCCCGCCGGAATTTTCGGCTCTGTTTACACGTACATTGTCGTAGCTTCTAAATTTTCATGTGGTACCGTGGAAATTACTCCATGATAGTACATCTTTTCGTGGATGAAATTCTTGAGCCTAATTCGATGGATCCTCCTCGTGGTTATGATAACAATTTTCGGGTTCGTCTTTCTGTACATATTTCTTTATTGATGATAGATCTTGCCGGTTCATTTAACTTTCTTTCTTTTGTTTCATTATTTGACTAAGGAGAAGACGAAAAGACCTCGTGCCGAATGCGTTGATAGCAGAGTTAAACCTTTTTATGCTCTTATTATAAACGAATTGACTTATCACACGAGTTTACCTGTAATTTTTATCTTATCTGACTCAAAGTAGCGAATAATACTTTAGATCTTAATTTTGTGTTATAGATCTTTATAATTTATTCTGGATCTACAACGATAGTGGCTCAGTTAAGTGCTTCGACTTCGAACCAGGAATTTAGTGGGTTCGATTCTGGTTACGGGCGGATCGATAAATGAATTTTTATGTTAAGTCAAATTAAACCATAAACTCCTTGTTTCGAAGAAGACCATAAGCCGTGGGCGGCGCACGTTGTCAGAACTCTAACAGGCAAAAGGATCGCAAGGGTATATCTCCCCAGTGGGTTGGTTAAGAATTGATACAAAATTTTATAGTTATTTTTTTTGTTTGGATTATACTTATGTTCAAACCATGGTGCAAATCCAACTTTGACAGTAATGTAATTGTTTAACATATCAGTGGTCAGTTGTTTTGTTTTTGTAGAAACATTACTGTCGAAAGCATTTGAACAAAGTTAAAAAATACTTTTTTTCTGCCTTTAGGCGTGTTAAATACTATCGGTGGAAAGCGACGTCGTTAGGGCATAAAAATTTCTGAGAATTTATGTTTCAAGTACATTTTATTTAAATATCCATTATGTCTTGGGTTCACGATATTTATTAAATACATGTACACTATCATGTACTGGCAGAATAACTTTTAAATTTCTGACAAAATACGAAACGTTCAGTTAGGCTAAGGGTTGTCTATTTACTTTAAAACTATTAAAGTACATTTGATTTTCGAAAAGAGTCGCATATTGTTTATTATTCCTTAAAAACTACAGATTTATAGAAAAAGAGTATTATTTATTTATCCCGTATAACAGGATTTTCTAGAAATTTAAGCTAGTTTTATGTACCCTTTTCTTCTGATAAATAATGGATCAGTAAAGGTAACAATTTATGTATCAGTTTGGAGACAGAAAAACATTTTAATCTTTATATGTTTAAAGACACAAATTGTAGTTCCAGTAAACTTAGTGTTTGTAAGTTATAGTTCGCGCTAAAATATTATTCTAGTAGTATTAGACATTATACAGTACAACTAAATAAAAATAGAGTACTATGTTCTACTTTAGGGTACGTTTGGAAACCCTAGTCGGACTCCCTGTGTTGTTGCTTCCCGACCGTTCGAGCAACATTAGAGGTTGGGTTTGGTCGACCGGTTTTCTCATCTATTCTTGTTATTAATAAATTTATCAAATCCATTTGACTGTGTACAGTTAAATCTCTAAGAAACACCAATGCCAAGGACATAAACAAACTGATTGGTTAAACAGAAAAATTCTCAGAATTCTCGCGACGGCGTCCCGCGTCGAAACGACCGAAGGAGTTTTATTAAATTTATGCATATTATTCATTCCTATCACAATACGGCCCAATTATAGAACCAGATCAGACATATTTATGTAAATCCATGTAGATATTACACAAGGCGACTTTTAATGTCGACATTAGATTTTGGGATAGGCCGTATTACAAATGAATTTTATACGTGTTATTGCTTTTTAATCTATTGAATTATTGATTAGGTTCTTGTAAATGTTTTGTATTACCATCCTTATTGAATAAAATAAAAAAAAGATCGGACAAGTGCGAATAGGCATCGCTTTCTGAGTGTTCAGTACAAACTTAATTATGTATGTACATATTTTGTCCATCAAAGGTCCCCATGATTTTTGTCAGTTTACGACACCGATATTGGTCCTAGGAATTCCGAAGCTTTTGCCTATTTAAAAAAAATCTTGAATATTTATAAAAATGCCCAAATTTTCGAAAATCTTAAAAAAATGTCAAAGTTAGCGAAGTTAAAAAAAGTTCTCCCATATATTGATCTACAACACATTCCATACTCCGATTGCAAGAGTAAGCATGACATCGCAAAAAAATCACATAATTATAAATTAACGATTTTCAGATTTTTTCCTTTATTTGTTCTGTGAGACCGTTGCTAAATTTCATGATTTGTAAGTCAATGTGAAGTTGTATTTTAATTGCGAATTTATTTGATAATTGTATTTTGAAAATAATGTGATATAACCAGGAAAACGTTGTTCATAAAAGAAAGAAGCATGTTTTTTTAGACGACACTAAAAGAAAAACAATGCAATAATAATATCAATATTTTTTAAACGACCAAAAAAAAAAGGCAAAGGTTTATTATTATACAGCCAATGTGTTGACGCATCCGTCCCTCCGGACGATATATCCGGATAAACTGTATTACGGCCGGACGCACGGAGGTACAGACTGACAAAAAACTCAACCGGAATTCAGAACGGGTGAGTGCTTTGTCCTGCGCAGCTTTCAAATAAAAATGGTAGTGATGCTTTAGCGTGGTTAGGCACATATCGATGATGTTTATATCGATGCAAAAATACAATTCAAATCTTCATTAAAAACTATTAATACGTTAATCTGCGTGAGGTCGTAGTTACAAAAGTAGTAATAAATATACATACATGTTTGTTAGTTTTATTTCAAAAAAATATAAACTGCTAGACACCTAAATGTAACCTGCTAGAAACCTTCTAGACATAATCTAAATGTAAATAGTGACGTAAAACGAGTTACCTCACCCGAAAATACAAATATTATTTAAGGCTATGCTTAAACTAGACAGTTTTTATTTACTTTCTATAGGTAACATATTGAGTTTCATTTCTAAAACTGCTACGTATAATGACGTAAAAATTTCTTTAAAGCGATCGTCAAATGATCTACTTTTGTATTTAATCCTAGTAAAATTATAAACTTGAAGAATTAACAGTGTGCTTGCTTAGGCTACCATGCCTACCCGCAGCGTAGAAGATATGCACATAATAAATAGGCAGTGTTACATAAACAACTGGCTCACTTGTTCGTTCTTCCAACACGTGTGCGATTTGAAAATACCAATTAGGACCTCCTTCAACTGTAAAGCAGAACTTTCATAGGCACAACATTACCAACACTCATTATCGTAGCGACAGCAATATCGTATGAGGTTATAGAAGTAGATATAAAAAATGCAAAATGGGTTACGTTAGCTAACTACACAGCAACATTCGACTAGTTAGGTGTGCATCAAATATGCGTAACGAGGGTTCCGCTGCTAATAAAAACAAAATTGTCTTTGAAATCGATATTGTTGCCATGTCATAGAAAAAATTATATGCACGAATATGATAACATATCGATGTACTAGAGATTTTAGTCTCTCGAGCGCTAATAATCAGAGAGATAGATATCGTTTTAACAGATGGTAAGGTAGTTTTTGGAAAAACACTCGAGGACTGCCGCGGTAAAGCTATTGAATAGCATTTTTTATCAACTTATGCAATTATAATTATTTATTTATTTATGCAGTATTTTTTTCTTTGATATTAATTCAAGTTTTTCATAACTGTCTTCATTAATGAATGCACTTTGTTTATTCATATTTAAAACACTTTATACACAAATTTTACGCGGATAGCTATTTACCAGAAACTGCTATTCACTGTTGTACATATGTACACCTATGTATACATATATACGTATATGTATACTTACGGGGCACATGCGGTGATTGTGGCATTATAAAGGTTTGATAGATACCTACCTATACACCTATATACTTTCTCACAAACAGTTACGTATTCGTCCGATTCCGGAGCAGCTCGTCTCGATCCATGCGAGCTTCGTACAGTCATACCATATACATACACGTTAAGCGAACGCTCGGCTAAGCTACATGGTAGGCGGAGTGGGGGGGTGTTAGGTTTTATTTTCGTTACGGAATTTCTTGATTCGGTCGCCGCGCTCAAAGCCCGCGATAAAAGCTATGCAATAGCTTAAAAATCATTGTTGTTTACTTACATGTTTTTTATTATACAAGCTACATATCGTTCACCGATAAAGCTCACTGGGAACGTTCCTTGCACCGATCCGATTCGCGAAGGCAATTACAAGTTCT
The DNA here is from genome assembly GCA_005406025.1 of Eumeta japonica. Lineage (NCBI taxonomy): Eukaryota > Metazoa > Arthropoda > Insecta > Lepidoptera > Psychidae > Eumeta > Eumeta japonica. Next base: position 9,635 of record BGZK01000382.1, read on the forward strand.
GGTTAAACGTAAACAAGCACACGAATTAGGAGAGACAGCAGGTGGCATTTAAGTTTTTAGCCAATCACTTCTTAACCTTTAGGCTATCACTGTTTTCTGGATTCCATTCGTAACACAAAATAGTTGCATGGTTATCTTGATTATGAATATTTATTGTATTTTTTTTCTATTAAAAGGAAAACCTATTTGAAAATAGGTTTCTTGTGTAACCTGATTCTGTTGTGTGGACACAATGTACTGTTGTTGCACTCTAATACTAAATTAGAAGTTTTTATGCGTTGATACAGATGACAGATAAATCTAGGGAAGTTGAATTAAAAATTGTTATATTACTGACTCTAGCATCGAACCTAATACCTCTTGTGTTTTGCGATTGACTGAAGCGATTGCGTCTTCCTGTTGTAGAAAAGACAGTTACCATCCAAGAGGCGTAATAGGAAATTACCTATTAATAATTAAAATAAAACTAGAGGAAGCACAAGATGGAGTTGTGCGCATAGTATTTTCTGCTTTGACTTTATTATGATTGTATTTTTATTATATAATAAAATGTGGTTTTAGAGAATATTAAATTAAATTTGTGACATAAATAATATATAGCAATCTATAATATAATATGTAACAATAATAAACTTACAATATAAATCTGCAATAAATATCCTGTAGTATTTTAATCATCTATGGCAGGGGGTCCTTTAAGAAAAGAATCAATTTCCATTTAAAATCCTGGCGGCATATTAGTGACTTAAGTTCGTATTAATAAAGCACACTTAAGTGCGCGCTCCATCTTGAGATTGGAAAAAAGCAAGACAGTTATTATTTCGGTATAGACAATAATATACGTCTCGCTCCCACGTTACTTCTCGGGTTGGTGTCTGATTCGAGTGAGGTTTGTTAATTAGGCTCCTAGTGACTTCCTTGGAATTGCCGGTGTCAATGGGCGGCGGTGATCATAAGCATTCTTTGGTCTGCACGCCCCGTTAGAATCTTAACATAAATGACTATTAATTAACTGATTTTAAGTACACATGAAATAAATACGAATGATAGGAAACAAATACAACATTATTGTATGGTAATATCGAGTCGAATAGAAGGTATTCTTATATCAGACAATCTTTATTATTTTATAAAAAATATTCAAAGTATTATAAGCCTGATCAAATATATATTTTATTGTCAATATTATGATTTTTTTCCTGAATTTTCTGGGTGCTACTTTTCCCAGATAAGCTGGACGAAAATATTTTCAAAGGGGTATTTCTTATCAGAAAAGCTTTCAATATAAAAAAAAAGTGTTTTTGTATAGAGCCGAATAAATTTCCTATAAAATTTTTGTAGCAAAATTTCTACCAGCAGAAGAAACAAGAAAATTATACAAGACCCGTAATAACTGTTAGGATTGATTGTGAAATTCGTTACAATGCTAACTGTACTTATGGCAAGGCGTTCGCTCCATCGGCGTCATCGCTTGTTCGTTATTGGGATATTTTATTTATCGTGCGTTCGGGGCGGGGCCGCATTCGCGGAGCGCGAATTAGGAGCGGAGAGAATATAAATCTAGATTTTGTTCAGAGTTGTGAGGATTTTGTATGAATTTCGATCTATTGCCGACCCGTCTGCCTTCATTATGATTTATTAGGTATTTAAAAAATTAACGATGTTTAAAACCAGTACGCGAATGATTATAATTATAGATTATTTACAGTGCGCGAAAATTAAATAATCATATTTTTAAAAAATGCCATCCACGTTCGGATTACCACGTAGATATAATTGAGTTATTTTTCTCTCACTATATTGAGCACTTCTTTAGGTAACGATCCTTAAAATTATCTTTGAAAGCAGTGAAATTCTGAGTTTGCCGTTAGATTTTAAAAATTACACTGTATTATTCAATAATAATTGTTTTTCACATTAATAAGACCTATTACGATTATCGCAGAAAATCCTAGCTTTATTGTAAGTTTTTAAATTTCGGTGTGAATGGTTTCTAGCCAATTTTAAACCATTATAGATCCTAAGTGATCATTCAAAACCAAAAATAATTAAAGAAACTTAAAGATGATTTTTAAAGATCTATATTCCATGATATCGACTTGTCAGTGTTCGTCGATTTTAATTTTTTGTTTTGCACAATATGGCGTTTGGCTATCACTAACTTAAATTTTGATTACAGCCATGTCTTTGTGACACTCACAAGTTTAAAACAAATCGATTGACGTAAGAATCATCAAAATCGGCCCATGCGTTTGGTTTCTATAACACCACAAAATTTGTGTCGCGCAGTCGGGTAATAAGTCCTTTTGTCTAAAATTCTTCGCGCTACTTTTGACCTTCACGTAACATTTGTTGTAAGCGAGAACTGTATAAACAATTTTTAATTCTATCTTTTCTTATGAGCACGAGTATGAGTTATAATGACAAAGTCTACTAAGACTTTGTGTAAACTCTATCAAACGCGAATACAACGCGCGTCGCTTTTAACTCTGATTATTTCACGTCAAGTAATAACTTTTGATTAATGAAAAATGATAAAACAAACTACTCAGTTCGATTGCAGAAATTTAAGCGGATGACGAAATATATTTCAGATGCGTATGGCTTTGCTAAGTGACCTTTAGTTTATTGACGCCACTGAAAAGTATTTTGCGTTTGTGTTTTCCACTTTCATAGAACTCATCGGTACGTTGTTAATTTTAAAAACCGTATCAAAGCAGCACCGGAGCCAAAAATTTGGTTGAGGTAGGCGGCAGAGGGAATACGAGGGCGGGGGACACGAACTCTGGACCAGAGACAATAAGTAATAATTTTATTAAAAAAATAAACATGTACGGGCAGCCATGCAGCACCGACTGCCGCTCGTGTGGGAATGATTTCTGACAATGACAAAAGATAGCATTCAAAAACAAATATGCCCAAATAGAAATTACAGCTGAAATTAAATGATATCGTGTGTGTTTGAGTACGAAAGAATATATGTTTATTAAAACATTGTTAAATATTGTTAACGACTCTTCATTTGTGTAAACAGAATTATGTACTTGTCGTGTATCGGATTTACATAGATTTTGATAAGTTCTATATTTATGGTGCAGCATAACATGGTTCCGCACGGGTCGTCACTCGTGCCAGTTACACCACTAGCGGTAGTTCAGTGGTAGGACGCTCGACTCTCAATCTAAGGGTCGTGGGTTCGAACCGGGTAAATAGCAATGAGTATTGTTCAAAACCCAGAACGTATATTTATTCAACAATTAGAAACGTGTAAGACAATTAAAATTCTTAGAACTGGCCACTTAGAAACTGTAAAAATAAATTAATTTTTAAATTTTATAAATAGTACTCTTTAAAAATCTTATTATGTATAACTAGTGGTTGCCCAGTGGTCGAAATTCAACCATAATTCATTTCAATTTTAATTTTAACCGTTATTAAGGTTCTATTCTCAAAGACCTCTATAATTTTATATAGATTTTGCCAAGGCTAGATAGTTAATTTGCCTATATTTTTCACACATATAACATTGAAATAAAAATCAAGTCTAAAAAATTGGGACTGTGTTAAAGAATACCTTTTTTATATTTTTTTATCGACATAAAAAATCAGACGGATATAAAATTAAAGATTTATAATATTCATTTTGTCTTAACGGCGGTAATAATACTGTACCCTTACGACAATATGAAGAGAATGCAAACCTGTCACCTAAAGTGACTTCAGATTCAAAATGTATCGCTATGCAAAACCTGCATTGTAAATCCATTTACCCACTATCTTAACTGTGGGAAAACCTTGGAATAACATTTAGTTTGAGCACATTTGCATGTATCTCTCAAAATTACTTCTTCATTTTAACCGACTTCTTGTATACTATTAACGTTATACTAATTCGCATTTGGTCTATTATTATGCATTTGCTAATACATATTCCTTCTTCTTTTTCTCTCCTTCCGACCCGTTCTATGTTCTATGTCAAGGCATAATCAAAATAGAAATAACTTTCATGAAATTACTGTCACGAAATTAGAAATATTTTAGTTTAATTAATAAAAAGGGAATATCTATTAGACAAATTATTAAAGGATAAACAAACTATGACAATGACATTATCATAACTATGGTTACGTTTGACATTCAATAAGACTACATACATCAAAGACGTAATATTAATCTCTTCTCAGTTTGACCACTGACTTTAACCATAAACGAAAGAGTATACATGTTGAAAATGTATGTGCGTGCGTGCGTGGGTGTGTGCGTGTGTCGTCAAATGCTTGGTAGTGTGCGTAGTGTTTTGTTTATTAATTTAATATATTTCTAATGCGTGTTATATAAAAATATTAGCTTTCTGAACTCCTCCGTATAAACTTTAAGTAACCCCATTCGCCCGCTCCCCCGCGGGCGCAATGTGCTTAAAAAGGGGTACTAAATTTTCTCTTCACGTATTAATATATAGATTGTATTCATGTGTCATTTGATTTTACAAATTGGCAGCATATAGAAAATTGTCTAACATCAAGATGAATTTAATGCGAGGAAAAATTTTCGCTCAACTATTTTCTTTGAATTTCGTCGCCATTTAAGCCGATAAGAAAGTTATATCAGACTTCGGTTGGCCTTTCATGCTGAGACTCCATATGTTGCTCCGTTTATAACCGGTTTAACAAGTTGAAACGTGGTTGCACTAATCTGACTGGCGATCTGCGTTAGGGACGTCCTTCTACGGCGACGACCGAAGAGACAATAACAGTGTCGTGCTGGTCACGATAGAGACTGGCAAAAGAGTGGCCAACTAGCAGATTCGGGTAAGCTTAGGCATCAGTATGAGTCAAGTGCACAAAATTCCTCATGAACATTTAGCAGTCAAGAAGCTTTGTATTCGGTGGATACTTCATAATTCGACAGAAGCTCAAAAATTCGTCGTGTTAATTGGCGCCGAAAAATGATTCAGAGATTTGTCGGTGGTGCTGCTGACATTGTATACGACACGGTTACAGGAGAGACTATCAGATTGACCCACGTAAGCTAATCTAAAAGAAAGATATCATGAGGAAGTACTTCAAGATTAAGCGGAAGGGAATTTTGATGTATGTGCAATCTGTGAAAAAAAGAAGGGCTCACGACTTATCCCGTTTGGTTAGACTAACCGCGAAAAGTGATTAAGCAACGAATGTGCTCTTTCTCATTAACGTAACCGAATTAGAGAGGATTGTAAATTTAGTTTGTGCCTGCAGACCTACGCTGTATTGTTTCTAGGGTTCCGTATCCAAAAGGTGTTAACGGGACCCAATTACTAAGCCTCTTCTGTCCTTTTGTTTATCCTTCTGTTTTTCTGTCTGTCAGCTGGCTATATACCCAATGGGTCGACAGTTGAAATTTTCACAGTCTGTGTATTTCTTTTGTCGACATAAAAAAAAAAAAATTAAATTAAATTAAAAATTAACTAGGAGGCCCCCGCAAACAAAGTGTGTATTTTTGGCGTTTATCGTTAGATTTTAATAATGACAATAGGTAAACGCTCGAAATGTCCACTAATAGTGTATTACTATAGTCGCTATAAAACAAATAATAAGAATAAGATGAAGTTATAAATTAAAGGGGGTTGCCATACAGGAAACGTGCTTTTTAGACGTTTTTTGTTCAATTTTAATATTTGTTCTTATTATTCATCAAGTATTACAAAAATCTTATGGAACGTTGAATATTGTTGGTACGAAACCCTGCACGAGTTCTACTGTCGCTCGGTCGGTTTTCTAGCTCATGAGTAAGTGTTTGTCTGTTTAGGAGCTAAGTGTTATCTACCATTTGTTATAATGGCGAAATCTCCGCGTGCTACTTTGCACCTTATGAACTCAACATAAGAAATAAATAAATAAAAAGAAAACTTCGTTACCAAATCTAATCGACAGAAGGTCTCCAACAGAGCTTTCGAGGATATGGATGTTACTGCCGTAAGGTCAGCGTGGGGATTAGGGCTAACGAACTTTTTGAACGAGATACTTATTTACTAGGCGCGTGACTTTTAGGGTTGCACGATTACAAGTGCGTAATTCGTCTGAAGAATAAAGTGTTTTAATAGTCGACCGAAAACAGGGTTTTATTAAAAAAAATACATTTTATGAGCCTTCCGGTGGGAAAAAAGATTATGTTTGCGTCACTATGTTCATGTTGTGTAAATGGTCTTTTTATTCTGTTTTTTCAGCACAAATTTGGGATTACCAATGACTATAAAGAAAACATTTGAATCGGATATTTATATGATCGTTCGTGTCGCATCTCATCATTTCCTGCATGTCTCCGTCTATGTAGTGAGATTAGGATGGGACACAAAAATGGGCGAATGTTGTAAATTTTTCTCTACTGGCGCAGGCAAAACGACTAGACATTTTAATGAGGTACACTTAACAACGTTCAACGAAGGAAAATAAATTTTATTTATTTATAAACTCATACATATTTTCCAGAACGTTTATATGGTGGATGACACACATTTTCACACTGTATGATCTTGCTTTACTGACATTAAATATTTCACATAAGCTCGTCGGTTTCGGGTGTTTAAAGGTTGACATTGTTTTAACATGCGACTAACTTGGCTTGCATAGGTTTTTCTAATTCTTGCCGCTTTTTCTGTCGCACACACTCGCTCTATAGATTTGATCTGTAAGTCTACTTTCATTCATCCTTTCCAGATGGCCGAACCACGCACCATACCTTTTTCCCCTCAAGCCACTACATCATACCTTTTTGTCCTCTATCTACCACGTTTTCTTTTAAACCATACCGCTCTCTAGTATTGCTATTCTCACATCTATCTTTCACAGACACTCCACACATGGTATGTAGAGTTCGTATCTCTACTGCATTGATGCTATTTTCATATTTCCTCTGCCATGTCCAACTTTTATTGTAGTTTAAGTGTAGGGCCAAGAACTCCATTACAAATAACCAAATGCATTTATCATGAAACGCCCTAAATGTTCATAACAGCAATCAAGGCAATATTTACTTTATTTTCTACATTTACTTTCTCTTCAATATGATTGTCATATTTATTTCCATTTGTAAATAAAGCAGGCAAGTAGACATTTGTCTAACTTTCAAGGAAAATCGACTTTTTATAAACGGGGTTTAGGTTTTAAACTCTTACAAGCTTCTAATCATTGTCACGTAATAATGAAGTTTCTAGGTGTGTGGTTACTAAACGGACTGTGCTTACAGTACCCTCGGGGATCTTGGAGAATATTGGCAGTTTAGGGGAACACCTGTGGAATCCTGAAAAAAAAATGGACGAAACCTTCCACGACGCGAAAACCTTCGTTCAATTCGTTTCGCGCATTATCTAGGTAACGTACGGCACCCCCGGCGGCGCGGGCGGCGTGGGGAATCACAAAGGGGTCTAATCGCGACGGAGAGAAAAAAGGAGGAGCGGGAGCGGGAGCTGTTTACCGCGCGACAGATTCCCTTCCTGTTTCCGCGTGTGAAAATTTCTCTTTTGACACTTCGCGTTTTCTACGCGGCGCGCGCGTCCGTTTATTTTTATGGCTCGCGGCGTAAAAGGGAAATAATAATATGTGTCGCGGGACACTCGTCGCTTTTATCTGTCGCGCGCTCAGAGGCGGGGACTCGCTCAGAAGGATTTCGTTCGGCGACGTTTCGCTCTGTTCATTTTCTGGCTCCTAGCGCAGAAGACGTGTGTCCGAACTGGGCAACGACGCGTCGAAATATAAGAGTCATGAGTGTGCGAGAAAAATAAATAACAGCATTCTGTTTTTTTTGGCAATAAAATGACAATAGCCCGGTTAAGCGTGGACGGTATCGAATGCGGTCTGTTCCGTAGTAGTTCTCAATTTCACGTTGGAAAAAGATTTAACATTTTCTTTTATATATTATACTCTTTGTTGTCTATTACTGATTCTTAATTGATATGTTAATGATTGATCCGAAACACACACAACGTCAGTTTATGACAAAATGGAGTATAATTTAGAGCCACCGTTTCAGTTAGCATTAGGCGTTTCATTAAAAAAAAACTAGCTACATGACTTTTCAGATGACGTAGTAATTACGGAATTAATCTGTCCAATCCATATGAGTTTAGCCATTCTCTTAAGTTTCGGAACAAGTTTATTAACTATTTTTTAAAATTTACCAATATTAAAATCCTAGAAAAAAAATTAAGAAATTAACTTTTCTATACTAAAATTGCTGGTATGATATTAAAGCTAATATACGTGATCACTAAAGGTATTTTTTAAATATATTTTTTTGATTGTTTTAGAAACATATCTCTCTGGATTTTGGAAGTCTATTATTATAAAATAAAAAGCTGGTTGACATTAGGATCATTAAATGAGGTCATTTTGTGAATCATGATGTGAATACATTTGAGTGTTTTAACACTGTCCAATAAATACACATTGAAAGTAAAAAATATTTTTTGAATGTAAACGATGAAAAAAATTATTTCATCTTTTATCAGCACTTATTACTATCGCTGTATTTTGGTACATGAAAATGAAAAAAAATCATATAAATGTTCAAATATTTTAATGTTTCTGTCAAATTCAGAAAATGGTTTAATGTATAAATAAGGAAAAAAAAATAACAGGATAGTTTAAAAAATCGAGACCGTCAATCAGTTCTGCAAAACTTAAAAATACAATAATTTTTAAAGAAAGCTATTAATTTAGCTTTTTTTAGGGTTCTGTAGCTTAAATGGCTAAAACGGAACACGGATTTGTCATATGAAAATGAAGCAGAATTTTTTTTGCAAGCTACAACATGTGGTAGGTATTTTGACAATTTTTATAAAAGCACTTTAAGATTTCCCATTTTCTTGATTAACTGAATATTTTCAGAAATAATCGTTTCAAAAATAGCAGCATATATTACCCTCCCTTTATTTTTTAAACCGTTCCTCAAAAAAGATGAAAAATACAAAGGTAACGTTTAATAACTGCTGTCAAAGAAAAGTTTTTTAAACATGATCGGATATATCCTTTTTGAGTTATTGCCGAAAAACTGCAATTCTCAATAAGAGGACGTTAAGCGCCATGAAGATACGCTCTTTTGCTGGTGCCCTTTTTCACATCGTATCTCTTTGACACTATAGTAGGTGTTTCGATTGTGTTTTAAAGCATTTCAAATTTAATACAGAATGATATAATTAGGCTAGTATTTTATTACTAAATAACATTTTGTTTTTCACATTTTTATTTTTGTCTATCCCTTTTTCTTAGTGTGAGGTATTATTGTACGCGCCTTTAAAAATTATTGCGGAGTTGTAGAGACTATTTTTCCGTGCAGCAATTCGTTTGCCAAATATTAAACTTTTAAGTTGGTAATTTTTGTTAGAGGTGAGTATCCTCTTTTCTTAGCTTGAAAAATTTTAATAAAAAAATGATGGTAGTACGTATAATGGATTTAAAAGTAAAACCATTGCGACTAAGTCAGAACTATTAGTTTAAGAGTAATAGTCGACATACTTACTTGTTTACCTAGTAATAGGTAAGTAATGTGCTTATGTGAGGAAAACATGAAAAAAAGTGTAACATGGTCGTTTTTTTCATCTGTTGTGCTTTTCTTTGTAATGATGGCTTCGAAACCCTACACTGAGCATGGTCTGACATGCTCTTGGCCGTTTTTTTTTTATGTAATTTGAAAAATACAGAGAGTAATTTCCAGTTGAAAACGGCTGTCCGATTTAGTGTTGTTAAACTATAATTAATATAAAATACAATTTTATAATATATAGACCAAGAAGACTCTCATAAATAGTGGCAACTTCTAGTAGTAAATAAATATATCTCTTATTTACCAATTGTTTTAAATAGATCGGGTTGTATTAGTTTCAATAATACATTTTAGATGGCTCTTTTCTTCAATTTTATTTTTGTTTCTTATCAAAATAATGAAAACAGTATAAGACGTACACTTTCGGATTTTCCAAATTTTTAATGACTTTATTATAAAGATTTTATGAATTTTATTGTACATAGATTGATAAAAGTCCATTTATGCTTATTTGATTCATATAAAAAGCCCGTTCAAAAGCCAAGCTCAACGCCTCGATCATAAACTCACTCGTAACCCGCAGCGAACAGATGCGCGATGAACAAATTAATATCGTCGAATTGCTAAAGGAAATTACCTCTCTGCCAACAAATTAATTGCTGTTTAAGGCACAATTAAGTGCGAATAACCTTTCCATTTTAGTAATTAAGTAGAGTAATTATTCCAGTCCACTTTGGTTGCTTCTAGCGCGCTTGTTGATGGACCTTGATTGCAAAATTCAGTCTAAAAATACAAAATTTTCAGATGATTCACGAGATGTTAATAGTACGTGGATGTTAGCGTGGTCATACTGACACATGTGTAACAAAAACTTGTAAAGATCCATTCTTTGTCTGTCTGTATGCGACAACATGCATTAAAAATGAAAGTACTTTAAATTTTAGAATGAACATATAACAATTTTCTCGAAAATTTAATTTTAATATGTCGTGAAAGTAATTTAAATTTAAAGTAGGTATTAATATGAAATAAAGTAAATAGAATAGGCTATATTTAGTTGTCGAAAAAGGCTATTCCGTTTCATCATCAGTGCTGTGTGTGTTTCACATTGAAAATATATTTCAGATTGTTTTCAGTTAGAAGTATTTTTTCGCTGAAAATGTGTCATGGTGAATTTTCTTAAAGTATCGAAACAATTTATGAATTATTTAAATATATGATATTCAAAGGGTCACAGCACTCCTTTTTTTTTATAAAAATGGGCAAAAATTTTACTACTTTTTTTCAGTATCAAGAAGTTTATATTCTACAGAAAATGAAAAAGACATATTTTCTAAATAAAAAAGATATTGAAGTAGGGTATTTTTGACATTAAAATCACCTTATGGATTGTTTATGATTAGAAGGATTGTTTTTTGGTGAAAATGTGACTCCGTAAATTTTCTTAAAGCATTGAAGGCATAAGGAAGTATCAAGTTGCTAAATGCATGAAAATAAAAATGTCGTAGAGCCATACTGTGGTCAACTTAAATGAAGTGTGAAAATTGGCCGTGTGCGAAATACCACACTCTGACAGAATACGGACGTGAAGTAACAACTTCCGCTGTCGCGTTTCGTCCATTGAGTGAAAGTTCAAGTGCTCAATCCTTCTCCATCACTTCACACCCCTTCCATCAGATATACTATTGCTATCCAAGAATTCAGCAACTAGCTAGTAAATTTTTAGGGTTTGCGAGTGTTCGTTGGCAATGACCACCTATTTTCTGATAGATCGCCAGCACATTGGCCTTTCGAATAAGGTATATAAAAAATAACCGGTGACGACTCAGTGGTTAGGTGCATTATCTTCGAATCAGCAGGTATTGGGTGCCATCCTGATCATACGCGAATTGCTAATGAGTTTTTAACTTAAGTCAAGTCAACCTACTCGCTCTGTGCCTCAGAGAGCACGTTATGCAGTCGATATTGGAAATTGTCATCGTGATGATGGGAACGGGCGTCAACGGCCTCCAGTCCTAGACCCTTGTGGCGGGTTGAAGGTTCAAGCTCCTCAATCTGATCGAAAAGGTATACTGGGAGGGTATACTTCAGCAGGACGATTCAAGAAAAATAACATGCATTTTTACACAGTAATAATACAATATTACATACATAATATATAATATTATACGAATTCACACTTATTTCCCAGAAGAGTAGACGAAAACTGTGAATTTCCAAGTGGTAAGATTTTTGCATATCTCTCTTGTTTTACTGCTATTCACCAGTATTTTCATGCAAACTCGTAGGTTTCGAGTGATTAAAATTTGGCCCTTTTTTTAAAAAAAAAATCAATATGGTTTGCATAGGATTTTCTAGGGCGACCCTTACCGATCTTTGCATCACACACACTCGCTCTACAGATTTGTTTCATCAGTCTACTATCATCCTTTTCAGATGGCCAAACCACCGTAACATAACTTTTTCCCCTCAAGCCACTGCATATTTTAATCACACTGCTCTCTGACACCACTGATTCTTGCAAATGGATGAAGTTTTTTTAACTTTTTTTTGGCATTCAATAAATTTGTATTATACCGGACAATTTCTAGAATTATTTAGGTCGGTGAATGAATATTCGAGATACGATGCTACGAAATGGAATCTGTATGCCTAGTCGTAGATTATTCATAATTACGAGACATTAAAGGGCCCACAGCATCACCGCCGTCTATTTCCAATATCCTTTATATGTTAATATTTTCGACTTGCAACCTTTACGGAAATATTGTTTTTGCATATGAATTCGGGATGTTTTGTATACTCGGCGACGCCGGACGACTTATAAAAAATCGCAGAAGGATAAACCGATGAGATGACTATGTAATTCAAAGTTGAGAAAAATGAAGGCGACTGTACTCGTCGGGTGAGCATCTGTTACCCTTCTCACGTTCACGGATTGGTTTCGACGTTAATGGAAAATTTTAATGTATTGATATGTTTTGGTTTCGTGTAGACACAGCTTTATATACAGATAAATGGTTTACTCGTAAAATCTTGTACAGTCGTATTTACATAGCTATTGTCAATTGAAAATGGCTAGGATAATCAAAATACCTTTCACGTTGGCATTTCGAAAAGATGTAACATCTTCGAGCAATTTTCTATTAAGTATGACAAACTTTGAAATGATTTACCATCAGCGGTGTCCCAAATTAGCTTCAATACGGCGGTCTTCAAGAAAAAACGCATTAATTTTTAAAAGGCGGCAGTGCACCGGTGTCTCCGCTGGGGCTGCGAATGCCCACGGGCGGCGGTGACTATCTACTCCCTAGTGGCCCGCATCCTCATTTACCCCTTAAAAACTTTATAAAAAATGCTTTTTTAAGGTGATATCGACTATTTTTAAAATGTCTGCATTTAAAAAATATAAAGGTAAAATTAATCGAATGCTTGTCGACAATATAGCCTTAAGCATGCTGGTGTGAAGGCTAAGGGCTGAACAGACGTGTCAGGGATGTATATGTCCGTCGTGCCACTGACGTGGTTATTTTCACAGAAGCCCGAGTCGTCGGGAGCCCGATTCTAAGATAGGTATTTGAAATTTGCACGTTGTCGAAAAGAACGATGGTGATTCAGTGCTAGAACAAGACTGTATTGAGTTTGATCTGACGGATGGACCAATGAATTTATTGAATCAAGTCAAATTAAATTACTTGTCCTGCCCAACGTAGGGCAGGTTAAACCGTCGGCTCTGGACGTCGTCACCGCTATGGCGATGGTGGCCGTTCGCAGCCCCTGCACTGAGATTTCAAATGAAAAGATTGGTAGGGGATATACCTACTTCGGCAGTAGATGATAAGATCTGATACAGCAACAACAGCAATATAAGTGTTCCTAGATCTCATTGTTTAATACTCGCCAGTAAAAGGAAAGAAAGTGTGCAATGTCTTTTATCATACTTACAAATATTGTTGGACATTGATGAATTCCTACATCTTTTATATCGACCGATCATGCTGTCAATCATGATCCCGATCTTGTTTCTGACTTAGATTTCAATCTTGGCCACGCTTTTGATTCCGATTCTGGCCTCAATCTAGATTCCGGTTCTGTTCAAATGCATAATGTAAAAAAACTAGCAGCGTTACGGGATAAAAATCGTCCTTACGCTGCGATATAAACTATTATCATACCCGTTTTTATTAAATTTTTTCTAATTGTAAATTTTTTCTACTACAGAGTTCGCTAACAAATGTACAGACAGAAAAAAAATGTCAATATCATTGAAATGCATTCTCTCAACGTTTCTAATGTCGTTCAGGGTAGTTTTTCTTAAATATCTTTGACTTACAAAATTTTTTCTCGGTTTATTACATGTACAAATATGGCGTTTACATAACTATCGTTTATCGTTGGTAAATTTATTGCAAGTGTGCAAACTGGCGTTTGCACACTTGCAATAAATTTACCACCAGTCCATAAATACAGGAAGGACAAGATAAATCGACAAGAAATCACGTTATATTCATTTCGTCATGTTAAAAACTCAAATCTTTCTACAATGCTCAATCGTTATTGTCGTTGGAACGTTCTTGATGTAGGACCACAAGTCACGCTCTCCTGCGTCGCATCGGAATCATATATAGACATATTTATGTGGGGGGGAAAATTGAGAAAATGAATTTGTTATTAATGTAACAATTTAAAATATAAGACGAAGAATCATAGCATCGAATACCTTTTATTTTCGTCTTTGCCCGTTATCTTGTATGCAGGCTTGTTAGAGTGTGAGTTAAGTATGGATCCGACATGGCCTGTGGAATATTTGGACATTACTGTTTTAAAATTAGTTTATTTTGTTGAAACTTTAAAAAAACTTTTAAAGAAATAAAAAAAAGGTTGCTAACCGACACTAAATAAATTTTGAATATGATAGCAATTAATATCGATAAAAATTTATACGTTTAGTGTAAAGGTTTTCAATAAACAAATAGGGAAATGGTATTTCACCATTCAAAAGCAAGTATCATTACTTTGCCTGACTTTTTAAAATTCTACCCTAGTATAATATTCGTAGCCTCTAAAAATGAAAGGTTTTAGTGCAAAATTAAATTCTAAAGTCTGAAATAAAAAAGAAATTTCAACGTTCTATAGTCAACAGTGTTTGTGAGTTTTCTTGTGTACGAATTATAGTTTGAGATTACTCGTCACAAATTGTCATAACTCTATCATTTTACCGGTGGAATAAAGCACTTTATAAGTACTATGGATCAAATCAATTTTAGAATGAATACATGGCGGAACTTTGCAATTGAAAAAAATTAAAGACTAAACTTGTATACAGAATACAGAATTTCACGGCATAAACTTTTTTATTGTTTCAGTAATTCATATAAAACAAACTTTCGTCCAGCGCTAGAAATACAAATAAACATTTCGACATTTGACGGCGTTCTCCTCCCCGGAGTTGTCGTGAAGTTGAAAGTTCACTCATTTATTAGCGAACAAAGTTCTTGGATCAATCAATAGCCTACTATTTTAAGACGAGCTTCCGCCGGCGGCGCCGGTCAGCGTTTAGGTAGACAATGCCTAGTGTTTGTATAGGTATTTGAACTGCCCCAATTAAGATCTCAGTTCATTGATTGAACTTTGTCTATTTGAAGATTTTGTGTATAAATGATGGTATACTCGATAAGTATATGAAAAGTAGAGTAAATTCGGGGGAAGTGAATAGGGCCTTGCATGCTGTTATGATCGGCACAAAAGTTTCACGACAAGTGCGTTTGGCTATCCATAATGGAGTTCTGGCCTCTGCGCTTATGTGTTGAAGGGCAATTGGGTGTTTCAGAAGAATCATGATAATAGAATAAATGGAATGAATGTGCGATCCTTGCGTAGGATGTCTGGAGCGTCTTTGAAAAATAGATGTAGAAATAGTTTTGTCAGAGAACACAGTAGACTGAAAAAAGATGTAGTGACTAGAATACAACAATTTTTTCAAAACAATAAACCAAAATAAAAACAGCCTCAAAAACCTTATTTAAATGATTTTGTAAGTGGTTTTCAAAAACATCTAATCAGTCGTTTTTGATGTCCGTTCCAGCTAAAGCAAGGCAAAAGAACATGTAATCTATAAATATGAATATGACACGTTAAATATTGAATCAAAAAGAGATCTTTTTCTAAGGCGACACAACTGTGTTTGATTTATTTTAAACGTTTCAGTTTTTTATTGGAGTTGGTTCCACAACTCAAAAAAAATGATTAGTCGTTTTTGAACTCAGTTTAAAAAATATATTTAAATAAACCGAACGCGGTTTTTTAATACATTTCGTTTCTTTATTTTTAGTTATCGAGTAATATTAACTGTAGAACCTATTTAACTATTTTACATGTGAATTAGGCCATTGTTAATAAAATCCACCCGGTAAGTTTGTTTTGTGAGGAGCAAGTGGAAAAGCAATTTCGATTCCGAATTTATTGTCCATTATTAATCATTTCAGGGTCTTTACATTCATAGTTGGAGTACAACTACCAAATTATTGTTATAGAGACTAAATAAATTATACTTATTCTTTATAATATAAAAGCTCTACAATTCATACGGATTACATTTTCATTCATTACCACATTAAATTAATTCATTCTGTGTCTACTGTTATTGCTAAGAATTCCGATGTGTTCCTGCTTTAATTTTCACTTTGGAATCATATAAATGAATGAAAATATGTAAGTAGACTACTGTGTATAATTCTGTGTATACTAGGTTTTACTAATAACCATTAAAGGGTAGTTTTTCTGGCGACAAATCGCCAAATCGCAGTATCATCGCTTAACTCCAAGCCGTTAAGGAGTGCTGTAGATTCCATCATTAGTCCAGCGACAGGATATGATACCATAAACAAAAACATGTACAATTAAAAAAAAGACCTCAAACACGATATACGAGCCTATAATACTTGAGATTTTCCCTCGATTTTCCGGGGCTCCTTCATCAGATGTTGACTTAGTAACTGTTGGACCACCTTGGAAGTATACCCTTTCAAACGATAAAAAAATTCGAAATCGGTCCACGGTTGACGAAACTATCATTGAAAATGCATAAAAAAAACATACGATTGAACATAGAAGCTCCTCGCTTTTTTGAAGTCGGTTAAAAAGGTGTATTGCTCTAATTTTCAGATGGCAAAAAAAACAAAAAGCATGTAAATGGAGCAAATGTGTAAGATGCCGACAAAAGTGCCCGAGAAATCATATGCAAACCAAATTAGCGGCCATATTAACTATTATAGCCAATCAACGGTGGCCATATTTTAAATAACCTAAAACGATGTGTTCGCTTGAAGCAATTGATGGATTTCAGTTAAATGCAAAATTTAAGACCTATGTTAAAGCAATTATCCGAAAAACAGATTTTTAATACAGTCGTAGTAAAACAATCGCCGAATGGTTGACTATTTATTTATTTTATAAAGGGAGGATTAACGAACAGTTAAATTGATCGCCTTAACAGTTTGTCCAAATACTATTGTTCACACTTATCGAATTACTTTGCTTAAGTGTATCATTGATATAAAAATATATATGGTACACATATGTTTTTACATCAGTAACCTCAAATGTTTATGTCGCTTTCGAGCATAAGCCACATGGTAAATTCAAACGGATTTTATCTGATTTTTTTAATACTATCATGCACTATTTTTAAAGAAAATAAACTAATATTTGTGGAACATAATCAATGCACACATTTATATAAAATTGGGCATGGATGAGCTTCATTACAATCTATTAAATTTAAAATCATTTATCCGTAACTAGGTTTTCTTTTAAACACCATTTATCCGTGACTAGATTTTCTTTGAGAAAGCTAGCTTTTAAAAGTAAGAGATTATGTCTATTTGTAATAAAAAATGTTTTATCATATTCATACTAAATGTCTACCTTAAACGTTAAAGTACCCAGTGACTCCTTTGAGGTTTCGAGTGTCATAGGCGGCGGCAACTACTTACTCTCTAGTGGTCTGCATGTTCGTATACCCCTTAAAAATTCTATAAAAATCAAAAAAAACTTTTGTCGTTTTTACCATCAGAATTATTACCTTGAACTTTATCAAAATTGATAAAGAAATACATTAACTACAAGAAAACTGTCTATTATTGTGTATCTATATCTATAAAAGCCGATGTGTTTATAAATAATATGTTCCCTATGAATATATTTGCAAATGGAAATAATTAATGGAATTACTTTTTGAAATCATAATTCTTTAAACGCATCAAATAAAGAATGGGAGTGAAGTTCCGGTATGTGAGGAAGTGGCGCTCTTATAGGGTAAAACTTTACAGTATGAAGTTAGGCATTAAACAAACTGGAGAAAAATCTTTCTCTATTTCTTTCCATTGTTAAATATAATGGAGAAAAGGAGAGAAAGAGAGAGTGTGAAATAAATATATTTAGGCTAGGCTCTGAAGTTCGCGACTGTAGATATAATAGCTATGAAGACTAGGTAGATTCAGATTCGCGCTTAGTCTATATAATCGTGTTTTTGTGTTTGTATCCGTTTTAAAATGAGTTTATATTATTAAATTTTAAAATAAAACATATCTGTAAAGCGTTTATGTCTATTAGAAACAAGTGACACATTGTGATTGACGTAAATATATTTTATAATGAGTTATAAAATACATTTTTATCATGTAATACGTATGATACTCATTAAAAAGTTGTACAGAGTCACTAAAATTTTATCGCACTTATTCCAAATCTTAAAAATCACATCAAAGAAGTATAATTTCTAACGTGATCTTATAATTCCGTTTAAACACAGACAATTTCTCTTTTTCCCGAATTTTTAAGTCGAAATCTGTCAGATTGACAACAGCCTATTTGTAAGACCAAAGACACAATACGTTGTCTACAGGAAATGATCCCTATAATTCTTTGGGACCGGTTCTTCTCGTAGCGTTAGACACGCACGGACATGTGAAAAGCAACACGATACGGCCGTCTGTCCGTGTGTAGCGCCACCGGCGCGCCCTCCGCGCGTCCGGCGGATTTTTTATGAACCATTAAAAAAGTCGACAAACTGCTGTTTAGAGTTTCCTCGGTATCGCCCCTCCTCCCCACACACCCCCCCACAAAAATGGACCGTTTGAAATTATTTATCGCCGCAGCCGTCGAGCGGGGGCTATTTTTTTTTCCTATATTCCGAGTCGGGATGCAAAAGAGAAAAAACTCTTTAAACTCAGATTTATTTTGCAAAATTATAAGGGGAGAAACGAGTGAAAACTTGACAATGGATTAGTCACTTTATTAAATGCACAGCCTTTTCGCAACAAAGAAACAAAGGTTCGGCTGATTCCTGAAAAAAGATAGGTCGGCGAGTTAATTGTTGCAACGGGTAATGTTAAAATGGGACTTAAAAGCAACGACTTAAGGTTATTTTTTGTATGGATTTTATACTATTACCCTAAAATATAAGAGTCTGAAACTTTTATGTTTCTGGAGTACTTATTTTATTGAGTTTATAAAAATGGAAGTCTTAAAATTTGAAAATAATTTGTCCAAGTTGCATTTTTATTTGACAGCATCTTTCGTTTTTTTATTGAAAAAAAAACATTTGATAGAATTCTATGCCATTGACAATCATGTGTAGTAATGCTTGAAAGATATTAAAATATAATATTATGATAACTTTATTGTGTGCTGTCAAAATTCATTGTTCTCTTATCAAATTTTAATCGGTTACAGCTAAAAGATTAGTTAGGAGTAACTTATCGAATAAAATATATAATTACTTACTATATAGAATGACGTATTGCAAGTTCGTCATTATATGTCGTCGTTCATAATTAAAAAAGTTGCATTTAGTGCTTATCGCTTTGATTATGTTCGGAACCTCTTAAATGACTCACATACCACTTCTAAATCACTGTGTAGTCTGTGAATTTTGTACACTGTATTCTCTGTAACTGTTTTTTTTTATCTTTACAAATTCATTCTTCTTCAGGTTGTGGTTTTTTACAATTTGGACATCAGATTTTTCTATTTTCTGCAATGTTATAGTCTTTGACACAGTTTCGTTACAGAACATTGAATATTAACAACAATAACTTATTACAACGGCATTTACATCTTCCGTCATCGTCTTAAATCCATAGTAATGAAGACATGGATTTTTAAAATGACGCACAATGTAAAAGCAATCGACAGTTATATGAACCAAGCTGTATTCTACAGCCAAAGAGTTCCATTTTCAAGTGTAGTAATTACTTTTTAAATATTGTTTTTATAAGTGGCCAGTTCCAGAAACTTATTGTGCTCCCTATGTATTTCATAATCAACTATACCGTACATTAACCTCCTATAACCATAGACTTCCTTTTAAAGTTGATTTTATTTTTTACAAGTTACAGCATGTTTGTTTAATACCCGATCCAAGATTACATGGCGATGGTGTCTAATATTGTAACAAGCGTGGACAGAAGGGCAATGAGTGTCAATGGAGTGATCGTACAATACATAAATAATATTAACAAACTGTAACAACAATACAGTACCTTCCCGAGCTTGTTCGCCATCATTACGGTTTGACGGGTGTTAGACATGCGTCTTTGTGTTTACCCTAAATTAATTTGGGTAATGAACTATAGATTTAGTGCTTTATCTTTAGGGGATGCGTACACTGATCGTGGATTAGGAAAACCTGCTTTAGGGATTACGCAAGGTGTAATTAATTTATCATACGATTTATCATTTATTCTGCAGTTTCTCAGTGCCATTTTAGTTCAACATATCGGCACATTTGAAGTAAAAAGAAGATGAATTTCAGTTATTAACAGTTCTTTTTTTGACAATGGGAATCGAGAAAACATCATATGATTATGCATGATTGAAACAATGTTAAATTTAAATGAGCGTTTTCAACAATTGTTTCACGTTTATTAGAGAATCGTCAACTGGTTGATAATCACGATTGCCGGGAATAATGGAGAGAGCGTATACAGCAATATGTTGCTCAACGGTAACGGTTACGTAATGCTAGTAGCGATAACGATCCGGTTTCGATTATCGATGTTACTTATGCCAAGACCGGGAATTAGGTGGATGACCACTTACGCTAAGCCAAATTGAGCATTAAAATCTATATACTAATATGCAAAGAAAAAACAGTTTCATAACTTTTTCTTCTTCTCTCTTTGTCAACCAATTTTATTTTTCTTATATGTGTATATAAATTAAAGCAAGGAATTTTAAAGCAAAGAAAGATGCCAGTGAAAATAAAAAGAGCATGGTTGCATTTATTATCTGCAGAGGCTAACCACAGAGTGCAAGGAAAGGATAACAAAACAAAACTAAACTAAAATTAGCTGAAAGTACGTATAAAGATGCAAATCTAAGAGCTAAAGAATGTGTAAAAAAAAGAAAGAATGAATTGAAAGAACGATGACAGAAGATTCTCGGATAATTTCAGGACAAACCAAAAACTTATTTGGTATTTGGTGAAAAAGCCCTAGAATAAGTCCGAGACATCGTTTATAAATGTAATTAGACATGATGATGGATATTAACTGAACGAGAAAAATCATATGAAAGAACGCTGGAAGAATTATTTCGAAAGCGTTTTTACAGGTGAGGATAAAGTTGCAGTTGACACTGTTGTTGTAAGTAAATGTATAATTGATAACGGAAATGAAAGTGAAATTACAATGAACGAAATTATGAAAGCACTAAAATGTATGATAGTTGTAAAAGCTGCCGGATATAATAGGGTTTCTTCAGAAATGCTGAAGGGCGGTGAGGCTACAGTGGCAAGCTATAACCCAACTCTTTAATAAATGTTGAAAAAATCGTAGGCTACCTAATGACTGGTACTAAGCCGTCATTGTACGCCTCTGTAACGGTATAGGCTCAAGGTATGCTTGCACAAATTATCGCCCTCTAAGCCTCCTCAATATTGTTGGCAAACTCTATGCGAAAATAATTATCAAAGCGGTTGTGAAAGAGACTGAAAACAAGATCTGAAATGTACGAGCGGGATTTCAAAAAGGAATGGGATCTGTGGATTACGTTTTTATCTGCGAAATAGTTTTTGGTCAACGGACAAAAGGTTTTTACTGTATTTTCGTATATCTGGAAAAAGTTTATGACAGAATGACAAGAAATGGTGTATGGCTAACCCTGTCCATGCATGCCTGAGTGGCGGATTGACAAAGGCACTGCAATCCCTATACAAAGACTCCAGAGCTTGCGTCAGAATAAATGGGATATACATTGCCTGAATTCACATTCTCAGGGGTGTCAGTAAGGATTGTGTAACTTCCCCATAGCTATTCAATCTGTTTATATGATTTAAAAAGTATCAGTGTGGACTAATGATGGATGAGCTGTTTGTCAAACTCCTTCTGTACGTCGACGACCAAATAATCTTTGCGCCGTCGGTGTACGGGCTGAAGGAGATGGTAAATAAAATTAACAATTCTGTTAAGAAAAGAAATATGGAAATAAATGTCAGCAAGACTAAGACGATGGTGTTTATGTGGAAGGAAGAGTGAATGCGTAAAATAAAATGGTTAGAGCCTTGCTTGCTAGTATGTATAGTAAAAGCGTCTCACAATAACCGTGGTTGGATATTCATGAAGGGGTTCTGATTCCTACGGTTATAAAGTAGTACAAGTAGTAAAAGCCAAACATGGTAAAAGAAAAATGAAAGTAGGATTAATGCGGTAGAGATGCGATCTCTGTGTGGAGTGTCTTGGAAAATAGGAACAGTGATGTCAGAAAGCGGTGTGGTTTAAAAGATGTGGCGATTAGAGTAGAAGGAGGTATGTTGCAGTGGTTTGACCATCTGGAAAGGATGAATAAATGTAGATTGACAGAGCGAATATGTTTGATGCAAAAGTCGGTAAGGGTCGCCCCAAAAAATCCTATGCAGACCATGTTGGTGACATATTAAAAAAGGTTCAAATTTAAGCACCCGAAACCGACGAGCTTGCACGAAAAGATTGACGGATGTCAGTGAGGCGAGAGAGATATGCAAAGATCGTACCGTGTGGCACTCTATAGCCCCTTTTTACCCTTCGGGGAAAGAGGCGTGAGTTTTCATTATTATTATTATTATATACCTATGTTCGTTGCAAGAATGTACTTCTACGTCATTAACGTGTGTTGTTTTTTCAACTATCGTTAACATTAAGTTTTAGATTTCATAGACATTACAGAGTATTAAGATTAACAACACACGCAAGGACGCATTTACATTCGAAGCTAAAGTGCTATAATATATATTTCACAGCATATAAAGATTATAGGGATATATTTTTTGACAAAACAATCTCAGTACTATTAAATTTTATGAACCATGATCGACTCTAAGTGAACAGTAGTAATAAGAAAAATTTAATGATGTATTGAATTGTATAAAATACAATGCGTTCTTTTGTACAAATATTTTTTCAGTACACACATACACAAATACATGTCTATATGTGTGTGCGAATCGATTTTGATCACTCGAAAAAATGGTCTAAATAGATTCGTCAGATCTTAAAAAGTCAAGAAAACTCGATTCGAATGTCGGGCTGAAAACAGTATCCCACCAATTTATATAAAAATATAATTTTCATAGTGGCAAGTCAATAAAAGCTGACGTTGTACATATTTCATGAGTGACTAGCTTTCCATCCGTGGCTGTGCTCACGTGAACATAGAATGTTACCCATCATTTTTTATATAGTACCTAAGACTTTGCTGTCAATCCAATTTTCGTTCCCGCTTTCAATTCTGGTTTCCATAATGTTTTTAATATCAATCCCGATCACGCTCTTGATTTTTATCCCAGTCCCAGATTTGGTCTCGATGCCGTTTCCATTTGTTAATGTTGGTCCGGATCCTCTCTTTCGACTTTGCTCGTAGTTCCAGTTTCAATTCTCATACCACACGTGGATTCAATGCTAAAGCTACAGCAAATGCTAGTATCAAAATAAAATATAGGTTAGATTAATCTGGTATAGTGTAGATTTTTATGTCTTTCTATGTGTGCAAGAATTATTTAACTTCGCCTAACCATAATTTTTGTCTGACATCCGATTTAAAATAATTAAAAACCAATATCCTTTTCCAGGTCAAGTTCCATCTGATCATGAAATCCACATTAAATTCCATTCGTGATTTCAGAGATGTTGCGCGAACGGATAGGCAGAAAGATAAAACGTTTAAAAATCGTAGTTTTCTCTAATGTTACCTTCCTCTTATCGGAACCAATCCATTTTTCATACATACCTTCAATGTAGTACAGACACACCCGTTTCTACTGTTTTATTGTACGTATAGGTTGCTAAGTAGGCACGGATGGAGATTTTCAAATTATTAAGCTTTGACTTGCGTGAAAATTGACATTTCTTAGTCAAAATTAATATTTTTTTCATTCAACTCAATTCAAATTGCTGATGATTGCATGATCAAGAGCGTTGCCTTCAAAGCAGAAGCATTAGATTCAAATTGATGACCAAGGGAAAATTCATCAATGAGCCCTCGGTCTATAGGGACTGGGCTCGCGCGGAGGGCACAATGTTGAAGTCCCTCCATCTGAAATGAAAATATCATATATAAGTATACCTTCGGTTAAAAACATGACACAAGTTCTGTTGCTGCCTATGACATTGTAAAGTAAGTTCCGTATGTCCATTAAATTATTTTTTACATTTTCTTCTTATAAGCTGGGTACTGCTAGTATCAATACGTGGACCGAATACATTTAAAATGCCAGTTTACTGCATTTCTTTTCCAATTTGGTAGATTTTTTAACATGTTTTTAAATTGTTATTCGTTTGCTCCTGCAAAAGAGACGAAACGAGAACTTGACAATTTTTCTCATCTTCTCGGGGAGATTCCGATCAGCTTGTAGCTTATCTGAGACTGGGTAATGTCTGTCCGTCTATTAAGTGCGTTCAATAATCTACATATTTTCAATACAGTTTAAAATTAAACCTAGTATTGTAAATAATATTCTTCGCGCAATCCAAAAGCTAGTTTTGTATTGGGTTTTAATCGGCTGGCTGCTGGGATACAGCCTCACCCGAGCTTTTTATTTCGGACCGAGTGGCTTGGGCTTCGTCCTTCGCACCGATCTAGTGAGGGTTGGAGGCTGTTAACGGCCGCAGTTACAAAATCCGGGGCCGAAGGCTTAACTTGCTCTCCAAGGCACGGAGCGAGTGGCTTAAATTGACTTCAGTTAAAAATTAATTGGTCAATCTTATGTGCTCAGGATTGTACCCAGTACCCTGTGGTTTGAAGGCAACACCCTTAACCATTGAAGCATGACCCTTACGCTCAAAGGTTAAGCTTATTTTATATTTCAGAAGACCCCCTTTTTTTCTGGCGAGTAGTATTCTTGTTTCTTTTTATTTGAGATTGAGAAGGACTTACAAGTGAACGTGTAATCGATATCAGTTCGTTTGTTTTCATTCATTTGACGCGAAAATTACAGTAGTCATGAACTATAAACTTTGTAACTAGAACAATGCTGAATTTGACCATAATGAGTGTATGTAAATGAAAGGTTGTCTGTCTATTTTGTTTTTCCACGGTCGAGATTTTGTTAATTTGTGGTTGAATGTTCAGAACAGGACCGAAATCCAAATTAAAATTGACAAAACTAGAGTTCCATTGTCAACTCTAATCCGCTAAGGAGTGACCTTAATCCGATTCTAGAAAGTAGATCTCAGAAATCGGAGGTCTGAATTCAAAACGAAGTGGGAACTCAATCGAGAGCGATATCGAGATCGAAGTTGAGAGTGCGACCGTTATCAAAACCGAAAAAGAGCGTCCAACGTTTAAACCTGTACCAGTATCGGTGGCCAAAGCCGTGAGTGGAACGAAAGCAGAAAATCACGAGAAGAGCAGCGCGTGGGAGTTTATTCACCAGAATCTTGAACGGCGCGTGAAGTGTGTCTTCGAGGCGTGCATTTTGCGAGTTGTGGTGTCATTGGGTGATACATGTGCGATATAATATGATATGTAGAGCAAGGATTTTTTATGTTAATTTCAACAGGTCAAAAGATTCGTGATTATGTTTTTGTTTATCCGCCCCTTTCCCCCCGCCGCCCACCTCGCCCCGCCGACCCACGGCCGGTGGCGCCGACGATGTCGGATGAAACGGGCGCTTTGTGAAGTAAATTGCTCCCTATTTTTTTCATCAAAGGCGAATTTTGAACTGCGCTTATTCTGATTGGCGAGCTTTCGTGATGCCTTAACTCGGAACTCGACTGAGTTATAAATATTAGAGAAAATTAGATGCAGTCTGTTTGAAGTAAGCACACTTATTTTAATTAGAGCGCTCTGCTTATCTTTTGACATGCGATTGTTATCGCACGTGAGATTAAATTTACGTTGTGCTTGTACTGTCAAGTATAATATGTCAAATTGCGTTTTCATGTGGTCGGAAACGTGCAGTCAAAGATTATTTTCCTTAACTTCGATTAAAATGCAATAATGAGATTTTGTAGACATATATCACAATGCAATCTCATTGCAGTTATAAAATTGATATAATATCATTTAATCTACGCCGCGCAGAAAGTAATTGCACATTTTTTTAACAACGGGCTAGAACATACGACGTTACTGTCATGCAGGTATGAGGGTAGAAAAAGTATATGAAAATTCATTTCTAACGAGGTTTTTCTTTTAAATTTTAAGGTACATTGACAAAAATATTAAAAACCATTTCTTTTTGATTTCTGAAAATTGATATACTATCTTTTTTTTTTGTTATGAATAATAAAAGAATATGGAAATTGCATTTGGGTATGAGTTTCTTTGTTGAAAATCGTATAAAAAGAAATTATATAATAACGAAATTTATTTCAACATGTCATTTAGTGGCACTGGCAACACTGAGGATGTTGTGACGGTGCCAGAATCAACAGAAACTCTTATTGAAAAGCTCTCGCCCGAAAAATTCAGAATTAAATACAGAAGGTCGTATTACTATGGAGAGTTTCAACAATGGAGAAGTGAGGTGCGTCCTCTTATTCTGAAAATGTTTTGCTATGTTTTTGTATTAATAATACTTAAGGACCTGAATCGAGTATCTGATCCGTGTCCTCCATATTGAAAAGTTGATAAGATACAACATGAATATCAAGAAATATACAAAACTGACAGCGTTTTTAAATAGGGAATCGAATGGGGTTCCGTAGTAGAAGTCGAAAATTCGAATTACGAAAATGTATTTTCGTCTTCTCGAATTCGTTCAGATGACAAATATTTCGTAATTAATTTCTATTAAGCTTGTTTTTATTTAATTTAAAGGGGATACATTGTAAAAGTTAATTGAATTTTAAGGAATTATACCGTTTTTGGGAGTATATAACATTTGTAGTTTACACGAATTTATAAATCTGACCACAACGACATAGAGATCCAGGGAAATATGATTACTGCGAAGCGTGTCAATATGAAAAAATCAACAAATGATTTGCTTACGATGTTGGTATTATGAAAAAATGTATGAGAATTCAGTGAATAAAACGAACAAAGGTTTTATTTACAGTACAGAGATAAGAATGGTATGAAACTTTTGTTGAACATCGGCAATTGTACTGGGCGACGTCGACTTAACTACAAAAAAACGTCATAGTGTTTGAAAATCGGTCGCCGTCACAAAAGGTTACATCGAAAATACAATAGAAAATAAAAGATTAAGTCGGGTAATAGATCATTATCGATAATTCCGCCTATCGGTAGATCGACGAGCGTGGCGGCGTCAGTGGTACGACAACCAACTGGTTGTACCACTGGTTGTCGTGGTTGTCGTTGGAGGAACTCCTCTTTTTGTACCATAACTTCACACGAGCACACCTCCGATTGCACAATCTTATTGATATTGATATACTTCAGATATTCCAAAGGAAAATTAATTTTTCGTATTTTATATATGCCTGTTACATCTATACGATGGGTAAATAATTAAATCTATCTCATTGAAGATACAGTAAAAGCTAAAAAGCTAAACTAAATAAAAAAATGTATTAAAAAATAATAAAAAATAAACTACCTATAAATGGAATAAACGAGCTATTAAATACAAAAATAATTTTACAGGTAGAACTAGTAGTTTCCTAGATTAGCGTATTCAAACAAACAAACACACTTCATCATTTTTAAATAGTAGTACAAAAATAAGTGTGGTGGAAAAATTACATTTTTTTTGTAACTTTTTCAAAGTTCTGAAGTTGAGCCACAAGTTGGGTGTTCTAATAAATTCTAAAAATCCCTAATCGAGACATCTTTTTATATTAATTGTTACTTTAAAGAGATGACTGTGTCTGAAGAATGGAATTTCCAATGCGGAACATTAAACACGCGCGGCTCGCACTTGACCGTTTCCGAGTGTACCCAATACACCCGATCTTTTCGTATTCAAAATACAGGATGTCCTAATTCGAGGCCGCCAACAGTGTGTGCGCTCGCCCATATTATTATACTCTTTTTATTCAAGCACAAATTTCGCCCCGATTTTCTTTGGAAAAAAGTCCAGAGGGAAATGAAATTCGTATTGGGCTGCAATCTGCTGGGTCAGGCGACTTGGAAAACATGTTTTTCTGTCTCTACACAAAGAAGGGATAACCTATTATCGATATTTTCCTCGAGGTCCCGTTAAAAAGGTTCGAATAAGGCCGGCATTTCCAAATTTGTTCGCAGAAATGAAGAATTATGAACTATAGATTGTGGGGGCTTAGTTCAGTATGAGTACAGAGGCTTCTTAAGCAAATTAAAAACTTGCTCGGCGCGATATTCGGATTAACTATCGGACAAAATTTTATTTCAGCAAATGAATAATTAATTATATATTTATACATATAATAACATTGTAATTTCTTCATTAAAGCAACAGAAGCCAAAACATCAGTTTTTAGAATTTTTTCCTGCCTGTCTGTCTGTATGTTTGTTACCGCATCATGCAAAAACAGCTGAACGGATTTAAATGAGATTTTCACAGTTTAGTAGTTTGGGGTCCAACTTGACATTTAAGCCATGTTTTATTTATTTCGGTAGGGTAGAACCAGAGATACAGCTTGACCTCTCCGTAGTACTGCCTTTCATACATTAGGGGAGGTCATTTAAAATGGTCGTGTGGGAAAAATGTGAATAAACGCCAAGAGCGCTTCGAAAATGGTCTAACTATTGTACTTCACGCGTGCGGAGCTACGAGCAAAGGCTATTATTTTATACAAACGGTACACTGCAGAAACAATTAAGAATATTTAATGAAACAGAACTATTAAGGCGGCATTGGATGACACTTCTCGATAATTATTATTATGCATGCACATTATATTTTTTAATTCCAGATAACCGCGTTTTATCCCGCGACTAAATAATCTGTACTCCTGCTGTTCACACTCTTAAAACCAGTGCTTACCGTTCATACCAGGATACCAGCGATAAGTAAAAAACTTGGTTTCTTTTATAATCCAAGGTTTGGACATTAAGACGTCCACGCCGGTCTCGTGTGAGTCGGAGTCGCCACAGAGCGCTGACACCGAAACAGCGACAATTTTCTTCCAGGTCTGAAATGGTACACTCGAGTCGACGAGTCCGAGACGACTCACGATCCCAGGCGCGAGTCGACATCGGTCAGAATATCCTTACAGTTGACAGCGTAATCGACGCGTACATCTTTAAAACGGCAGGCACGAAAGTTGACGCCGTCGGTCATAGACAACACCCCAATTTTTTTTTATCGTCACTGCACAAATGTATTCCCGTAGAATACGGCTGCGCCACGGGCGGCGGCGTAATGCCGGAAGATATATCACGGCGGTGCGCGGAACGGCGGGATTGGTGTACGAGAATGTGACGCGCCGTCGACAAATAATGCGCGTAAATAACTCCGATTTGACGTCCCTCTCGCCGAGCCGGAGTTTATCTCGACGAATTACATTTAATATGTAATATACATCAAAAAATGTATATCAATTTATGTAACGTTCATTGTGCGCGCGGGCGCAGCGGTGGCGGGCTTATGTCCATTAGGAGCGTTGGAGGGGAGCGACGAGACACTATAATATCGCGTGCATTGCGCACGTGCCCTCGTCCGAGACTGCCTGATTGTCGTAGTCGGTAGTGACTCCACGTATTGCCCTGAGGTCGCGGCTTCGATTCCTGTACATGACAAACATTTATTTGATTAAAAAAATATGTCCGTTTTAAGTATAGGTGCTTCTTTGTATTATGTATATATAATGATATAGTACAAGCTTCCCTATCTACTTTGGGACAAAATATACGAAAATGAGCCATATAATAGTATAAGGATTTCGCTGTACTTAAAAAGAAAATGCGTTTGAGACATAATTTACGTTATTAATAAGGATAATAGCTAACACTACACAGTTATACGAGAATTGCGTGTCCTTCGACAGACTTTACATATATAAATGAATGAAAAATCCTTAATCGTCATAAATTCGCCCCTCCCCCTGCAGGTGACATCGACATCGCACTCGGGCGTCGCCATAAAACCGAGATTAGCCAATTCAATCCTCCCAAATTACTTATCTTCAGGCGGTTTCCCGTGAATTTTCTTCCAATTTTCGCGATAATGCGGTAGGATCTCGGCAGGTATCCCCGCGGGCGATTTAGTTGAAGCCCGTAACATAATGCGTTGCTATTGTCGCGGCCGGCTACTCTTTGAGCGTGGCCGAAGGACGTTTTGTATGGGAATGATGCATGTACTACACGTTCTGTGTACGTTTATTATTTTTTTTTTGGAGCGAAATACTTTAACGCTGTTGCGGGAGGTGCGAGTTGGTAGAAAGCGTCACGTAACGAAGAAGAGTTATGCCTCATCCATTCGACTGTCGGTGACTCTTTTTCTCTCTTTCTGTTGTTTTCTAGCACACACTAGTTAATTTACAGTTCGCTTTTTTATATCAAATTGTCATTAAATCAATATTTTTTGGAGTTTATTTATAAAATAATAATAATAATTGTTAATTACTTTTTTTTATTTCATTCCTTATACGTATTTTTTAAATTGAGGAAATGATAGAAAATAAAATGTACAGATTTCATTTTGAACTAGACTTGGAATTATAAAATGTGCAAAAAACTACGCTTCTGACAGATTTCGCGACAGAACACGCAAGTGTATTTTGTCATAGTAATTTACCAAGAGATGTGTCAATACACAAACAAAGTCGTAATTATATTAACCGTTTTATTGCTCAAACAGTTTTCGTATAAACAAACAAACATTTAATAATTCGTTTAGGTAGGTACAGGTAGCAACCCTTTCTTGTCGAGCACGGAAAATAATTTCCATGAAATGTTATTTCATTACTGAAAATCTGGCCAAGGACTGACAGTCGAGTTTCGGGCCGGCGCGGCTTAGCGAATAAGCAAGTGACGTTTTGCTTTAGCTCCGTCTAAATTTCGCAGCGATCGGATTAAAAATATTAGGCCTTAATTCATTAGAGTACTTTATTCCATTGTAATTGTTATTGTGATCTGTATTGTTTTTTTTTGTAGTTGTTAATTCAAACGAATGAGTATGAACTTCTTATGAAGGTCTTATAGTAGGTAAGCGATTTTTGACCTAATAATAAATCATTTTGGATTTGCCTCCATTGCCTGTAATCACGTGACCGGATGGCGACGCTAAAGAAATTCAAATGAGCCATTTACAGACTAAAATTATAACCTTGCTTTTACGGAACGTTTGATGTTTCATTGCATTGGTTGTTATTGTATTGCAGTCTACTAATAATAGTTGTTTAAAAAAATTATCTAACTGTCCGATGATTGCATAAGTAATCTATTAGGGTCGATTTCATGGTCTGATATGAAATTTTTAAAGGTTCCTCAAATACAAATCGTCTGTCAACACTATTCGTTGACGGTCAATTAGAAAACTCGATGTAATGTTAATATTTAACAGTTATCGGCGAGTTCGCTCGATAGTTTAAAGTTAAATATTTTGATTTATTGTAAAGTTAATCGTATAAAAGAAGAACGTGCAAATCTGAATACATATGTACGCAACTGGGACAATCGGAACAATTTTCTTTGGAAGAAATAAGTAACGAGTCATGTGGCTACATTAGAATTTGAGACATTTACGAACTACATACAATGCTCAAACTACATACAATGCTCAAAATAAGTGATCACTTCAAAAATTGCAATGCTTATGTAGATGTGTAATTAAGTGTAGCTTTCCATAGACAATGTGTCAAGAACCCAAAGAAATTCGTAACGCAACGTCTACCCCAAGAAGAAAGTATTTGCGGCATATTTAATTGGTATTACATTTCAATTTTTGCAGTAAGTTTTGAGCCATCACCTTTTATTTCATTCCTTGTCTAGATATTTTGGAAGTTGTACTTTTTCATTATTGAGTACTTTCAGCTGTCGCATTTTCAATTGTTTCATAATTTACTATGAAATTTACACATATTAGTGATATAATTTGTCTATCAAATTATTTAAAGTTTAATAATTAATTTATATCATATATGAAGAGCTTCGGCGCGAATTAGCGCAGGTAATTCTAATTAATTAATCCACGCCACAGTACTTTGACGCAGATTTCTAGAAGAACCTTTCCCTCATAACCTAGCTAGTTTTGTAATTTATTCATTACACACACAGACACACACACACACGCGCACGCACACGCATATATGTATGTATATGTAATCTTTTATATTTTCATTCTTGGACCATAGCCCCATATTTTTTTGTTTTAAATGTTTACTCTATTATCACGCAAAATATAAAGATTTTAACAATACCACACACTCCTAAACCTCTTTACACGTTTGGAAATTTCAGCGGAATAAAGACTGATACACATACACACATACGTGAATCTCATGAATTTCGGAAGCATAACACTTATTTCTTTTTTGGAAAATTGTGCAAATAGGAACGTCATAGTGAGAATTAAGTGTTTATCCGTCGGTTTATTCGTATGTCTCATTCGTTTTATTTTATTCACGTCATGTGTTGTTTATTTTATTTACGACACAATACGCGTTTGTACGTAATATTTTACGATAAAGCGTCACTACAAAGCTTAATTATCAAAGAAACCAATTATTACTTCCTTTGTCTCATGCCTTATCCGACGCCAATTGAAGCTCGCTTTCTTAACAATTCTCTAGAGACAGAAATTTCTATTATTTATCGCTTCAGAGCCGAGTCGCATTTTAAGTCAAACCGAGTTCTTTTAAATTTCGATATTAAAATTATTTAGAGTAACTGAGATAAAGAAATGTATTTTAACACCAATAACAGTACTTCAATTAGTATTCCTAAATTTTTGAACTGTTCTAGCTCTGATTTAAAGATGTATTAACACTTGATTCGCCAATTTTGTACTCACCGTGTCGAGTTTAGTCTCTGTCCAATTAATATTGCACATCTAATAAAATTTTACATATTGGTGCGATAGTGTGAACGCCATAGATAAGAATTTTCTATTAGGCAGTGTTGTTGTCAGTGCCTGGAATATAATACTAAATAAAATAAAAAAAAACAACGTCAATGCGCCCGTCTCACAAGTTGCGACAATCTCTTATTTTATTCAGTTTAAATTTTATTTATGTAAAGTTTATATTTCTATTTTGTTTAATTGTATCGATTAACTCTGATATTAAAAGACTGTAGGAAGGTGTGCTTCTGCGATGGAGAATGAAAAACCTGATACAACAAAAATAAGTGACGTAGTGGTTCGCCCCTCGAAAATGTTATAAAAAACCAGCCAAGTGCGTGTCGAATCGCGCCCAGTGTAGGGTGCTGTACTTACCCATCACAATCTTCGGACTTCAAAAGGGCCTTTTCGTTTAATACTATGTACCTATTATTTGAGTTCACGTTTAAACGGTTAATGACGTTTAAAAATAGGCCCAAATAGGTGATAATTTGATTTTATATTTCCATAATTTTACATTGTTCACAAACCTATTACTATTACCTGTTTAACACAACCAACAACGTCATATAAATAATTTTTTGAACTTTATTCTTCTACTTCTCCAAGTATATTTTATGAGTTGGTCGACCATTACCCGTTAACTTGCAAAGCCTACTTAACGGTGACAGTTTTCCTTTTAACTTCATCATAAATGCTTTACTACCGTAAATTTTCTCACAGATCCGAGAATAGACATTTATACGGGGTAGAGGGGACACGTGATTCTATAAAAAAATAGCATTTTGGAGCTTAACATTTCAAAAACAGATCTCCGATTGAAAACTGGTTGTCACGAGAAAAAACACGTGTAATCAACGAGAAAAAAACCCGCATGATAAACAAGAAAATAAAAAGCTGTGTGATAAACGAGAAAAAAAATGATCACCACTTTCCGTGTAGGAGAGTATCTTAATTTTTTTTTTAAGATTTGTCGGCTATACTTTGTCGGCGTGATTAATTTATAATATTAATTAATACCCATGCCAAATTATATCCTTCTAGAACAAAGAGTCTCTGATCTGAGCCGCGAACAGACAGACGGACGGACGTGGTGATACTGTAAGGGTGCCAAGTCGAATACGGAACTCTAAAAACTTGTATGCGTGCGTTTATACGAAACGAATCAATCGTTAATTTTTTGATATTTCTTAACAGATGTCATTTAACGAGACTGGTGGGTTTCAACTTGTCGAGTGCTCGAATTTGTTTCGTCGAGTGTGATCGTTTATAAACATGACGCTTTTCAACAGCTTTTAAATTAAAAATGTTAATTATAACAGCCCGACTTGGGAGATTTCACTTTGTAAGTTACGAAGGAGGCCCACACACTCCCTGCAAATATCGCAGACAAAAATTAATTATTTTTAATGGCTGCGGGCATAGTGTACGTGGTTACACGCGGCCCGGGGCCGCTAGCACATAAAGTTAACTTATTCAAATTGCGTGACCCTAATTAACTGGCACACAAGTCGACGCTGACGCAGCAGTTTCGGACTCACTAAATATTACTCGACTAATCTAGACTTGGTAGGTTCTTGCCTTTGTCGTCATATTGCGCTGTGAATAACTTAACTTATTTTTAGATTAGAAACACAGCCTTCAGTCGCTAACTTTAGAATAAGTGATGAAGAAAAAAAAAGTGTTTCCATACAATACAAAGTATTAGTAATGAGTTGTAGTTATGGTATCTGATCTCCAGCGGTGTGGCAGATGTAAGGGAAGGAGGTCTATTCCCAAGGTTAAGAGGAAAAGTAGTTGTGGACAGAGGATTCTACATTCTTCTGATTTTCTAAAATGATTTATATTATCAATTTTTAGAAACATTAAAATCAGTGAAGAGCCGTAGTATTACAAGCGTGAGATATGCTGGCCTGGATAATATGCACTGGCAACCAGTCTTCTTAGCGTAGTGATTAAGAATCTCTTCTTGAAATGCAAATTATCAGATGAAATTTCTAAAATGGAAAATCAATTCTAACGTTAAATACATACATTCTTAAAAGGTAATCTCTAGATACTTATTAGCAACAAGCACATTAAGTGGTAAATAATAAACATTGTAATAATTAATCTTTCTTTAATATACCTATTTAATATTCAAGTTTTACTACTTAGCCGGTTAGCTTTGTTAATTGAAATTAAGCGTCAATTAAAGGGAAGCACTTAGTGTAAAATTGTAGAGCTAATGAAATTTCGCAGGTCGAATTCCGACTCGCGCCGAAATAATATTATTTAGAAGCCATTAGCACGGAAACAGGCCGTAAATGTGAATTTTTTAATCGTTTATAAGTGAAATTTAAGTTAGCTCGAGCTTAATGAAGTGAAAGATCTTGTGCGTTTCGAATACGGCTTAGTGAAATTTCTGTAACATTTATGGCATTTTATGCGTTTTGCTTTCGAGTGCGGCGGAATTAAACCACTTTAAAAGACTTTAAGTATCAGTCTTTCACCCGCTCTGAGAAGTTCTGTAGTAATTACGCCTTCACCTGGTGTCTCATATTATCCAGCGTTGAGGATTATCTTAACATCGAGCAGGCTAGCATCCGGGGTATCCACCGTGTAGTGTCGGTTCAGCTTCGCTCTGTTTTTAAGTTTTGCTGGAAACAGATTTTTATGTATGTAAAGTATAGCTCTCGATGTAAGTTCTGGATTTCCTCCGAAATTTCCTGCTTGGTGTAAATAGCGACGAGGTGTAAATAGCGACGTGGGTCGTGTAGCACAGACTATGAAATCTGTCTATGGAGGTGTCTATAATCTGACATATCAACTGAAGACTGCGACCTTATGTATATTTTGCTACAGCCATCAGAAAGAAGATGGTCACCGCTACCCACGGACACTCGTACCTCAGAGAAGTCACCAGCGCGTCACCGGCCTCTTAAGAGGAAATGGGATATCTAATGGAGGCGGCATTGCGATCATGGAGGGTGGAAAGGGGGAAGTAAGCCACCGGAACTCTGACTCACTAAGACGAAACGCAGAAAAACAGCGGAAGCGGCTACTTCTCGTTCGTATTCTGTGAGAGGGTGGTACTTCACCGATCACGCTGGTGCACATTTCCGTGCCGCAATCAAGTTGGCCGTAATACCGGTCTCGTCTTTGTGTCATCAACTATAAAGTACCATTAGATTGCTTTTGGCTTTTATTTTGGCTATGACCCTTAAAGAACTTTGACCTATGGGCAGTTTCAACAAACCTGTTCTTCTATCGTCTACAGTTTCGTATTGGCCTACACATTCAAAACGATTTTCAGTTTCGAGGTGAAAATTTCAGGGTTTTTGGATGTTCGCAGTTTTTGCATAAACAGACGATACCTTCGATACAGACGATATTCTAAACATACTATGATCATTTTAGGTTTACGTTGTTGACCACCGAAACATCATTCAATGCTTGCCGCTTAGGCGTCTCATTGTAGTTTATCCCTTTCTTAATTTAATCATCAGAGCTGATTCAGGTCCATTTCTCTTGAGGCCGGTTCCCGGAGAAGGAGTCCATCAGGAGTGGCTGTCTTTCTTAGAAGTCAGCCAATCTCTTGTCAGCTTCGCTGCTCGATTCTGAATTGTCCAATTCTCAGCTTATTACCATATCGTTGCCCCAGTTTCGCGTTCAAGTACCCCATCATTATCGTGTAGTAGGTCAGTGAAGTATGCATGGCGTTTGAAATACTACCACACATGACGGTCACATAGCATCGGGGGTTATCTAAGTAGGTAGGTATGTCTATAGGTTGACATACAAACTCAGAATAAATTGCAAACGAAGTATAGAGAAATCTTTCATCATCAATAAA
Organism: Eumeta japonica; assembly: GCA_005406025.1. Taxonomy (NCBI): domain Eukaryota; kingdom Metazoa; phylum Arthropoda; class Insecta; order Lepidoptera; family Psychidae; genus Eumeta; species Eumeta japonica. The sequence continues at coordinate 46,417 of BGZK01000382.1, forward strand.
CTTTTTAGTTGCTTCATGGAAACCATTTTGGCTCAAACGTAGAGCTCTATCAGGTACAGCAGTAATTTTTACCATCGGAATAAATGCTACACGTAACAATATAAATTAATCAATATAGATCCCAGTACTTGTACAAGAAGAGAGCTAACACTTTAGTGGTAACCTTGAATGGTAATACGTCTGCAAGTGGTAAGATAGACGCTTAAAGATGCATAAAAACATAAACCATTTATCTTCTATGTTGGATCATCTCGTTATAGGTTGGCAAATTACTGCATCGCTAATGCGATGAATCCATGAATTATTTTTTTGAATTCATATTCATATCTACAAACGACAGGTGTATTTGTATGCATTGTGGATTTGAAAAACTTGGAATGCACAAATGAATTTCAAAAAATCATATGAAGTTGTAGATTTGTTAAATACGCAAAGTTAAGGCTTTTTTAGGATTCAATAATTTATATAACGAATTTAAGAGGAAAACTACCTTAGCTAAGTAGGTTTTACAAATTATAGTCGACCAACTTATAAAATGTACTTAAAGACGTAAAGAGCAAAGTTTCGTACTAATTCCATTGATGAATCCCATTACTTAGACGAAGTTGGTTTTGTAAAAAAAAGTAGTAAATACAAGTTAATAAACTATGTAAAATTAGGCAAAAACACAATTGTAAATTATTATTAAATGTTAAATCCGATAAGGCCAACTCTCCTTGAGATTTGTCCTAAGGATGTCTCCGAATCCATACAGAAGTTGTTTCGACGATAAATACGAGATATTAGTTTAATTGTTTTCATTTAAGTATAGGTAAAATACAATTATTTATTTATAATGTTATTATTGATATCGTTAAATATTGAAAAAAAATAACCTAAAAACTTACGGGTAACTCTAAATATGGAAAATACGAAACCTCATTTCAGGCTGATTCGCGAACTTTAAAAATTAAAATAAACGACCTAAGATGCATTTTAAAAAATGTATCAATTACGTTGCACTACAAATTTTTTAGAACAAATTTTAATATTTGCGTTTTGCAATAGTTCATGATAGATATTATAATCTTGCAATCGCAAAGTCTATCTTACGTATTTTTAGATACGATTACCATTTTATAAAGATCGTTCAAAGTAACTATAAGATAAATAATTATTGATATATAAATCTGAATTATATTGTATGATAAAAACATTAGCTGTTGCTGATCATCTCTCTTTCTCATTCATATCTCTTGTGCACGATACTCGACCTTAAGACCATTTTTCGTCTAAAAATAATTGTTAAAAAAATTATACCACTTCACGAAACACAAGTCACATTATTATGAGTTCGTACTTGACAAGTTTTCATTTAGAAATTAAAATTTCTCGAAAAGTCGCTTTTGACTCAACTCCATTCGATTGCAATATCTATTACGTTCTTTGTGGAAATAGTACGATTCATTTGATAATACGACTGTTTGTTTAAAAAAAAAGACAACGCTCAACGAGCGATTTCTGAGACAGCATAATAAGTAGGTTGTCGTCCCCGAGCGCGCCGCGAGGCGGCGTCGTCGGCGCGTTCTCAATTAGCCCTCCGCAGCGCTGTAATATTAACGGGACATCTATGGAAAAGCTGCGCGAAAGTGCCGCGGAGACAATGAGAGGGCTCCCGAGGGAGCCTCTGGCGGGCTCTCGTCGCGAAGCTTTGTCCGCGTCGGGTACACTCCGTCGAAATAGAGTAAACAGAGATCGCCCGCTTGACGCCGTTGAAAAAATGTATACTACTATATGACGCACATTGTTAGTTGACTGTACCGCTGACAAGGGTGTCGATATACGATATCGAGTGTACTATGCGTTGTACTCGAAGATAGCATCGCTCTTGCAGGGATTCATATTTCCAATGGATTGCTTTTAATTTGATATATAGGAAACTATCAAACGGTTACATATGAAGATTCGATAGCTTAGTGGTTTTTAGGATTGTATGCTCGTTGGACAGAACCATTGTTATCGATTCAGAAGGAATAACGTTCGAATCCCAGCCACGGGCGAACCAACCTAGGAATTTTTAACTGGAATAAAAATCATTTCCTGCACATCTCAGAAAGAACGTCAATTCGTTATCGTTAGCAGTTACCACCAGATCGATGACGAAGGTCGTCAATAGCGTCCAACCTGCACTCGGCCAGCGTGATAGATTTAAGTACTGACCGTCTGCATGTGAAGTAAAATAAGATCTCTGTGTCTACCAACACAGATAATAAAAACCTAACATAATATAGTAAGCTCTACTGTGGTAGTGCCATAGTGTGACCGACTGGGCTATAGTACAAAGTTGTGCCGGTTTGGCCAGTTAAACACTACAGTCTCATAGAATATGGATGTAAAGTGGCAGCTTTCGCTGATATATTTCATTCCAGTGAGTCAGAGTTCCGGTGGTCCAAACCCCTCCATTACCTTACTCCCTCCCCATCAAATTCCTTCTATATCACATATCTTATACTTAAAAGAGAGGCCGGCTAAGTATTGGAGATGGGTTGTCGGCTTGCTTGCCCTTCTAATGTCCTATATAAAAAAGTAAGAATAAGAGAGAAGGATTGGGATGAAAAATAATGTTCTTATGTTTAGTTGTCTTTTCCAAAATTCAAAGAAGTGACAATAGCGTAACGTGATTAGAAGTATTTTTGTAATTGTAGATAATTTTAATTTAAGTAATGCTCGTAATAAGCACTGGCACCGTTACATCACCTTTAATAAGTTTTGTAACAATGTTGTAATTATACTTGTAATAGCCAAAGACTTGTAATATTCCATCCACGAGTGGGTTGGTCTATGGGTTTTTGAATTAAATCAAGACGTACTACTTGCTCCATGCTTTTGAGAACACAATGAGTCGTTATACCCTGATGATGTCTCCACATCATTCGCGATAAGGTTGTTGGCAGTCTCCTAATCGGCCAGCATGTGGGATCAGTTCCGTTATAAACTCTATCTACGTCAGCTTTTAGTCTTTGAGTACCAGGATCTATATGTCAATATGGTATCAGGTAGGAAAAGCATAGAATCGCATATCGTGGCTTCAAAAAATTGTATATTAGACATGCGCAAAGACGCAATATTTTTTATTTGGAGGATTTATTACTGGAATTTGAGGCCTTAACTGGATTGTAGCATTGACGGCGATATTATGTTGGGGGTATGGTTGGTAAGATTTAATAACTAGCGTTACCTACACGATCCTATTTACAGGAGAGGGACATTTTGAAGATACGAAGATAATTTATGAAATAATATCGCAACTTTTAATAATAAACAGACTGTACCTGCCACCTCGGCAATAGGATGGAAGCAAATTGATTTTTGCCGTCAAAACACTTCAATAGAACTTGTAAATAAAAGGACTTCCAAAACACTTGTTTCCGACGAAATATTAGTAAATAAATAACCAATTCATGGAAAGCCGTTAGGCTGGTGAAATTAATTTTCGTATTATGTTCGAAAATAGGGGAAAATACCTCGACAACTTAAGAATGACTAAAGGCTTAACATTTTAATACACAAAAGGTTTACTTTTCAAAACATTTTGTTCTAATTTTCATTTTTACTTTACTGATGTATTTTGAGAAAACTTGTGATCGTTTTAAGAGAAGGGCTTTCGCATTACATTTGAGAAGTAATGTTTTGTTTAAAATATGGTAAAATAATATAAACGAACAGAGAAGTGAACCAATATTGAGGTAAGAATATGATTGGAAAGGAAAGTAAACTAATTATGAGTAAAGATATGATTGAACAGAGAGGTCGCTAATATTGAGCCAAATATACAAAGAACATATTGGTGGTCTCATAAGTTTGTATTCTCCTAGCTAGGTAACCCTAAAAAGATCCTACTAAATCGCCTCAGCCGCAGTAGCTTGAAGGTGAGCCACATGTAGTTCAAGTAATCCACTTGTTGCTTGAAGCGCTAAGGTGTTAAATGACGTGTAGCGGTCCGACAGCGGTCAGGCTGCAAATTAACTGGTTTAATACGTCCAAAAGGCACATGTGTTCGGTTGACCCCGATGTGAATAGACCTATTGATCTCGTACGACTTGGCTTTAACGGTGGGTAATATGATTTTATGTTTAATATCCTTGCCAAATAGGGAAACACGATCTGTACTGAAATTGCTGTTTTCAAGCACATTAAAGTATATTATTAGTATGAGAAAATACTTGTAATTGTGATTTTGAAAGAGAACTTTATAGAAAATAACAATATGATGGATTGGTAAACAAATGATTTTTACTAAGAATTCGCTTGTGCGATAGAATAGTTCCGGTTTCTGCGTGGTTTGATTATGGACTGCTGTTAGTCGCTAGTAATTCGTTAGTGTTATACTAAATTAGATGTTTATGAATTAGTTAAAAAGTCAAATCACGTTGACACTGCAGCGGATAAGAAAATTTCTGTAGGCGATCTAATTTATACAATTGCCTAAATAAAAGCTATATTTCTGCATTATTCTACATCAATAGGTTCAGAAATAAACAAAAAAATATTTATAAATAGCATTCGAAATTATTTTTAATGGCACATCGTTTGTAATAATATTAAGGACTTATTATTTTTATTTATTAAAAGTGTATAATTCGTAGAAAAACTCAGTCAAGGTCTCGATTATTTTTTATATAAAATGTAAGTTTAATACGTGATGAAATTAACCAGATTTTTGTGATTCACATTATAAAATTAGGAACGTTCGGTTCGTTCATCGATCAATTCCCATACGAATCCAGAAAGGATTTTCATATAATCTATTTGTAGATACGCCATAGTTCGATTCCCATTTCGGGAGCAATGTAAATGTTTTAGATACACACACATAAATAATTGAAATGAACGATTCGTGGTCCCTGAGGAACGAAATGGGCTTTCCATATTGTATTTCGGGACGCACATACAATATAAGATATTCCGCCAGAGAATAAAAAAAAGCCTCGAAAACGTCTATACGTCCAGGCGTTTTGACGTGAAAACGGTTTATAATTCAGCATCCGAACCTTCGTGAAAATGAGCAACACGAAATATTGCCGCAGCATCTGTGCCAATTATTCATTCAGAATGGGCTGTATATACAATATAAAACATCTCAGTTGTTGTGGTTCGTGCTTCATATTTAAAACTATTTTCGAAACACCATCACGTCCTGGTGTGAGCTGTGATCGTACCTCTTATTCAGAGCTATTAAATATGCTTAACACTGCTGTAGTAACTGAAGGGCTTATGTGGCAGAAGTAGTTTGATAGCAATTTGCAAGCAGGCAAATAAGTGATCATAAACTGTTGATTAAATGAATTAGGAAATCCATTCCCAAGCTGATATACGTAACAGATGCATCTTCTGCGAAAAAAAAAAACAATACCCGTAGATGTAATGCAATAGTAATTACAACCGTGTGGTCGATGCGACTCAATCCGAGTGTTTTCTTTGTAATGTCTGTCTGTGCATATCCCAGTAACGAAGAGCTTTGTGAAGGTCCCGCGACTCGGCCGCGTGAAGTTAGCAACGGCACTCCACTAATTTACCTCAAGCCGGAATCGCGACGGGACAACAGTTTTGTCCCTTTTATTAGGGAAGTTTTAGTACCGCCGGGATTACGGGAAACTTTTGTAATTATTAAGAGATACAAATTAGGCGCGTCCAAAACCCTCTGCTCGGTTTGAGCCTTGTAAGCTGCTAGTATTTAGGGTTCCAGAGTTAGTTAGATCAAGTCTCTTTTTTCATGAACTGTGGATAAATCTTGTTCCTAATATCCCTTTAAAAATAAGCGATAAGTTGATTTAATTTTGAATAGATTTAGTTGCGTGTAGCAATTGTTTAAAGCTCAAATAGAAAGTGCTTGCATTAAAAGCCGTAATGAACAATAAATCACATTTAAAATAATGCAATTGCGATTGTACTTATATACTACCAAAAGCATTGATAATTAAAAATTTTATAGTAATGGAAAATAAAATAATAAATTAAATACTAAAGTTAATATTTAGGCCATGAATTCATTTAACATGTACGATAGCTTTTAGTTTCATTAAGGTCTTGTGTGTCAAGTATTAGATTACAAATGATTCACTAAATTACAAGTGCTGTGAAAATGGTTTCATTGTATATAAAATACATCAAGCTTAAAGAATATTTATTGCTAAATTGGAATCAAAATACACGGCAGGGTTTGAAGATGGACACTAATTGCATCCCAATATCTATGTTACTAGTACATGACTCGTTTCGATTGTCTGTCGATCACCGCCTTTATCTCGTAGTCTATTAGGATTAAGATCTTGGCATTTGGCTTGTTTATTAAGACGCCGATAGCCATCCGAAATCTCAAAAGCTATCAATGAACATCTTATCATGATTCAAGTCTGATATTATTCGTTGATCGACTCAATTAAAGATTGCGTTCAGGTGATTCCAGAACTCACATTGTTATAAAAGTAGGTTCTATTAGGCTTCTAGAAAAATAAAAATACCCGAAACTTATGGGTTTCTATGTCAGATTAATTTATTGGGGCGCTTATGTTTAGGCATTGAGTAGTAAGAAAAATTGATGTATACTGCTGCATATATCGCTTTATAATATTAGTGTCCTTACATTCGATAGCAACTTTCATTGTTAAGTTTAGAATTTCGGATTGATAATGATATTAGTAATTAACTTTTATACAGTGGAAAGGTATGTAAAATCAAAAGTTTTACTCTAACCAAAACAGGATTTGTTGATAGCATTATTTATTATAATCTTAAATATTTAATACTCTTTTGAAAATTAAATAATTTTTAGACGCTTCCGTCATCCCAGTTGGGTTTCAAAAATATGCTGTTAAAACTAAGAATGCACAAAGTAATTTCCTGTAGTTGCTAATTGGTTTCCAGGTGAATATTTTACGGGCGTAGAACCACAGACAACGTTTTAAAAAGATAGCTTTCATGTATTTTTAAAACGTTTCACAACTACTGTGCGAACGAAGTCGCGAGTAAAAGCTAGTCTATAATTGATGAATGGCAATAAACATTGGTTTATACACGTTAATGATTGAAAATGATTATTTTGACATACTAACAAGGTCGCTTTGGCCAATTTTTTTATATAGATAATTTTTGTGTTCACAAATCCAATTATCTTACTCACACTGGATAAACCGCACTTTGAACTTCACAAAGTGTCGCCTCCGTTCTGTGGCGGAATATTGCGTTTCGACATTCACGAAACTCGGGCCCGCCCTTAAATACGTTCATCGCCCCACGATTTTCATGGGATACAACCTTAATGGGATATCGATTAAGTTTCACGTCATTACCTCGGAAAGCCGAAGCGGGAAGTTTTTCTTTTCTCGGAAAACCTGTACACTTATTAAGGTCGGGATTATTTATGAAATAACATCATGACCGAACGCTAAGCGCTTGCTTGGAGCACGGACAGCGATTGCATTCAGCACTTCAAAATTCTTATGCCAGTTTATTCATTGTATTGACATGTGTAGTATGCATGTTTTAAGCAATTTTATCTTTAGATACACGCTTTAAGGTGGAAATGGACACAATTAACTTAATTAAAGAATTAAAGTAATGAAACGCTTTGACGATCGTCTATAGATTTGTCCATCAGAGTTACTATACGGAGGGAACGTTCAGTGATAGGATTGTGTGCATTTAAGTGGATTTAAAATTGTAGAAAAATAATATTGCCTTTGAGGGTCAAAAGTCATATGTGTATGAATTTAAAAAAAAGGGTGGAAGTTCATAATAAGTTTCGTATACATATTTTAAACAAAATGTAAATTCTTTTAACAATGAATGAACAACGTGGAACACAATTTATTTATGGTTTTAAATATTTAAAGAGATTAACAATGGTCATTCCCCTTATAATTCCCTAAGCATTCCCCTTATAATATTAAATACAAACAGAAGGAATACCTAATGCAATTTAGTGTTGTCTTTCAAATTTTTTACAATTATTCTAGTTACACATAGAAAAGAACTATACTAGAATTTTCTTTATTTTTATCACAAACGAAACGTATATAAAAATATATATTGTATTAGAATTATGATATATATGTATAAAAACTAACTTTCAGACCTAAAACGCTCCATCAGCTAAGTGAATAGGTTAAAAGGACACCCTCACTCGGATTTCACGCCCTTTATACGAGTTTTTTATTGGGAAAGTTTCATCCCTACGCAGAATAGCGATTCCCTTTGAGCGATCCACCATCTTTGCGAATCCCTCAATTAAATGATAAGGACAATATACAATATATTGTTGTACCTACTGTTGTGTATTAGCATTTAACAAACCATTCATTGGATGTACTGTGGGCTCCATAATTGTCGGCCCTCTGGACCACATTTGATTCCTTTTAGAGCGCAAATGCTCTGACATATATAACCCATGAAATATTTTTGTGTAGCAAGGTAAATAGAAAATTTTATTTCTGAAAAAAACTACAAAATCAATGCCTTTATATTCATGTATAATATTGTATTTATCAGCTAGATATTTACCTTATATGTTTTCTTTCATTCATTTCAAAAGACTTACCACGAGTTATGATTAATTTGGCTGGTTTTTGCTATTTATTGTTCTATTTTAGATTTTTGGTTGCTGTAATACCAAACCTAACGCTTGTAATTTTCTAGCTGAATCCGGCAGACGTTGTCCTGCCAGTCTATTTAAATGACTTGTATTTTACTCATCTTTTAAATAACATATTCAATTTTTATTTCATGTAACAGATTGACGTGTAAATAATATTTATAATCTACATATATGATAATCTTTATTTGTATTAGAAGTTGGCATGCTGTAGCACCACCTGGTGTCAAATTAAAACAATTTGATATGCTGAAGTGCTGTTTGGTGCGAATTTGCAAAAAAGAAGATAGCACACAAATCTTCTTCATATAAAAATACATATACATATCAATATTCATGGTGATCGGTAGAATTGTCTTAGAGTTTAGCGATAACATGCATATATATACAAGCATTCATTTTATATATATAGAATAGCTTTTACCCGCGGCTCAAACTGCATTGAAACAAAATTAGTACCTTAATTTTTCATTTCGTTTCATCATGCAATCAAAATTCTGATCGTTATCCCGTTCTCGATTTTGATGCCAGTACCCTTTTTGTTTTATATAAAATCTTGAAAAAATTGTAGAAAAATAATACTACTGCACCGCTATGACAACTGAAAATATATTCTTCGTTTTCAAATATAGTAGCACACCGATTTTCATGGTGATCGGTTGAACGGTATAGAAGTTGCTATGCTGCAGAGTCACCTGTTGGAGACTAAATACAAAGCAAATAGCTCATAAACCTCCGTGCAAAAATACATATACCTATCAAATTCCATGGTGATCATCGAATGGTGTTGAAGTGAAAGATAATAAATAAATGAATAAATATATATATCAAATACAAAGCCAAACAATAAAATAAATTAAACAAAACACCCTCTCCCAAGCCGACTGGTCCTCGTGGGCAAAAAAGACCACGACCCTCTAAAGATTAATAAATTTACATTAGGTATACATATAGCTAATTTCAACGTAAGATTACTACGAACTACTGAAAAGTTCATGAATTCGAATTAGCCATAACAAACATAAAAGGAGACATAATAGGAATAAGTGAAATGAGAAGATTTGGGGAAGGAATTGGAGATTATGGGAACTATAACTTACACTACAAAGGTGAGACATCAGGTCTGTATGGTGAAAGCTTTCTAATTAAAAAGAGACTTCCTTACAGAATCGAAGAAATAAAAGGCATATCGGAGAGAATAACAATTTTAAACATTGTACTACCGTTCAATAAAAACGATAAATGGACCATCATACAAGAATACTCACCAATATAATCAAACAAAAAAGAAGATGAAAAAGAAGTCGAAAAATTTTACGAAGACTTTCAGACAAATATTTAAAACGCACATAAAAACATTATTGTAATGGATGATTTCAATGGAAAAATAGGACAGTGTAACAGTTATTGTAAAGAACACCCAGTGGGAAAATACGAACGTGGTAAAAGAAACAAAAATGAAGATCGATTGATAACTTTCGCTTTAGAAAATAAATTAAGTATTCTCAATAGTTTCTTTAAGAAAAAGAAACAAAGATACGGTCATGGATCTCTACAAATGGATTATATAATATAAGAATGAATTGACTTTATTATGACCAACATTACAAACCTCAAAACTTTCAAGACGTATCGGTTATATACAACTTAAATATTCATTCAGACCACAAAATGGTACGCGCCCAGCTAACAGGTGTACCTATAAACAATAATAGGAAATTTCATGACGGGAAAACAGCCATAGTATGCACCAGTAATAAAGACCAACTCATGACTAACCTACAATTTATAATAAGAAAAGGAAGAGAAATTACACAACCGATTCAGGCAAGGTATGACAAATTCATAAATTTGTTAGGAACAGAAACAAAGAAAATAAACCCAGAAAAGAATAAGTGGATTTCTAATGAGATATATCAGCTGCTACAGGAAAGAAAAGAACTAATACAAAGAAAGGAAAATAAAGATTACCACTCTAAAATATCTGAAATCAGCAAAAAGACTAATGAAAATACGAGGAAAGATAAGAAAATAAAAAGGCAAGAAACATTGAAAAAACACATTGAGGAAATTAGCAGAATTAAAAAGGCTTTCAAAGAATTAAACATAAAAAAGGATTGGATGCTACAAGCTATGAATTAATCATTCACAAACAAAAGATATGAGATAATAAAAGTAGCTATAGATTATTACCGAAACTTATACCAAAGCAAAAAACCCAAATTAAAGACTAGCCAAAGTATCGAAACAGAAGATGAGCTAGTAATTATAGACTAATCAGTCTAATGTCCAATATTTATAAAATTTTCTTTAAATAGTTCTGTCTCGAATCACACCAACATTTGACTTCAACCAGACAAAAGAGCAGGCTGGCTTCCGAAGCAAATATTTAACCGTAGGTCATATACATGTACTGAGGCAAGTTCTACAAAAAACACAATACCGTAAAATCTATTTATCATCTAGGATTTGTTGATCATAATAAGGCTTTTAACTCATTAAAACATGATTTTCTATCTGGGAAACACTACATATGGAGGGAATACAAAGAAAATATTTACAAATACTTAAAAATATATACTCAAACAACAAAGCATAAGTCAGACTGGAAACAAAAGGACAGGAGTTCCCTAAGGAAAGAGGGGTTCGGCAAAGTGACCCCGTCTCATCCAAACTGTTTTCAGCAAACCTGGAAATGGTATTTAGAAATCTGGATTGGGACAAAAATGGACTCAATATAAACGGTGAAACTTTAAACCACCTGCGTTTTGCAGATGACCTAAAGCTATTTTCTGAGAGCCTGAAAATACTAGAGCAAATACTACAACAATTGTCGGATGAAAGCGCGAAGGCAGGACTTTCAATGAACACAAATAAAACAAAAATTATGACAAACGGTTTACAAAACTATAACATCAGAGTTAAAATGGAGGAAATAGATTATGTAGAAGAATACTTATACCTCGAACAGTTAATAGCGCTAAGTGATACTATGCATAAGGAGATAGATAGAAGGATAGCCAATACTTGGAAAAGATATTAGTTTCTAAGCGAAATCATGAAAAATCAAGACATGCCAAGAAAATAAAAGTACATAACATGTGCATTTTGTCATATTTAACATATGGATGCCAAATATGGGCATTAACGGAAAAACTAACAAAGGAATATAAATGTATGCCAAAACGAAATAGAGAGAAGTGTAATTGGGCTAAAAAGACGAGAAAGGGTAAGATTAGAAAATATTAAAAAGATAACAGAATTTAAAGATGCGGGCAAAATATGTAAAACATTAAAATGGCAATGGGCAGGACGTATGTTAAGAGAGAGGAATGGGAAATGGACAAAAACAATATCAAAATGGTACCCTAGAGATGGAAAAAAGAACAAAGGGAGACAAACAAAACTGGGAAGAATGGAAAGAGAACAGGGTAAATGGACATTCGTAGAGGAGGCCTATGCCGAAGGACAAGCTGGGAAACAGTACCGATCCATGGTAGCACTTAAGAATTAGCTGTTGCAAATTCAGCAATAAGTGGTTATTTTATTTTATTTATTATTTTATAAATATACATATATATATATATATTTTTTTTCATTATAGTGAAAATTAATTCACACTGACGAAAACATGTTGCTTGTTTGGTATTCTTTTAATTTTTTATTTACTCATTTTTTTTATTAATTGTCAGAATAAGCACTTTAATAAAACTAATTTAGTGAAAATTTCCACTGGTTACTTATTACGGTTTGAAAATTATAACACTTTAAATGCAGATCCGACAGACGGACAGAAGTCGTAGATTTAGCAATAGGGTCCCGTTGGCAAAATTTGTGTATGGAAATCTAAAACATATATACAAGAAGAAAAATGGGTTGATATTACAATATTTTGCAAGTAAACGTTATTTAGGACGACCGTACAGTGATGGATAGTGAATGGGAAGTTTCATTTTGTAAAAAAAGCGAATGATTCTATTTCATTTTAGAAACGTGCAATGTAAAACGTCTACACAATTCTATTTGTGGAACGGGACTATGGTATATGGAATGGATCGAGCGATGTATGTGCCATCTCTGGTGTGGCGCGACGACCTCGTTGGCTAATGAGCCGGCGCCCTCGTGGAGTCACGTCATCCGGTATCCTGAGTTATTGACGTCGCCGAGGAAAAAGTCGTCTCGTTTTCGTAAGACAAAGACGTCATATGACGTGCGAATATCGTATCATGTCGCCGATATCCTCGTGACCTCTTTATTTGGATCCGCTCGCGGGGTGAATATTTTAAACTTCGTTTTCAGTCAGTGTAAAATAAAACCGAACTGGTCAATGTATTTAACACTTGACTTACTAAAAACGAGTTTATTAAGGCATTTTAACTGTGGTCAGAGTGAAACAGTGTAAAAAGCAGATATTTCTAATAGTCTTTTTTTCCTCTAAAATCATCGAAGAGATAAATTAAAATTTTTGTTTTGAAATCCAGAATATTTATTTTCACAAATTTAAAAACAAGAAGAATATAGTACCTACATATAGTACCTGGATGACCGATATAAAATTGAAATATGAACTAGTGATTGAAATAAAAAATCACGAGTGCAATTAGTTTAACATTTTATTACAAAAAAGTCATTACTTTATTAGGGTTCATCATCAATTACATTTTTATCACCTCAGTTTTAATTATGAAATCGGGTCTTAACCTATGCGAAGTTTGAGAAACATGTGTGGGAGGTCGGAAATCTAATTATTTTCAGGAAGGCTTTCTTGAAATAAGTCTTAACTGTGCGAAGTTTGAGAAACCTGGACGATAATATGATAATGACGATTTACTCCAAGATATTCTGGAGAAGAGTTGCGGCTTCATAGATTTAGATTGCTTATAAGCGTTTTCTTTAAAGATCTTAGGCATTTTAAGTGAACACATTAGCTAAAAGGCATATATTTTGTCAAGAACATAATTAAACGATTTATTTTTTTGATCTAACCTCAAACCAAACGCTCATTGCCTTAGTGTTGCTCAACAACGCCATCTATAGTTAAGTTTGTTGTTCCCAATAATAGTTTTTCTCACAATAAAAAAAAAGCTTTTTCTCTTAAAAGAAGAAACATCACGTTTTGTTATAAAAAAGAAACTTGAAAAAACTAATCATGTGAAATCGAACTGGGGTCCTCTGGATTCGGGACTGCCCGATTTTCCAACTGTGCTTTAATGATCTTAGCGATTGTGGCTAAATTTACCTTCATATTCTAATTCCAATTCATTGCCCGAAAATACGAATAAAATGGGGGTTTAAAAATGAAAATTAGCTACATCGATTTATCGTCCCCGAATCCCCCTGCATACTAAATTTTATGGAAATCGTTGCAGGTGTTTTTGAGATTCTGATTATAAATATTATATATATATATATATATACACAACAATAACTCGTTTAAAGGTATTATATAAACATGTGTGTGTGTATGGTATTTTGAAACTAGTCAAGTTATAAGTATTTCTATGTAATAAAACAATCATATGAAAATATGACATTTATAATAACGTTGAAATCGATTATAAATGCAATAAAAAAAAATTGTATATAATGAGTGTTTTTTTTTAAATTGTCTTGTGGAATGTTGAAAGCAAAATATTAGTATAAAAAATGTCGTCATATACATAATGTTATATACAGCAACATACTTATACCACTATAATTTAAAATGAATTAAATGGCACGAAATAATTTTAAACAATTTGCATAAATTTAGCCTGTTACTATTTTAAACTGGTTTCGGTAGACAAAAAAAATTGAGCTACGTGCATACGCACGAGATCTCGTTTAAGGTCGATTCTCTATAGGTATCACAGACGTCCGAATGTCTAAAAACGGTCTAATTGAAAAAGTTTCAGATGTACTTTTACAGCGGGCTGAGCCGCAGCTGTCTCGCTCTCTGCGAGAACTTTCTGAAAAGTTAAACATTTTATTTGATTTCATAAATCATTTTCCAGGTGTTCTGGGGGGGTCGGCTTGACGCTTAAAGCTGGGATTTAGGTTTGTGATGACTTAGGTCCCAAGATCAGAACTTTCAGATTAAGCCTCCTAACTGATCCTCGTTCATTTAATTTTCACTGTCTGTTGGCTGTTAGTAATATAACAAATTCTTTCGGAGCCATTTGATCGCGGGATAAAAGAGGTGTAAAAGCATATGTAATTGTGCTTGCTGCGCAAAACGTGAAAATTAATCAAGAGAAACATAAATACACAGTCAACTATACATATAGTCGAAATTAAAAAAAAATACAAATTTTTAAAGAAGAATTTCCTTTTCCTTGTGTATGTTGAAGTAAACATCGTACCACTTCATCTCTTTCTGTGGATGTTGTAAAATAGAACGAAGTGACTATAAAAAGCAAAGTGACCACAAATCGATAAAGGACAAATCTTAATATGACCAGATAAAAACATTTGGACTAGTGTTTCTTCTTAGCATGCAAATCACAATCTGAAGCGAGCAATGTAGGTGTCCAATTACCAAGTATCCATTCCATTTGTTTTTTTCATATCGATAAAGGATATTATGCATCTGAATATATTTGTTACATAGAATGACCTATTTCAATTCTTTTAATGTATGGCTTGCAAAAAGTCTGATATTGAAGGGAAAAAGCTTTGTTGTTGTGAATTGATTTTTCTTTAAAATTGCAAGCAAATGTCTTTTCCGAAATGATAAACATTATATTATAATATGTTATTTATTAATGATAATAAGCTTTAAATACAAAAAATGGTAACGTAGATTTTGCCCATAACAAATATTAATAGTTATTTATATAAATATTGTGTAGTTTACATAATAAAGTATTTTTCATTTATTTGGTAACGCTATTGATATTGACGTTATTGACGCGTCATTTTTATAAATTTGTGAATTCTGTAAAGTTTATTAAAAGTTTTCTTCAAAACAGTAGCTTTAATTAACTGCGTAATACTACTTATACGAGCAATCACTTTTATTAATTCGTGAGTTATACAAAGTTTAGTAATAGTCTCTTTAAAAGTAGTTATTTTTATTAATTTAGTAATACTATTCTTAAAACTCGTTATTTCTATTTCCTTGACAGTACCATGACATTTAAAAAATATTCTCATGCGAGATTAATCAGCCGCTTTTACTAATTTTCCCATATTACTGTAACAATTGCAGATCACCAAATTATTAAGTAATGTTTACTCCATTCAATGAATATGCGAAATTTCAAGAAATATAAGACTGAATATTTTTACTGTTAAATTATTATAATTCACGCCATAAATAATATTTATTTTATAAAAGGGAATTTGTGTGAAAATTCCAAAAGGGCGTATAATTGTTAGTCGACTCGTTGTAAATTCGTGTATCCCATTTCAAAAATTGTTTACGCGTGCACGGCAGTAAAAACTATTATATACCCTCCCTAAGGCACCGTTTCGTGTCTAGAAAATTACCTAAGCTATCTTGGTTCTCCCGGCGTGGGTAAAGTTAATTGCTTAATATCGCAGAGTAGGTTTTATTCCTGCGGGAAGCTGGTTTATATCTTGTACGTATATAATGTTGCACATATACAGCCTTTAAAGTGTGTAGCGATTTTTTAAGACAACCTAACCTTCGCGCTGAAGGAAGCATTTTTTGGGTTACGCACCTCAAAAAAAAAATCCTTATCCTTTTCCGGTAAAAATACTTTTTCTCGGAAATGCGTACAGGTATTAAGTCGAAATTACTATCCAATACTTGTGCCTATAGCCCTTTGGAGCTGTAAAAAAATTATACTTCTGAATGCCCTCAAAAACAAAAATTTAGCCATTTTTGCTTCTTATTTTGAAATTTGCAAATAAATCAAAACCTATAGGGTAAATACTTCTCGTTGATCTAGAAACACGAAATTTTGCAAGAAGCAAGACCCTCATAGCACCTGTAAAGGTAAATATGAAAGTTGGCAATTTGTAGTTATATAACATGAAACATGTTTTTTTTTTTTTGCGACTACTAACTGACATTTCCAGTTAGGGCATGGACCGTTAAGTAGATCGATGAGTGTGAGAACATTTCTAACTTCTCGCTAAAATAAATTAAATTGCAAATTTAAATAAACGTGTACATAAACAAAAACAGCATCTATTATATATGCATTACAATAGAAAATTATAAAACCTATTTTGACGAATTTTTAATTTTAGAATCTTAGATCTTTGATAAGTCAGTACCTTAATATTTGTTGGTATTACTTTACTTCTATATAAAATAGAAAAAATGAATACACTGGATATTACTAGCACTGATTTTAACCCCACACATTAAAAATATACAGATATAATATAGAGTGAATGTGGGAAATAAAGTGAATGGGGCTTGCTTGCTATTATGGATATTAAGGCATATCACGACAAGCGCATTTGTCGTGACGCTAACCATAATGAGGTCTTGATTCCTACCCTTAAGTATGACGGTGAAAGTTGTGTATGGCAGGAGAAAAATGAAAGTAGGATCAACGCGGTGGAGATGCAATTTCTACGGTATGTATTATGTGTGAAGTGTCTCTGAAAGATAGATGTAGGAACGATGACGTCAGAGAGCGGTGTGGTTTGAAGGAAGATGTAGTGACTAGAGTGGAGAGAGGTATGTTGAGATGGTTTGGCTAACTGGAAAGATGAATGAATGTAGACTGACAAAATAAAACTATTGAGCGAATGTGTGTGTGAATAGATAGAAGAATATGAGTGAAGCAAGAAAGATATGCAAAGATCGTACCAGGTAGAAATTTATAATCTCTGCCTAACTTTCTAGGTAATAGGCGTGAGTTTATTTTATTATTATTCGGATGTTTATAGAGCTGAATATTTGTAATACAACCCGCATTTAAAATTGAGGTTCCATCCTCATATTTGTCTAGTACTCGTTGGTAAATCGTTACATAGATGCGACCATTAAGAGTACACTGATGTTCTTCATTTGATGTTGCATTCAAGCTCTTCATCATTTCTAAAAAATTTTCAATCGTTTAGAAATTAGTGGCATCATTTTGAATATTCCCACTACCATTTTAAATAACTGAATTCAACTGTAAGTGAGCCTTAGTGTCGAATTCGGCGTCACTCCTCCACGGAAGTTTTCCATGGAGATTGATGACATCGCCTTAAACTGGTTGAGTGAAACTGAAAAGGTAGATTTCGGGGTCGAACTGAAAGGAAATAATGAAATGTAAGTGACATATGTTATTAAAGCGACAAGTTTTCATTAAAATTGATCAATCGTTTAGTAGAAAGTATTGAATAGACAAGTGATTGCTTCATGTAAGGATCGGGTAAAAAATGAAAGAATTTATTGTATCTTCATGAGCAAATGAATGATGATCGTTTGCGAAATTAGTAACATTTATAATTCATAAAGATGGTTTAAGTTTATTTAAAAGTAATACAATCTAAAAACGCTGAAGTCTTAAGATAAAAAAAAATTACGTTAAAAAAATAAACATGAGAGAAGATTTGTATAAAAATAAATTTAGTATAATAATATAAACCAGTAAAGGGGTTTTTTTTTAGCCGATTTTAATGTTTTATTTTTTCTTAACGAGTTTTGATTTCAGTATTATTTTTCGTTCCTCTTGTACGGGACGAATTAAATAAATCCCTTTTCCTATCGTTTATTTCGATGAATGAGACCGCCTAGAAAAAACGATTATTATTGCTCGCAGCAAGAAAACACCGATTAAAAGAATTGTAAATCTAACGACATTTAATTATGTGCTACGGCAGCGGCCGAATCTCGCCCGGAGCGTGGCGGAGCCAATTTACTATGAAATAAACCGATACATTAGCATAAAGTAGCTTTTAAAACTTATATAAACATTTTCGCGTTCGAGAGATTTAAATAAAGGGACAGTTTCCTACGCTACAATGTAGATCTTGTTTGAGATATTATCGAGATACTTTGTTAACATTTTTCTTTAAAACGATAGTAACGGTCGGACGCTGTGAAAAAAATGTGACAGGCACTAAGACAGTAAAACGAACAGTCAAAAGAAAATTTTATTTCATGAAAGTTTTTTTTGAATATTCCTATATTCACGGATTCTTGAATGCGGTATCCTTGAATTTCTAAACTGATCGAGATCTGTTTAATTTAGAAACGCAAAAAGAAAACATTGCAATAAATCTAGAGTAAATTGGTGTACATCTTGAAGTACTAAACTCATTATGATGATCATTTAAAGGTTCTTATAAAACAAAAGTATCTACTCTACCAAGTTAACTTTATCGTGGTAGAGCCAACCGTGCAGATTTTAAAATATCCCACTTTCACAGAATACGGACGTAACGTAGCAGCTCCCGCTGTTGCCTTTCGTTCAGTAATTTGGAGTTCCAGTGGCCTACTACCCCTCTGCCCCTTCCATCAACCCGATCCTTCCATTATATAACCCCTCCATTATATACGTTACTTCCTCTTAAGAGATTGGCAACGCATTCGTGACCCTTGGGGTTGAGAATGTCCATGGGTGGGTGTGACTTATAAGGTTGCACGTTACGCCTCGACGATGATATCAAAAAAATTAAAACTAGTTCAGTAGGCTGTGAAATGTTTGCAGAGAAACACAGTCGCATACAAAGAAAATGTAAGGTTTACGAAATGTATAGGGGCCAATTATGATGTACGAGCTCTTCATCTGATAATTACTGTCTGTAACCGCAACTATTAGATACAACCGGTACAGCACTACTGTATCGATAGGGAAGTTATAAGGTAGTAAACGGATCACGCCGTTTTCATCGTGAAACATACGTGAAAAAAATCGAGAATGAAAAAAATACAATCCCTACAAAAAATGTAGTCCATATACAAGCGAACTACAAATTTTTGTTTATATGATAACTGCATTTTTAATTCTACAATATTGTTGAAATATATACATTAATAAACTTATTTTTCTCATCCATACATGTTTTTCATATAAATGTACTTTAACAACTATTATAAATGTCGAAAGAATGTATCATAGTTTAAATGAAAGTCATTCACTTTCATGGCTCTCGGTGAGTTTAGCGGTGCCCCGCAACTACGGCCGTCTGTATTTAAATTTAAATAGACCCTTGAATAATGGTAGCCTGAGACTTAGTTCATATAAGACTTTTTCATTTTACATTTTAAGGTCATAACATAATTATTTAATTCTGAGAGCTTAGACTTATAGTCACCTAAACTTTAATTTTCATTGACTTCATTAAGATCCTGGGGAGTAAACATTATTAGTAGTTGAATGTTAAGAGCGCATAGAGCTGAAAATCAGTAGGTGTTTATTTGAAAACAAAAAACGGTTTATGGAAAGGTATATCACAGAGTAAAGTAGGCGAAGTTAAATAAACAACGGTTTCTAAGTGCTTCTTAAGGTATCTAATTTCATCACATTATTAATTAAGAAGCGGTTTTACGGCTTAATCGAATTACGATTATTGGGGTTTTAATATTAATGCGAGCGAGCATCGACGAGCGAGGGGCATAAATAAATAAAATTATGTGGAATTAAAATGGATTAATTAATCACGAGAACGGCGGCTTGAGGACTTGAAACTGGATTGAAATTGAATTTTTAAGTAAATTGCAATATCAGTAGTTAAAATGTTATAAATCATTGCTAATCTTGTTCAATATATTTAAGAAGATATATATATGTATGTATGTATATTATTTTTTTGAAAGAAAATTTATTACATTATATTGAAAATTATAAATATTCTTTTCATTTATTTCATTCGTTTAATAAGAACCTTTGAAGATATCAACTTTAAGTAGTCTGATCTTAAAGAACATGTTCGAGTATACATAATTGTCATTTAGACGCATTTTATAAACGAAGTTGGAAGTTTGCTTTGGCAAGTGTTTTTAAGATATTTTTGAAAACAATTTTGAACACAGTACAAATAAGTACTAACAGCTGCGACTGCATCAATGTCACAGGAAAATCTTCTAATATCCCTCTCGTGCGCAACGTGGCTTTTGAAATCTTAAAGACAATCTTTGACTATGGAGGAGGTAACGTCTGAACACTAAAGACTCGAGAAGCTCTTGCTCCCTTCGGGGGTGTGTGTTGACAGGTGTCCAAGTCCTAGTATTTCTTGCACTTGTATAGACATGGGTGTGTCTGAACGCACTTAGAATTTTCTGCTAGTCTGAGACTGACCGTAGCCATGATCGTATTGGTGCACCGATAACAGAATAGTATTTTAACTTTTCGCTTCGAAAATTAAATTATTTTTCATAAAATTAGAAAGTTTTCAAGCCGATTTTAGAAAATTCAGTTTTCATCAGATTTTGATGTTTCAGGGTCCTTACTATTTCTACCATTCTCCGGATGATGTTGTATGGCTGTTTACGTGTATGTGTGTGTAAACCTGTATATGTAAACCTCTCATAACTTTTAACGGATTAACCAATCGGAACGTAGTTTGCAACATTCGAAAGTAGTTCACTCGACTTGGTGTTGCTCGAACGTTGAACTAATTTCTCCTGGAAGGTTTTGTGGAATATTAAAATAACGTTTACAATTTTTTTTTGGAAAAACTTTTACTTTTATTCTTCCTATCGACACCAAAATCTAATCAGCTCTTTTCCCCAAATAGTTGCATCGACTGCCGTAAACTGCAACAAAATTGGTGGAGTTGTTTAAGATATATTTTTGGAGATAAAATTTTTCAAAAACTGTTATTTTAGAATATTTTTATAACTTCTCTACCGATAAATACCAAAATTTAACTATCTCTTCTGTTTAAAAACGACGTTGATTTTTGTAAATACATCAAATCGGTTGGTTTGTTTGAAAAATATTATTAAATGTGCAAAATATAACATGTGAAATTCTTGATGAATTGATGTATGGCAATCGGTCATCTTTTTCTGTTTAAAAATCTGCGTCGGATGTCATAAAGCAAATTTAAAATCAAACTATGGTTTCAAAGACATTGTAGTTGAAAAATTAAAAAAAAAGGCGTTTTGAATATAAATAGATTTTTAATTGTAAGTGCTCAAAACATATAAGTATAATATTGAACAGTATATTTTTTATTATGTATATAAATATATATTATATTATATTTTTGAGCTCGGATAGCTTGAAAAAGCAATAAAATCGATCGCTTAAGAACGATTAGCTCAATAATTTACTGCTCTTTGATTTATAATACAGAGTTTGAAAGTAGTAAGAAGTTTCAGAGACGACCTGAAGGGCCGACCGTGTTTCAAAATTTTCGGCTCAAAAGGTCATAGACAACCTTTATTCTTTATAACTCAAGAAGTTCAAAAACACATTGACAATTACCATACCGGAAACTTTCAGGGATGACCTGGTAGGGTCAACTGTTTTACAGATTGTATTATATTAGTTGTACATAGTCCAAAGTTCAGGTTCTCTTGACGAAAGCATATCAACGGAACGATCAACGGAATTGATTGCACTAAATGATGTGTATATTAATAAGGAATGGATGTATATCCGTATTTTTTGATTTTCTCTTGATGTTGCAGTGATATGATTTGACTCGACTTTTGCATTATTGCGGTATATCACAATCATGTGCTAATGTGCATGTGTGTAGTATTGGTATCGTATGACACCGTGTTACATTGGTAACCCTACATTCAATCTCCCAGAATATTTTGCATAAATTTATCAGTCACACCGGATTTGATCATTCTCACAGAAACATCCATTACCGTTTACTACTTCAATGGCTAGTACTGATGCTTAATATTGCGCGCGCAAATTGTTAAATGTGCATATTTATAAAGTCGGCTGTACACTCTAAAAGCCCTTGAACACAGTAAACGCCAGCGTGGAGTTGTTTCCACACATTTCGCGACTACTGTCGGTTGCTTGTGCCATGGTAATACGCGAGCACGTGGTCGACGGAATACAAACGCAAGCGCATCTGCACTCGTGGTGTTCTAGCGCTGTCGCGCATAAATGAGTAGTGTTGTACAAGGTGCGGCGACGAGCGGTCGTGTGTGTTAAATAATACTAAACTTAATCATTGTTCGACCAAAAAATGGGCGTTTCACGAAATAACAAACTCGAACTCACGCTAATAGAATGTTTCCAAGCCGAACCAATAACTTAGCAGTCGACACGTAAAGACAGCAAGAAGAAGAATAAAACGCACGATGTCAAAGCACCATTCGTTCTTATTCTATTTATTTCAGTTATAGAACCTATATAGAACCTAAGGCGAAAGGTCCGTTTTTGATGAACGCGTGAACTAAAGTGCGAACTAATACGAGCGGAGAAGGATATATTTTTCTTAAATAGTTCATATGCAAATTGTGAGGTTAACTTGCGTAGCGATGCAAGTCAAAAATGTAGGCCCTGAAAGTACAACGACGCATGCGCGTTTTAAAGTTATGTTTGCACTGACGTATGTTAGTTTTCGAACCTATTTTATATTTTTGTTTTTGAGTCACTATACGACAAATTCGCTGTTGAGGAATATCCTTACACAATGTTTTTTCATTTCCGATTCCTGAATGAGAAACAAATCCCATAAAATTTTAAGCGAACTTTAGGGATATTAGAATCATAAGCGATCCGAGCTGAACTTTATTAATTTTGACTTACGTCAGAAACTCATATCGGACCATCCGTCAGTGGTCAAAATCGAACTTCTTATTAGAAGATAACACTGTCCACCGCCTCACCGCTGATGCTCAGCGTTTACGTCATCCATAAGTGTCCAACTCTAACGCTACCATTTTTATAACGCACGACAGTTTTCCTAATAAAGTAACTTGTGACCTTTCGCCCCGCGGCCATTCGTATGGTCAACTTTCTTCGCGACATATTTCACATGTATTTATGCGGATCGTCAAATTTTACGAGCAGACCGATAAACAACCGTAATGGCCCTAAAACTGGAGTCGAATAAAATATTTGTTTTTTTTTAATGCGCGCTATTTGTCAATGGGTCCGTGTACGCGTTAAGGCGGCGATACTCATCAATATAACTGTAGAAAAGTATGGAATGAATGTTAAGTGTACGATTCGTTTAGTTTGTTTTTGTTGTTACGTGAATGTAGCTACATTCCTAAAGATTTTGCATATACCAATCGACAATCTGTCGCGTTATGTTTTTGACGGTCCGTTTTGTCGTTTACATTGTACTTCTGTGCTCTATGACATTGTTGTCAACAAAGAAGTTTATGTAATTGCTGATAGGAAACATTTTGTTGCTATATACCGTAACTGATATTTTTATAGGGAAATATCTTGACGTAAGTTCGCACATAAAAAATAAACTTACGATAGAAATCGTAATATATGCATTTATATTTATAATAGGAAGAAATCACGTATGTGCCCTTTATTACCTAATGCAAATCGTTAAGTATTAATTTTATTATTATTTTTTTTTAATGCGAAACTTGTAAAACATAATAAACAGCATAAATTATAAATAATGAAAATAACACTTGAACTATTTTTAATTAATCTCAGTTAGTGTTGGAAATTCTTGCTAGTCATTCATATTAGCTATTTTCTATTTGATTAATGACTTGATTTTTTTTACCTATATGGTAGTAAATCGTTATTAAATCGTTATGGAATACAATATTAAAATGGTTATATTTCTCAAAATTATATAACGCAATAGGATCTAAAATAAAAGTCCTCACCTCATTACCATTTAAGTTGAAGTAGATAACTTAAGTGTATCCGTTCAATAGCGTTTCTGTTTATAAAAAAATAGTGCGTCTTGCTAGAACAATGAATATGTGATTTGAGGGCAAAAGGTGGACCTTTAGAGTATACTCCCGCCACTGTCATGTAGTAAATGTAGATTTATTTAAACACTACACAGCCACTTAGGCTGTTCAACTCATAGAACAATATTTATTGTATCTGACATTTTGAATATCATTACACATTTGATTGCGTTTAATTGTGTAGTTCGATAATATTGTCTATACTATCAAACACTGTGTAACTTGATACTATTGCAACACTATTAATTAAACAATTTCCGGCACCGTAGAAATTAATAACGAATTTTGCAGGCTTTGTTTGATGAAATTGCCTTGTGCTTATTAAGTACTTTTTAAGTGAGTGCATGGTTTTTTTTTTTGAAAAATTCCGTACACAACTTGATATTTGCTAATAATCTCTATTCAAAGTTCCGTTTTTAATAAACGAATAGTGGTATCCCACGAAGGAAACGAGGAAAAGCAAAAATTATCACATCCTCGTTTGAGCCATTGACGTCCACAGCAGGACATGAAACTCCTTACTAGATTTCCACAGCGTTCATTCCTAGGACACCCGCAACCAACGGCGGCTGGTGACTCTTACCACAGGTCGTTCGGCTACCCAGTGGACGTCCATTTCGCGCTACCACTTTCCGAGTCTCCACTTCACAGAGTCTTTCTTCTCCAACTGTTATCGGACCTACAAGCGATGTGGCCTGCCGATTGCCATTTCGACTTGTCGATTCTGCGAGACTGTGTCGTTCTATTTGATTCCTCAGCAAATTTCCTCGTTTTGATTTATATTTCGTAGACAAAGACTGGGCATAAATGTAAACATAAATAAACATCGCACTTGAGTGACTCTTAAATTTGTGAGGTCAACAGCAAGGGATCATGTCTGACATCCGTATATCATAACACTGAGCATGCGCACTGTTCAGAGATTTTTTATGTGGTTAGGTATATTGGACTTGAAAATACTTCGTGATTTACAAACGCTGTCCAGCCGAGCTGAACACTTCGTGAAACTACTTCATCGAGGTCGGACAAACCCAACTGGACAGTTTGAACTTAATAGATGATCGGCCAACAATTTTGTCAATTAAAATTTATACATATAATTAAATAATACCAAGAATTGAGAACGGAATATCGGAGATGCGCTTGCACACGACAAATAAACTATCGCCATAATGATAAAAAACGAAAAATGCGCATAAAATATAGTTGTAGTTTCCTATTAAATTTCTACTTAGGATTTTATGCGCGTATTTCAATGATTCTGCAGCGGCCGTCTGTACCTCATATCGCGTTATTAAAATTTGATCGAGCGTTTTTCGTTGAGCCAGAAAAAAATTCGCCGGAATTGCTTTTTGGTTGAGACTTTAAAAATAAACGACTTTTACGTTTGAGGTTTTGTGTGGAGTTACTTAAACTGAATGATTAGTTAGCCAATCCATATCAAAAAATAAATTCACATTAAGACCTCAAAATCTTTAGTGAGGTTTTCGAGGATTAGCTTGAGATATAAAGATTGGATTCAACATTGAAAGTAATCCCAGTTTGTACCTCAAAATCCTACTTAAGGTTGGTTTTACAACTTTGAGGATCAAACTAGAATTACAGGATCCACATTTGACCCTCAAAAACCTCAAAATCCTCATATGATGTAATTTTCTATAAAAAATATTTTATTCGTAAAAACATAGTATGTCTAATATTGAAGAATAACATACTTTACATTAAATAAACTGCATAATAACGCTAAATGGAGCAATAAATTAATTTGGTAGATGCATAATAATAGATATAAATTCATTAATAATGTGGTAAAATTTATAACTTGAACATGTAAAATATGGTTCTCATATGATCTGATTACTTATAAATAAAATTGCATACTTTTTCATTGGAGCTAAAATTCTCTAAGTACATACTACTTTTCACTTAACGAGAGTTTTGAGGTTGTAGTTGGAATTTCAAATCAACGGGTGATTCTCATTTAAACCTCATAATCTTCAATGAGGATTTCGAGTGTTATAGTAGAGTTACTTTCAATGCGGCAAATGTAACATCAAAGGAACTGAGGTTTTTGAGGTCAAAACTAGTACTTGTTTTTTGACTCAGGAAGTTTTATAGTATGAAAATCGACAGTCGAGCGATGATGATGATGATGTGAATCAAAGTTATTCTTTTGAACAGTTTGGACGACAACCAAGGCGCAAATGTCGTGAATGCAGATCAGTAGCGTCTACGATAAGAATTTAAGGGCCGTCATTGGAATGCACTATTTATGCGATACGTAAGCTTAGTGAGGTCCTACGTTAAGTTGATCAGTCAAAATGATGGATGAGATTGCAATCGATGTATAGTCCAATCGATTTCCAAGCTCTTTCAATATCGCGGATTATAAATTGTTGCGTTTTAACGGACGTTTACTAAGGCAGACCCGAGAAAGCAAGCCAGTCTCCGGTTATCTCTGCGAATGTTTCGACGAAGTTTTTTCCACATCGGTTCACTTATCTTTCGCGATGTTATCTACTAGATTTCGTTATGAACCGATCGTGAACTGTATACGAAACCCATCTACGAGTGGTAAGAGCGGATCAGGGAAGACGACGTCGAAGTCTCTGGCGAGAGAAGAAGTTCAGAAATCTGCTATATTTCAAAACGATTTCCATTCTTCCTTCAGACTTAGTTAGTTACTAGCTAGGGACTCGCTTGAAGGTAGGTCTGTGTTTCTATAATAGTCGATGTGTATGACATTTATGTGCGGTGGTAGGGAAACAATATGATGTTAGAGTGTGATTGTCCCGAATTACGTTATTATAGGGCAGATCTTATATAAAACTTATTTATCAGCTTACGGTGAAATTGTAATATTTTCAGTGTATGGCGTTCTTACCATCTTTTATTCAATATTCAGCCTTATTACAGATCTAACCTATTGTTATGGCTTACAAAATATTACAGTTCATATCAATTATTTTTACAGTTCATTAAAGATACTTTTCTGGAACTCTGTTAACTAGCTGCAGTCAGGCTATAAGTCTACATTCGATTAAAATCGAGTTCTTAGAAATATAATGACATTTTTTAAGCTATTTGTATGACGATTAATTTCATTTTTTTTTTGTTAGATACCAAAGATTACAAACGAAAGACAGTTTAAAATAGTTTGCATTGGACATCCGTCCGTCGGAAATAGTGAATTTTTTTCTCTTAACACGTCAAGCAATACTTACGTCGATGTATTTACGAGCAAAGGAAAATTTGTTTACAAGAGATCATTATAGACTTTCACTGTCACTGCCGAACTGTTCGTCGTGTCCTTGTACTGCCGAAGCGAACATTGAAGTGACGCACGCGAATCTAGAAGAACTCTCCCGAGACACTCTTCTTAACTCGTTCTTCTTAACAGAATTCTTTACTTATTGTTTCTTTTAACGTCGCCTCGCATGGCTTAGCTGTTAATAACTTAGTATAGAGTTAAAAAATTGATATTGACAATACTTTGTCTTTTGTTTCAGGTAAAGTATTCTCGTACAAGCAACAATACGTGAGACTTTCGACTATAGTTGGTTTTTTTTATTGGAAATTCAATTAAAAAATATAAGCTCGCTTCTATTTCATACAAAGACGAACAGGTACCACGACCCTCCGTATGGTAAGATATATACACATCTATCTTACTTCACTGACATCCGTCAATAGTTTCATGCGAATTCGTTTGCAAGTTAGTTTGAAGATATTTTTCACATGGTAAAACCACATCAACATACTTTCTTCTACTTTAGTAGTGATTAGATGTACTGACATCATCCGAACCATGTATAAATTCTTCTCTTTCACAAATCCTGGATGATTCCATTCTAACTGTGATTTTTAATATCCTGTATTGTTTGTTCTCACGGGTCATTAATTAATAATCTTTTAATGAAATTTTTGTGTTAATTTGATAATTATAAGCATATTTCAATATTATTTTTATATAATATGACTTGCCACTCAGATAAAACTTTTGTTATATTACTTAAATATCAATACCGTGTCATGTCCACGGTGAATCATCCATTTATTCTTAGAGGACAATGTAATTGAATTTAAAGTGGATAGCTATGTACTTACTAGAAAAAAATAAAAATAAAACTCGAGTTTTAACTTATTTACCTTTCGGATGTCTCTAGACCTTACTTACTTTAAGAGAAGAAATGAGAAAAAAAAATACTTTCGCAATTAAATTTTTTGGAGTTTACTCCTTAAGAATCGATTTTCATATAAGGCGCCCGGTATGAGAAAAATTTGAGGAATAACATCTACTGATGAATCCGCGTTACGTTTTTGGTGCGCAACTTATTGGCGCACCTTTCACTTTTCAATCGCGTGTATGTGTGTACTTGTATACTTGTGTGTAGCCAACGCAGCGAGGTAGCTGACGCATATATTGTGTGTATACCTATATATATTATACTGTTCAACGTTTACAAACGATATATATATATATATATATATATATATATATATATATATATATATATATATATATATATATTCTTTACTTATTGTTTCTTTTAACGTCGCCTCATGGCTTAGCTGTTAATAACTTAGTATAGAGTTAAAAATTGATATTGACAATACTTTGTCTTTTGTTTCAGGTAAAGTATTCTCGTACAAGCAACAATACGTGAGACTCGACTATAGTTGGTTTTTTTTATTGGAAATTCAATTAAAAAATATAAGCTCGCTTCTATTTCATACAAAGACGTACATAGTGTATCAGTTATACACTGATACACTATATATATATATATATATATATATAGATATATATATATATATATATATATATATATATAGTGTATCAGTTATACAATTCTAATACGGATCGTCACTACTGTTTTGTTTGTGTTTTAAAGTGTTCTTTTACAATGTAAATATTTATTATTAACATTTGATTTATTAATATAATTATTAATAATTACTATTATTATCGTGAATTTTTATATGCATTATTATTATATTTGGTGAAGTGCAATTGATGTAAACTATGGAAGAAAGTGGTGTAGATAATAATGCTGGAATATCAAATGAACACGCTGTTTCTCGGTAGGTTATAATTTTTCAAGGTTATTATAATAATTTATTTAATGAATTATTATTATAACGTAAATAATTTCAATTAATAATAAGACAATATTATCAAAATAATTTTAAATACTTCTTGATAATATTTTTATATTTTAATTACAATAAATCTTCGTCTTTTACTTAAAATTAAAAATACAAAATAATTGTAGATAGGTTGAAAAATTTTTCTCTAATGGTTTTCTTAAATTATTGGTAAAACAAAAATTTATTCAAAATACTTTCCATAATATTTTAATAATTATAGTTATAATAAATCTTCGTTTTTACTAAAATGAAAAATGAAATAATTGTAGATAGGCTACAAAATTTTATCTTTAATAATTTTTCTTAAATTTTTAGTCAAAACGAAATTTTCAGTTAAATAAACTCTTTTTGCGTATGTTTAGACAATCGTACTTATGGAGTAAACTCCAGTCGTGCGTCGAAGCTGACACACATTTTTTTTTTACATCTCCACAAGTCCCAAATAGAAACGATATAAGAAACATAAAATATAATTTAAATGTGTACAATTTCCATTAGCATATAAAAAAGTCACTACGGCGTTTCCCAAGAGGAAACTATCGGGCGACGCTGACCGCCGAATACACAACACACCCCGAAACGTCAACGAGTCGCGGCGATAGGCGAGCGGCGTGTGTACTTAATATGCATTTTTTATGAGTGAACCGGCGTGCATTAATCATATTTATATGAATTATGTATTTGACGCGCGACGCGTCTCCGCACAGTCGCGCGGGGCGGGCGGAGGGCGAGGGCAGGGGGGGTGCCGCCTCCATATTTTATTTGCACGTACATACAACTATCTCGGACCCGGTTCGACTATTACCATGTTTTACGATGGAACTGTGCCATGGAAAATATGAAGATAGCGCCCGATGTGCACTGGAGTCGGCGGCTCGGAATTTTGACTCTATAGCCACCGACTACACGTGAACGAGATGGACGCGGTAAATCTGTGGATTATATGTATATTTTTAACGGCTTTGACGGCGTGCAGATGACGCGGGTCGCGTTGGACCGATTTGAGAAGCGCTCCGAAGTGAGCCGCTCGGCTATTCAGCTGGAATGATATGCGTGTTCGCAGCTAGCTCTGAATTATATTGAAACTATAGTCTTCACGTAAGCTCAGTTTTAAGGCAGTGTTTGCCTGGGTTAGTTCCGTTACTGCTATCTTATAAACCGAACGGTAATTCAGTTTTGTATGAATGAACGCATTTTTACCGTTTTGTATAAGGATAATTAAATTATCACCGTCGGTATATATTTCTTCTAAAAAAATTGCAAAAGCCCATATTTAGTCAATTAAAAACACGCATCAGTTTTAAGTATTACTTTGCGACATTTTATTCGTATTAAATTCTTGTGTAATAAAATACTCAGTAAAATCTGACGCTTTAAATGAAACCGATAGTTTTTCCTACTTCGGTTGGTCTCCGCCAGTGCACGTGCCGCGTGTCAATGTACTCGCTCGGTTTTATGTATTACAGTTGAACCTCGATAAGTTAAAGTCCAAGGGAAACACAAAATATTTTAAGTTATAGAGGTTTTAAGTTATCAAGGGTCTATGTTAGGGATAGGTTAATATACAGGTAGGTATGTACATATGTATGTACGTACTCTTGTACCACCCTTTATCAGCGTATGTAAGTGTTGTTAGTTTTCTTTTTGAACTCATTTTATGCCAGTTTTATCACACAGTAAGTAAAGCGATGTTTCCAGGACAATGATCAAAAATTTGTGATCCAAGGCTTACAGCAATAAATATCGAAACCTTTTGTTTTGCACACTCTTTCAAAATGACTCATTGAGAAACAATTTTATGTTATAGAGGTTGTGGAAACACTTCTTTAAGTTACTGAGGGCCAATACAGAGATTACTTATTTAAGTTATAGAGGTTGCATATTTTAAGTTGTAGAGGTTTTGGGTTCTGATGGGAACATGTTATTTTTTGAAGTTATAGAGGTTTTTAAGTTACCGAGGTTTGAGTTATCGAGGTTCTACTGTATTTCGCATTGACGCTGACAAGAAAAAATACAAGACGTACTTATTTTCCCGATTTGATATTACTTTCGACCCGGCATTATCGTCACGTTTTGGATGTGATACAATATATGTAGTAAAATAACATAGCGCCAAAAATAGTAAAATATTTAGATATATGAGAAAAATCAAACGCCAAAACAGAATATTGACCGCGCTCGTATTAGAAGGTACCGGCTTATAAGATTTAATATCGACTATTGGAATTGGACTAATGCGTTTTTGACCCCTGACAGTAAGTCTGGCGTGGGAGATGAAAGAAACTTGAAATAGCGAACAGTGGACTTCAAAAAATCATCAAAAATTATGGTCAAAGTATTGCTTTTATAATTACTCGTGGACGAGGTCCTACAATATACATTTTTGTGTCATTTTAAAATGTATAAAAATAACAATGAATGAATACGTTCCATTTACCGTCTGAATAATGAAATTCATATAACGAAATACGCTTTTATACTACAGTATGACTTCCTGAAACTTTCTTAAACTTCCTGAAACAGAGCTTTTATTGTCGATACAAAGAGATGTATTTTACTTATTACTGGCTTCCGCTCTTAGCTTCGCCACGTGAATATTTCCGGTCACATTCTTCATTTTAATAACAGTCCCGCATTTGATTTTCACCTTTATCCCGTTTTTCAATTTGGTCCCAGTCCCATTTTAGGTTCTTATTTCAGTTCGGATTTCGTTTCAGCTTTCCGCCCCACTGTCGACTCCGTTTCCGCTACTGGTCAAGATTCCACTTTTGACGAATCCGGGGACAAACTCTATCTAAACAATGCAGTATCCACTTAGACCTAATAATGTTATTTTCATCTTTAAAATTTTACTTAACCTTTACCGGTACAAAACATATGTAATATGACGTTAATCCACTTGTAATCATACCACATATTAGAAGCGTAGAATACAGTTTTCTGTCCGAAATTGGTGTTATGAAGTATACGTGTCAGGAAAAAAATCGACTTGTACCAAGTTGTTAGTGAGACTTGTGGCAAGACTCCCTTTTGCGAATGGGAATTATTTAAAATTAAAACGAACGACACATATATTTTGTTGTGTAGGCCTGCGCCTGCTCGTGAATATTTATTCTCTCCCGTTCAGCCGGATAGACGTCTAGTCCGAGCGGTGGCTGCAAATAATGCTCTATTTGTAACATAATATATCAGGAATCTGTGGTATAAGCGACGTAAAGGTGATGTGATGTTGATGAAATACGACGCCTTTTCGGATTTTGTTAATATTATATTTCCACCATCACTTAGTTTATTCGCTTTTTTTGTATTCGGTCTACTATTTTTGCGTATCAATCAAACCACATGAATACTTATAAAATGTTATAGGTTATTTTATAAGCACTCTCGGTTCGCTGTAACTTACTCCTTCAGCTTAGTCTTATTTAAGTATTATATATGAACTTTTAATTTTTTACAAATCACTTAATTTGTACAACTTTCATTTTTTTTTTAAATTATTTTAATGAAAATCTTAATATTATCATTTTGTCAAATGTACTGTGATTTGGACCGCGAAAAATATATTATTTATTGCGTCAAAATGGAATTTGAAATTGATTTATTGAAACTGTTTGCAAATTCTTATCAAACTAATAATATTTTTATAAATATTTCTTGCAACCCTTATTTATTAAAGCATTTTTAAAACTCTTTGTCTATAAATCATCTAGTGTATTGAAATCTATTTTTTTATGAATTAAAGGCAAAATAAATAGTTCCTTCATAAAGTCGGATGTTAAGCATAATACAAGCATGTTTTTGAGGACTATACGCATATAAAAAATGATAATAACGGGCCTTGTTATGTATTAAATTTGTCTTCAAAATCAATATCAATTAATATTGTTTTTTTTTTATTAAAAAGATAAAGGAAATTTAGATCGTAAATAACGTAATTATTACTATTTAGCAAATGATCCGATTCGAGAAATACCGGAAGTTTTCTTTAAAATTTCTCACATATATATGTATGTTCTATATGTAATAAACGAGCACATACTATCTAAGTATTTTTGCAGTTGCCTCTTCGGTTCGCTTTGCAATTTTTCGGTTCATTCAAATATAATGGTAGATGCATTTGTTTTTATTGACACGCATTCCTCTGCAATGCGCAAAGAGTAAACAAAAAAAAAAACACCCACAGACGTCGATGTGAGTCAATTCGATTTTGTCAGAGCAAACAGATTACAGTTTCCGAACCAGAAATCATTGCTCATTAAAGACAAGCGACCAATGTTTCAGCCTACGGGACCCTAAATATATTTAATACACAAACGCGAAAGGAACCGAGCATTACCCAATGCAATATGACGGGGAAAAACTCGTTCCTCTGAAAAACACGTCTGTTTCGCCAACAGTAAATTTGCAGCAATTCCCCTTTTCCAATTACCTAATGGAGAGTTAGCGTTTCTAAAAAAAAATGTATGTCGCTACCGTTATCTTTGTAAAGCCTTACTATTACCCACCTCCGGAAAAGCTAAAAGAGGGTTATGTTTTTAGTAGTCCGTGTATACGTATACGTGGTCTCTCGGAGAAATTACGCTATTTGGCCGGTGTAAACATTGAGGCGTCTTTGGCTCAATATGGAATATTTATATCGGGAAACAGTTTGACTTCTTAGAACTAGACATTATCTAACGTACGGCAGACGATTTAATAACCATTAGCTTTCATGGAAAATTATAACTTGTTTCTTACTTACTTAGTCGGGTTGGTGTATAACTTGTAAATTAGGCGAAAGTTTTGGGAACGTATTGAGCGTGCATAGATGAGATAGCTTTGATAGTACAAGATCCGACTGCTAGATTTCTGCGTTGATCTTTTTTCTTAATAAAAACGCAATTTTTGTAAATAATTATTCTGTCTGTGTAGAGAAAGTGTTTATCAAATTTACTTTTTCTTCTTATTTCTAATACGCTGACTTTTGTAGCACTAACAACTCTAACTTTAGTTAGTCGAACGTCACCTTATAGCAAAGAAGTATCCACCGGAAGAGATAAAAGTGAGGTGCTTAAAAGATATGGAAGTAACAGAATTCTTAAACAATTTTAAATGAAGGTTTTTGTGTAAAGAGATAATTACATTACTTAAGGTCAATTGATATTCCATTCATCAAACTATAGATCAAGAACTTGAAGAATGAAGTTATTAAAAAAAATTAAGCGCAAGCTTTTATTAAAAAAGAACAAGTTGTACTATCACAACAATGCTAAAGTTATGTAAGGGTTGTTCTTCTTTTTCTTCTTTCAATTTTGCGCCATTGCAACGCTTTGGCGACTAACTTTACAGAGGCAGGGTTTCGTTAGTGAATTAAAAATTACACAGATAATTAGGGATTGTAAGTAAACGTTAATTTCAACACTAACGTAAAGTCTATATTCAAAGGCAGGCAACTAGAATTTTCAGAGTGTTTCGTTTGCTGAAGTTTGCTTACAAACATATTAAATTATACCATCGAAGTCAATAACATAACTATATCAGCCACTGAAAACACATTAAAAATCATCATTAAAAATTTTACTACTAAAAAGGGACCTAATTTTGTTGGTATAACTTTACTGCCTAACTCATGACTTACAATAAAGCAAGGAATTATTAATGATTTTTTAATTGCCATTGAGATCGATTTGAATCAAGGTACAACAATAAATTTATATTTGTTAACAAAGGGCTATCCAGTTTTCGAAACAACAATGCCAATTGAGAGGAAGAGGTAACAGACAAATAGATACACTTTCACATTTATAATATTAGTATGAATACTTAGATTGTAAGATACCCTTTAAAATATTGTAGGATAGTTCTCAAAACTAAAATACCTATGTACGAAGGTAAGTACAAAATGATTGAGATACAGGTAAACTATTTAAGCAAGACGCACCACATTTACATATATTATAAGTAATCTTCTTCAATGTAAATACACTTCTATAGATGAATTTTCGACAAAAGGAAGGCATCTCGCCAGGCGCTTACAGAAATAGAGTGAAAATATTCAGTAATAGCAGAGTCGATCTCTTCTTCATCAGAAGAAGAGATCGACTCTGATATTACAACATTACATCATCTGATCTTTTACATCAGTAAAACAGCGACCGCGAATTTTTTTTAATTAAAAAACAAACAAAAGTCGCATTTGCGAAATTTGGTGAGTAAGAGGGATGCTCTAAGACAACAATGTTGCCTTCCTTCAAATAGGTGACAGTGAGCACAGCGTATGAGAGGATGCGGTGTCGTGGTGCAGCATTAAGTCTCTAAGACCAAGAGCCTGCAGAACTTCCGGCAACCAGTGTCGGGTGTACCAGGTCGCCGTGACACCTTCCCGTCTTTTTAATTCAATAGCTTTAACCAAGCTTGTACTGACAAATATGACATACGTAACTTTTTTGATCGGACTTACTTTTTTCTCGATGATCATCATTGAATCATCTTTATGAACCCTTACCCTATTTTTCTGACGGATAGACAATTCATACAATGAAATTATACGTTTCGTCACCTTTTACAATTTTACGGTTCCCTTCATTCATTAGCTTTAGTGTTTGTCGGCTCAGCTTTACGCACTCAGATTTTTGATGTCATGTAAAATTATGAGGAACCCAACGACAAACAATATTTTTAATTTTTAGTTCATCATGCAGGATATTATACACCGCTGTTGGTTCAATACCATTAGTATTCTGAAACATGTGTTAGGTGTATCGGTTATCATCGTTTATCATTTTATCAACACGGGCGACTTCATCTGGAGTGACTGTTGAAACAGTTCTTGCCGTGCGTTCTTTATCTTGAAGTGAATTGCTTACATTATGAAAATCTCTTAAGCATCCAAATACGATGGCTCTAAATGGCGTTTCATTATTAAACGCCGACTGTAACCGCCGCAAATATTTATCTTCGGACCAACCTTAAGACCATAACATATCATTGCTTACCAATACTCACATTTCAAATACATTTTACTCGTTTCACAGAAACACAATTCAGGATGCTTATTTAAAAATGTATTTAAAATTTTTAATGAAGCAGACCTGCAGTCATATTCGCGTTTGACAGCACCTCAATAATCCAGACTGGCCCGTGTATAAAAATTGACATAGAATGCCAAACTTTGCACAGAGATCATCACCGCAAGCAAGATACGTCGTTTTTCGTAAATTAAGCCTAAACATTGTCGCTCAGCTCTTTCAGCGCTGGTTTCATATTCGAATCAGAATCGAATCGATTTAATATTGTCTATGACCCGTTAAAGATCTTCAAATAGCTCTCAAAAGTTTATGTAATACGTGTTTACCATAATGTATATATATATGAAATATTTTACAATATTTCTAAAGTTCGCGCGAACTTTTTAATGTGTTCGCTAAGCATGTTTCAAATTTGAAATTACTACTTATTTATGTGATTAATACGATTTAAAGTATATTGATGTTAATTGCAAGGTCTATTTAGGTTGACAGTCTATAGGTTAACGTAGATGCTAATAAATTATGTAAATATGTACATTAATTAGATTATGTAATATATTAGATTTATGAGTACGTATTCACTGCCTTGATTTGATTTTACCTTGATTTATTAATTCAAACACGTAAAAAACAAACTTTATTTTTATATAATTAGAGTGTTTTTACAAATAAAGTTTAATATTTCATTGCTATTGTAAACTCAAAACCAAGTAGCTTTTTGGTATTAAATAAGTTTACTGAACTATTTGAACGTACTTTGAATGAAATTCGCCATTTAAAATACAAAAAGCTCTGTATGGCTGTTGGTGTTTAGGCAAAAATTGCAAGAGAGCATAGCAATGTCCTTTTATTTGTTAAACCATTACCTATTTTGGTGTGTATAAGCAAAAGAAGAACTTTTTTTATAATAAACACGTTATTAAATAATCCTCAACACGGAGTGAAATGCAGACGCGTCATCAATGTCATATTTTATTTATTAAATATATTACGTGTACCTTAAATATTTTTTTATTACCGCGTAATTGCCATCCAAATAATATTTTCCTACCCACACGTAATAAATTTCGGTAATCAATTATATGAAAAACCTCCCGAAGCCACTGCTACTCGTCTTTCCAAGAAGTTTCTACCTCGACAGTCTATTTTGAGCTCTCCGAGAAATATCCTAAACGAATAGAGAAAATAAGTGGGCTCGAATTATCTATTTATTTATTGACCTGGAATTGAAATCGCCGAGATTCAATAAATAATCATATGTAAGTTTCTTAGTGAGGATTACGTAGCTTATCGTATTGATTTTATGTTGGGTATAGCGTTTGTAAGTTGATGACCGACCAATCTAAGAGTAACATTTTGCGGTAATAAATATCCGTGGTGCATATTCAATATCTTACAGTTTCGCTAAGAAAATAAAATGAAAACGTACATAATTCACACTCGTATCATCCCGCTAACCGTCGCTCTTCTTTGCACGGTGTAGCTGGTTACCAAACCGGTGCACTATTGTAATACGGTACGTATACTCATTGAATAGGTGCTAGTCGAGCAGGCAAGCCAAAAGAACCTCCAGCATACCCAGATTCGATCTCTCGGTCAGGTGCAGCGCTTCGCAGCTGACTGCCAATAGGGCGTCGTGCCGCACGCGTGTCAAGCGACCGCTTCGCCCACTAAACCGGGGCAATCATCTGTATACCGTCTCCACCATCTGTATACTCGAGTACGATATATTCACTCATAGTTCTTCTTCTAAACGGTCTTTTAATCTTTTTGCTTTAAAAGAGTTTGCAATAATGAAACGGCAAATTTTGTTCGCCAGTATGTAGGAGGTGAGCTCTGAATTGACTGAATTGAATTTAAAAATTGTTTTACTAATAAAAGACCATACTGTTCTTCAGTAATTAGATAATATGAATATATGGATTCTTTCTTCTCTTTATATTTCTCGGCTAAAATCGCAAACTTTTCAGTAGTTATAATAAGTGTTCTAATAAACAATCGATGTAATGTATGATCGGGATCGAGATCAAGATATTAATATGTATGTATGTGCGTGTGTGTGTGTGTGTGTGTGGGCACGCGCGTGGTCGTGGGCGCGTTTGCGTGCGCGCGTGTGGGTGTGCGTCTATGTGTATGCGTACGTGTGCGCGCGCGCGTGTGTGTGCGCACGTGTTCGCGCGTGCGTGAGTGTGCGCGCGCGTGTGTACTTCTTCTAATATTATAAATACGAAAATTTGGATGAATGTTTTTACTAAGTTACGGCAGAACGACTAAACGGATCTGGATGACATGTGACACAGAAATAGATTATCACGAAAAAATCACGGTTTATATGGGATAGCATAACAATTGTATCCTACAGGAAGCGTGTATTCAAAAGGCATTTCGTTGCAGCTTGTGAAATAGATTTTTAGCGCATTAGCCTTAAGAAGGTTTGATCAATTTACACGGTAACGAGTTTAAATGTGTGCATAATTTGCTTTTTATCAGAGATAAGGGAGGTTTCATTTTGTATGACTCGTTTTATGAAGCGAAGTGAGACTTTGAAAATTAGAAAGATGCATCTTTCACAATTAGATTGTGGGAGCGGAGTTGTGCAATGTAAAAAATTAATGTGTATTTTGTTGGTCTTGTGCGTGCTTAAACCATTGAAACAACCCCTATGAAATTGGCAATATATTGCACTCGCAAATGGGAAGATTTCTGAAAAAAGAAACTAGCATTCGTGTCTGACTTTGTGTGCGTATTTTTGCTATTAAACTGAACTAGTAAGTCTATGTTAACAATTACTTTATTGATAGGAAACTCGTTGAGTAAAATAGACTATTAACATTTCGCTTTGGGTATATCTGTAAACTTGTGTCATTACAGCTTCTAAAAAATCTTTCACTCATAGAAGGCAGCGCTGTCACCGCTGGATATAGTATAAAAATATTGTGATATTAGAATTTGCGATGGTTTTGTCCAAAATAAAACTGTGATAGGTAATAGAATCGAAATTGCAAATAGGACGAAGCTCGAAATCGAGAGCCAAGATTGGATGTTTGAAGTAGAGAACAGAACCAAGAACGTAATATATATATAATACAAATCCAGATACATATTTCTTTTTTTTATTATGTGTATATATATGTGTATATATAATGTACAATACATTACGTTGTTATATATAATTTTCATAATATAGAAGTTACGTAGTAGGATAAGTAATACGACGCGATTTTCCTTCCTACATAATAAACTAAAATAGTTCCTACTAGTGGTCTAGATTACCTATCGTAACCAAAGGTGTACTTAGCCAAATAACCCGTTTAAATATAAACAAAAGGATCAAATAAATAAGATCGATCGTAT
This sequence comes from Eumeta japonica, assembly GCA_005406025.1. Classification (NCBI taxonomy): domain Eukaryota; kingdom Metazoa; phylum Arthropoda; class Insecta; order Lepidoptera; family Psychidae; genus Eumeta; species Eumeta japonica. Next base: position 86,324 of record BGZK01000382.1, read on the forward strand.
TTGAAATTTAAGCGTAAAAACGGACGAACAGATATAGATATTTTGTGCTTTAAGAAATGTATGAATGGATGGGCAATGTGTATATTGATTTCAACACATACAACCTTAGCAGTCTCTATTTTCCATGCAAAAGCGTTCCACTGTCTTCAGTCCCTTGTGGGTCGACATTACAAAAATTCTATTAATACTCTCACTATAAAAGTAAGCTTTTTAGAACATTACAGTTTCTAGACCTAGGTTTGGTTTGTGCGCTGAGGTGCCAGGTAGCCAGTCCCTCTTTTTATGTGTAAGTTATTCAAAAGCGCTTAGTGATTATCATTAATAAATTAATGGTTAGATCTTTTTGACTCCCCTTTTCTTGGTGTGACGTCACAAATTTGGCAATTTTAAGTTTAGAAATTGTTAAATTAAAACAACACAACGAGAATTATTTTTTCGTAACTAAGTTCTCTGTTACAGTTACTTACGAGTTTTAAAATTTTGGATTCCTACATGTTCGTCATGAAGCTTATGCCTTGTTCCTGTCTTGTCACACTTTGTTGACCCCCTCTCTGCCTTTTAACGTGAGACTTAGTATATGGGTGGCCCCGAAAGATAAGCGACGTTTCTATATGACTTAAGAGGCATCGCAGAAAAAAGACAATAAAAAACTTCTTTTTTATTTAAAATTTTGGTAGTTTCATGTAGTAAAAAGTGGAAAAAAATAATGTTTCTCACAATGCTTAATAAATAAAAATAGTTTTACTCCATTGGTAACGTAGAAGGCGGAGTTTTAAAATTAACCGGTCTCCAACAAGTCCAGTCTCTGTAATCTCCACTTCGACGTTACGAGCCATAAAATTTGAAATTTGAAACGGCTCGGCGCATAATAAAAATCAATTTCCGTAATTAAAACGCGACACCGAATCCGTTAAGAAAACGCACTAATCGGTTTACGGTTAAAACGTAAAAAACCAATTTGTCGCGGCGGGGTTTTAAAAAGCTATAACCTCGCCGGGCGGCGGCGGGGCGGGCGGGCGGACTAAATGTCGCCTAAAATCGGAAACCGCGCATCTGAACTTACTAACGCGCCGAGCGCAGCGCCCCCTGTGGTCGGTCGTCGTGATGATTATTATCGGTGCAGAATTCGGTTGAAAACTTTCAAGCGCGCCATCTAATTTCAATAATAGTCATAGTCGAGCGGAAATGTCAACAGTGGGCCGTCGTCTCTTTATAGCGCTTTCTATTAAAAAATGTCACACCTGGCGTACGAAGTGATAGAGCCGATATTTATTTTAATGCAAGAAAAAATTAATTATTAATATCAAATGTATTGAATAACTAATGGAAATTAGGCTAAATGACAAACAACACGGATTAGAGTGACGGCAGCTTTTTTTTTAAAGCAATATCGTGCGGTAAACGAGCGTGCGAGCCGACAAAAAGTGGACAGGCACCACGAGCCATTGACACTGGCAATCTCAGAGGAGTCACCGATGCATTGCTCGGCTTTTACGTAGGAATTAGGATATTAATGGGAAAGGGTGTGAGATGAAGAAGGGGGAAGTGGATCACCGGAGTTCTCACTTACTGGACAAAATGCAACAACGGAAGCTATTATTTCAAGTCTGTATTCTGTGAAAAGGTGATATCTGACCGGTCGTGGCAGTATGGCTTTAGCACATAAAAAGTGTTTGTGTATTTTTAACTATATTTATTATTGGTCTAAGCGCATTTGTTGGATGATTCTTGGATGACAGGTACAGCGGAAAAAATAGTGAATAACAAACTGTACAAGACCATATTGACTAATGGGCCTAGATTTGGACACGACATGTTCTAGACTCGATTTCCGAGTAGACAACCTATTTCTTAATTAATTACCGGATCCGTCGGTCGAACGGTTGGTGTGTTATGGTTAATCAACCCACTGCTGAGGCATAACTTCCCACAAGCTTTTTATTTTACGGTCTGGGACTTTAAGATCTTTGCGCTCACACAGTGTGGATTGCTATTGACAGACATCATGAATGCGATGGTGAAAACCGACAGCTTAACTTGCCCTAAAAGGCAGTGGTTTAATTTGATTTAGTTTTAGTAAATTCGATTTGGTTGGATGGTGTTGAGATTGAATATCTCCTATCTGTAATGTTGATATTGAACTAGCAGCATAAGATAAAAAATCTAGTTTTAGACTGGTGCAATTGTTGGGTTCGTCCTTAGAAAGTATTAAAACTACGCGCCAAATGTGATGATAAGGGAAGTGCTTCATGTTCGTACAAAAAATTAATTTGAACTATATATGAAAGATAATTTTCGTTTAGATGGATAGGTAATGTTCAATGAGAAAACTCATATGAGTTATTTTATGAGTGTCATCAAAAATAAAATCACGAAGAGGGATGAGTTTCATGGACTATGTTTTTCTGCGAAACATCATTAAGATATAGTTTGAATAAAAGGTTTTCTGTGCTTTCGAAGATTTGGGTATTTAAAAATAACGAAAGAGAGGCGACAAATAATGTCTATTCGCGTACGTCGTGGACAAAGAACTAATAAGGGTACCACACCCCTGTAGAGATTTAAAGGTGTCAGAACAAACATGTGTACAGTGACTGGCTCGATATTCGTAGAAGCGTCAGATAAAGAGGTTTAGAGCCACCGCAGTTACTTGGCCGATTCGAGTCCAACTGTCCAAAGGACAGGAAAGTGTATGAATATGTACTTAATAATGAGACAGACAGACTACTTGTCAAGTGTCTTCTGTAAACTTGGTTCTGAAAATGGTTGAGCTGCAGGCAGTGATAAGCGAAACGAAAGATGCTTTCAAAAAAAGAGGTATAAAAGTAATTGTAAGATTAAGGCGATAGTGGTAGAACAAAGCGAAAGCGTGACTGTATCGTAGAAAATTGCACAAGTACAGGAGTACTTTAAACGAGTGTATTCTAGAAAAGTTTAGGTTTGCTCAAAAATTGTCGATTTATGTTATCTCCTTTATGCCATTCTTAGGTTCAGTATCAGATTAAGAACTAATTGCTTATGAATGGGATGAGAGTACGACGGATGCCAGTGAAGCAAGAGATTCGCAAAGACCGTACAATGTGCACGCAGTCTGTAGTATTAATTTTGGTGCTTGCCCTCGTGGGGTACGGGTGTATGTTTATAAATAAAATATGGCTATAGTTTATAAATAAAATAAAAAATAAAATAAAATGACCGATTAAGATCTCCACGAACAAGGATTGTCTGAGCGGCTCAAATTACTTGTCATCGGTAAAGAGGCATAAGTGATCACTCTACTTCAAAAAATAACCGGTTTTGTAGATTTTAATATTTCAACGCGATATCGCATATCTATAAATACAATCCAAATTCAATGGTCAGTTCCAATTATTAACAGTTCGACTCAAATTTAAATAATTTTAGATGGTATTAAAGTAGATATACCGTCAGTTTATTTCTCCACAGTTACGCAAAGCCCGAGTTAAAATTCCCCCGACGACGTGTGTAGCAGAAGACGGACGTAAGAAATCGATTTGCATAAATTCCCCGAAATCGATTCCGAGACTTTTAAAGCGGTCGTTTCTTATCGTGCATAAACAAACAGCATTTCCAACACGTCAATTAACGGCTGCAAACGTTTAATTATTTAATTATCACCGTTGATGTGTGTTTAAGAGATAATTACGCGGGGAGCCGGCGTAATCCTTCATATTACGAAACGTCGAGAGAAATGGATTAACGACTTAGTCCGCTAATGAGGCTAGACACCGGCGTGACGGGGGATTAGGCGCGGGTCGGCCGGCGCACGGGCAGGTGTACTAGTGCTCTGATTGGTGTAGTGAGCGACGCGCGTTCGCTTCGTAAATCACTTATTTTGTCAGCGCAGGGCGAAAGCAAAGTTGGGCGGGCGGATCGACGGCGCGTGGTACGTCAGCGCCGGTGGTACCGGCGGACCAACTCTGTAAACTTGAAACGACTTGATCGATGTCGTCATGACGTCAGAATTATGTCAGTGTGAGAAGTGTTGCCTCTGCACACCCTCGGTTCAAGTAATTTTGATGTCGGGTGCGTCGCTTATAGCTTACTTAATATAAATAGTTTGATCTCGTAAATACCTCTTTGATATCGAATCCCAAGTTGCAAGAGTAAAAGAAATTGTGATTTTTTTAGTTGAATAGTTTGGTAAGAGTATCAAATGTGGGGACAGAAATATTTAGAGTTATTTTTAAAGAAAGATTTAATTTTATTACACCAAGCGAACGTTGTGCCGCAACCTAAGACATATTTTTCTATCTGAAAGAGATAGGTATATAGACATAATATATTTAATAAATCTCAAAAATGAATAAAAAAGTTTTTCCACTAATTTGCCAACAGTCTATACCATAAAAATAATTATTGAAGGTAATATGAAAATATTATCGGTAAAGTAATACTATAATAACAATTATTATTAAAATAATTATCGAAGGTACTAAGAACGTCAAAAACAGATAGTATTTAGCTATTATGGGTATACTGGTACTGTACTGGTACACCTTTATATACCGAATTAAAATTACGTATATCGGTCTGTAAAGCAAAATATAAACCATGCTGATTTTGAAATTGTTTTCATATTTAGTAATATTAAAATGTAGCCAAGTATTTGCTTGCCTGCAACATGCATTAACAAGCAGCATGCAACCCACCGCTGACCCTCGAATCTGCCTCTCCACTACGATTCTTCGTAGGCACATCCTCAGGAATGTGCCTTGTTGGCATGAAACGTACGTAGAATTTACAATTTAAATTTAGATAATTATAAAAATAAATAACACTTGCTTAGGTGTTCGATATCTGTCAATCCTCTGGAATCAATATTCAATCATTTGGATAGAGATTCGTAGTGGGGAGGCAGATCCGAGGGTCAGCGGTGGGTTGCATGCTGTATGTTAATGCATGTTACAGGCAAGCGTCTACTATGGATTTCCGCGAATTAACACCTCACACAATACAATAGCCAGGTATTGATTTATCAAACATTTTTTTAATATAGGGTACATCAATTTTCGTTCTTAGCTTTAAATTAATTCAGTTTTTTTTTAATTAAGCGCACTATTTTAATTTGTTCTGTTATCATAGATTTTTTCACCAGCCATGATTTTTCGTTCACCAAATTATAGAGTTGGCAATGAAAGCCTACAAATCTACCATTGCTCATCAATGAAGTCAAGTTTTGCACATGCATTGTGTGCATAATATTACTGAACTCAAGATTCTGCTGACAAAGAAGAATTCTTTATCCTTTTTTCTAGAAGATTTACTAATTAATATCACACAAACATTGTACGTAAAAGGCATCCCCGAGACTAATTAATAGATGTGTATACGAGACTTGTCGACAAGAGAACCTTTTTCTTTCTAATAAGTTCGAAGAAGATATCACGGTCCGTGTTTTTGTTTTGTTGCAAATAGCTTATAGTTTTTATGTTCAAATTACAAAACCTCAGGGTATTATGAAAATTTCTTGAATTCAGCAGAAAATAGTAGGTGTATGCGTTTGTGCACAGAGAGATGTATTTGTCGACGTCACAAGTTTCTTCGTGGAACGATTCGAATAAGATGCAGCTGTTTCCATGATAGTAAGAAATTGGCCAAGTGCGAGAGTCGAAGGATTCTGTAGCACCGCACGATATACTTGTGTTATGTATTTATCAAAAAATTATATTTTTTCTCATTCGATTTGGGATCTTGGGATCTTTAGAGCAACCTCGACTCATACTTGAAAGGATTTTACTGAACGTTATTTTATTTTAAATTTGCATTCTAGTTAACCTCGTCAAGTTTGATGGTTGTTTGTATTTCCATTTTGATGGTGGAGATAAAAAAACACGTATTATATGAAAGTGTTAACTGGTCACTTATTACGGGTTAATCAATACAACACTTTAAAAGTAGAATATACAGACAGATGGACAAACGGCGTAGACTTTACAAAGGAATAAGGTGCTGTTTGTTTATTTTATTCAAGAAGCCTTAAAATGTAAATATCCAATTCAAATTTAATAAAATTTCATCATTATTCTACATAATATTAATGAATAATGAAAGTTTTCACACTTTAATTAAGTATTAACGTTATAATTTAAACTTTCTAATAAATGTGTTTTGTACGTATTTCCTTTCTTAATTTCTGAATGTCAGGTAGTACGAGACGCGACATTTAATATTTAATTTATGCATTTATAACATTAGCTTAAATGTATTTTGTTCTTTGCTTAAAGTTCTAATTGCTTAAAAGGCATGTTCAAAAGCATTTAAAATTTTAAGGAGTACGTTTAAATGTCACTGCAAATTACTATTAATTCACTAAATCTGACGTTTTGCTAGATCAGTAATTAATATACAGTAATATTCAAAAAAAAAATGATGCATTCTTAGCAACGCCTAGACTATTTAGGATTGTGCTACTAAATGTGTGTATATCGCTTAATAATTCTAACGGACTACACTAATAGACTAAAATTTGGGAAAATAGTTAGCCTTAATTTGTATAATAAACAGAATTTATTTGCCTTTAATGTTATAGTTACCGTTAATAAAATGTTTTTGTGCTACCTACTGTTTATTCTGGTGTCTTTTCATATCAATTATATATTATAAATTGAAGTACGTCTCTGTGTTCGTTAGTCATTAGTTGGATTGATTTTCGTGTAGGGCGTGTATTCATTTACAATTATTTCGTGAAAATTGGCTGAGTTCTCATTAAATAGGAAAAACATACCTTTTGAGAGTTCTCGCGTGCGCTACTTATAATGTGGAAGTGTTGTACTGAGAAAATGTTCCTCTCAAATAGATTTAAAAACAGTCTATAACGCTGTCTGTCTACTTAATAAAACGAATTATTAATAATAAATTGATGAAACTCTGAGAATACTCAAACAAATTTCATAAGGATGGGACAGGTATTGAAGGTGAGATTAAAATCAAAATTGCGAACGCATTCAATATCGGAGTCACGATTTCAGTAAAAAGGTCGAATTGCTAGTAATCATTAATTTAATTGTTTTCAAAGGCACACTCACTTTTCCAATCTCTTTATTATTTCGCAGTCCTCTACTTTGTTACTTACAATAAAAAAGTTATTTTTTTTTCCAATTATTTATATACTGTCTAGTAAATAAATACATTTATTATAATAATAAACGTAGTTCAGCTCCGGGCTGTCGTACACCTGATTAAAATATTAAATTTCGGATCACGGCTGTCGCATTAGCTCTCACCAAATTAACATAATTGCGCCGTACGGCTTATCTGCGGCCAACTACAATGGATCTGTGTTGCTATACGTGACGGACATAAGTTAACTATCAAAGTGGTTGCAAGGTTTTTTTTTTTATTTAAATTGCTACCATTCACTTCTAAACACTTTATTTTCTAACTAGCAGTTTTGTCTTTCTATATTCTCAGATACGTGCAGAACATTTCAGACGCCCAAGGGTTGCTAAAGCCAAATTAAATATTGTCGCAATCTATTTCTCAAATTTTTGAACAGAATATGTTAGAACAAAAGAACTCAAAGTGTTCTAACTGTACGCTCTCAGCGCGAACGGTAGGTACCATTACAATATAGAAAGCTCGCGATTCGGTAAAGTGAAATGTAAATACGTCGATTGCTTGCGAGATACTGTAAAAGTCTTTTTTTGGTAATGTTGATAGGCGATCGTTCTCAGCACATGAAACCGACGACGGTCGACTGGTTAAAAACCTTAGAAACCGAAAGCAACGAGTTCTAAACCAGATCATGGGAACATGTTTTTAAATCACTTTTTAGCTTAAGTCAAATGAAAGCATCAGCTCTGTACCTCGAAGAGTATGTTAAAGTCGTTGATCCTGAAGACTCACATCAAATCGGTGATAAAGAATATGAGCGGTTGTTAACCTTAGATCCGAAGTTTAAGATTGACGAAGTACGCTTCCGTAGTGTAGTGGGTTGGTGAATACCATGAAGGTTGCAAAACATTATTACACGTTGCTTCGGTGCGAGTTAAGTTGTTTGAAGATCGTATTAGCTATCGATAATCCAAATAACTGTGTACTGTATGCGGCCGGCTCAAGGAGCTGGAATTAAGTCCAGACAAAAAAAAATATGCTATGTACAGTGAAACTGTACCTTTAAAAACTAAGGCGCTGGATATATAAGGAAATAACGTTTTTTCTTATTGAACAACTAAAGTTGCGTTGAAATTTAAAATAAGTGATTTTTTACTGACCGTCTAGTTAACCGTAATCAATCTAAAATTCCAAAAGATACTGTTTTGGGTTCAATTTTTGAAAATCGAGCTACTGTCAGATAATAGCTTTACAAAATCAAAAAAGTATTACCGACTATTGCCAAAAGGGCGAATCCCATAATTATAACATCTTAGAATGTATATATGAACATTAGAGTAGTTTTACGTAGGTACATTACACGGAGTACTTTAGAATTATAATGCTAACTTCTCCTGGACATGGTAAGATTTTTATTGAAAAAAAAATAATTTTAAATTTCAGCCTGTAACATCATCGTTACCAAGTGTCAGGGTCTATTAAGAGATATAGAGTAGGAAAAAACAGAGTGCTACTTATAGCAATCAACAAAACGGCAGTTGACAGAAAATTTAAATACAAAGTATTCAAGACCAATATTTGATATATAAAATATTTGACACTTTGCATATTAAAGAAAACGAGAGGTATTGTGGGATACCAGTTGGAAGGTAGTTCTTTTCGCTTTATATTATGTTGAATCAAATAACAGGAACAGTGAAACAGATAAACAACTTTTGAGAGTAATTAAATGAAAAATACAAAACAATATATTCAGAGAAATATTTATTTATGTAAAAGTGGATACAGTACATATAACGCTGTGATCTATAAATTATTTAAGGAATACGAAACAAAGTACTAAACAGCGCCATAGTTTTTTTTATAATAAAAATTTTTTGAAGTTCGTCAAGCTGCACAATTATGTAATTTTTGAAATCGATGATAGATGTCACTTTTATATGTATAAAATGAGTTTATTAGAGACTTGAAATTGAAAACTTCATTTTCATTACTGAAAAAAAATTGAAAACATGAATAAAGAAATTACTTCAATAACATTATTATTCCTTGCAAATGAATGTAAAATGGTAATAGATAGATATTTTTCCAAAAATCTTGAAAAAGTATCTAAATCAGTGCCACTTTGCTTAAGAATTAGCGTCTGTAAAAGACAAAGAGTGGGAGATAGAGTCGTTATGAGTCGGATGAGGGTGCATAAGATTTTTTTCTTACGTGAATATTTCTGTGAATTCACACCTCCCGCAAACCGTGTTAAGGAACTTCGTTCCAAAAATGTTATATTTTCCACATTACCTGAATCACATTAAATATTATTAAAATAACGTGATCATACTTATCTGAACAGGAAAAGCGCCCTTGAAGCTATCTCTCTATTTTGCAAAGTTTCGAAACCGCGAAAACACAAATCATCTTTACATAATATCTCCGAGTTGAAATCCAAAAAGACGAATGGGCCATAATCATACTTCGCGAAGTCGACGCGGTGCGAGGGGAGGATATGGGAAGGATAGGGGGGGGGAAGGGCTCGCAACACCGAGGGGAGAGAAAAAAAAACGACGGTTATACACAACGAGAGTTTGAGACAAATTACACTTGTCGAGTTCCGCGAAGGGCGGCGTAAACATCCCCGAATATAACAGGTTGCTCTCGCAAATTGTTCAATTCTCACCCGGAGAATGGGCGGATATCGACGGGCATCCGTCAGAAACTTTGGCGCTGCATGGAAATATCGCCAACGGGCCGGCGTTGGGGGACCCCGCGGTGATGGATAAGTGCGTGCTACTCGTTATTGTTGCTGGGGTTCCGTATTTGCAAGTCCAAAAAGGATCTTTTGAAATGTGTAAGTCTAGAATGTGTAAGTTCTGGCATATAGAAAAACTATCTAGGTTTTCTCCGACCGAAAGAATTTTAAAAGCCGTTCCTCCGCACGAAGATTTTAAATGAGTTCTCTATTTTACTTTAGTGTTAAATCTCAATGAATTTTTTTTATGTACATATGGGAGTTTTTGTTATGTAAATTTATATTTTTTAAATAAAAAGTAGGGTTAATTTTGTTTTAGATCCAATCATAATTACCTCTCATTGCCTTTTTGATATATTACATAATTTGAAAATATGATAATAGAAAATAATTCAAAATTTTAGAGATTCGGGGTGAAATTAAAAAAAAAACCCTTTACTTTTAGGCTCTATTCCAATTATTTAATTTTGAAGTAAGACACGTATGTTTAAATTATTATGAATAATTAATGACTTGTTATACTTATGATATTGTATAATATAATAGCCAGTAAAGATAATAGACAGTATTAAGCACTTTTTCTTTTTTAAGAGCAATGTAAATAGACAATTTTTTTCACTATTTTCTTTGACGTTTATAGTTTTTGAGATGATTGATAAAAAACAGAACTGCTTGTTTTGGCAATTTTTAATTGTTAGTAATTTTTGCATTTATCTATTTGGGAGTTTCAAATTAAGCACTCGAAACCGACGAGCTTGCATTAAACGATTGATGTATCTCAGTGAATCAAGGGAGATATGCAAATGTAGTATTATATGGAGATCCATGACATGTCTTTGTACTCTTTTGGAAAATAGGGGCGAGTTTAAAGACAAGAAAATGTTATATTTTTTTGAAAATAAAATGTATGGGAATGACACATTATTCCGAATTAAATGAGTCCTCACCCATATTTGATTCGCTTTAACTTTAATTAAAACCTTTCTAAAGATGATTATTGAATTATTCAGTATCCATAGGGTTATGTGTTTTGTCGCAATAGGCGTAATGCTCTTTCTTAATACGCCGCTTATCCTACTAATATTATAAACGTTAAGTATGTATGTTTGGTTGTCTGTTACTCAATCACGCTTTAATGGCTGCACAGAATTAAATGAAACTGTACAGTATTATAGCTTATACATCAGAATAACATGTAGGCTATAATTTATAAAGATACTAACATTTGCTTGCGGCTTTGCTTGCGTGATCTCAGAACTAATTATTTACTTATGTCGATTGGTTAGTGGTAACGGCAACGTTGAAGAGGGGTTCAAGTTCAAAATCGGTTCGGGATAACAATCACGAATAAGATCGCGATAAAAGCAAGAGCGTAAGTGGAATCGTTTTATAATAAAAAATATAGGCATTACGTGTGTTTTTGATGTAAAAATACGAATTTTTCTGCTATGAAGTCGAGAACGAGACAGGGATCGGATTTGTGGTTGTTGGTCGATATGAAAGATGATAAAACCCATCATACTTACTCGCGGACTGAACAGAGCAAGAATTAAGTATGTCTGAACAGGAGCAGAATCTAGGTCGGAATCAGAATCGGACTTAGGAGCAGAGTTAGAACTAAAATCGAAAAAAGGAACAACATCGGGGTCATGGTTAATAGAGCGACCGGTCGATGTAAATGATCAGAGAATTGATGCCCACGCAGGCGAAGCTGCGGGCAAAAGCTAGTAGTCAAATAATATTAAAACATAATTAGGATAAAAACTGAGTTAAAATGAGTGATACTATAACACGGTCAATGGCTGGTATAGCAGATAGCGGTAGGGGTGTGCATAAGTCGTTTCCAAGACTGTGGTGAATTAGAATTCAATGTAGACATTGAAAAAAAAAACTTAAGTTAAAATAACAAAATGAGCGTTTTCTTAAGATTAATATAGGAACCAAATAAGTACGACGTTATTTTTATTAAATAAATATTGTTAAAGTAACTAAATTTATTAGTGTAAATTTAATCCATGTCATGACAAATTTTGCTAATTTGTATTGTATAAAACTTTAACAAACTTACAATAATTATTTGGAAATAATGTAAAAGATGGGTTTTTTACTTAATGAAAATACAGCAATATTTACTAGAAATGTCTAAAATTTTGTTATATAGTATTATGAGCGCATATCTTGCAAAAGTCCTTAATTTAAAGTAAATACGTTTTTAGTTCATGTGAACTTAATTTACATTGACTTTTATGAATACAAATCATTGGTAAAATTATCGTAATATAAGCTTGGTTTTTGACATGTTTTTTAGTGATGTTACGTTTCGTACTAGTTATTATTACTAAATACTGTTTGTTATGTTTATTATGAGTTCTGTTTTGTGTATTTAAAAAAATGTTAATTTTAAATTAACTAAAGTTACTAGTGTGTACTACTAAAAATATGTTGTCGCTATTACAAACGAAGTACACTGATAAATTTCACAGCAATCATTATTTAATCTTACTTTGAAATAGATCTTTTACAAACAATTCATTTGAATTTACTGTACTCAAACACAACCATTATTTTATATTTAATACAACATACGGAATTGTAATTTTAAATTAAATTATTTTGTAATATTAACAATAAATCGTCAATAAAAGCGGTTCTGTTGATACAACATGCATTTTTTTCTTCAGTGTATACATCACAGGAAATTTTGATTTAGTAATTATAGTTTTTTTGGAAAAGTAAATCTAAAAAAAAAAGAAACTTATATCAATTTTCGAATAGACTGTACTTATACTGTATCATACACATATTTAAAAGTACTCAAATTAAGTTATTGTTATAAATACGAAGCATATGATAGCAATTTTCGTGTGTTTGTTTATTTTTGGATAAATCAGCAATAAGCAGAACTGTTTAATACTATGCACCCATGCAGTCAACAGTTCTGTTTATTTATGTAATTCATATGTCACCTAGTGTGTTGATGAATATAAGTCGCTGAATATACTGATCGTAAATTAATTTCCTGAAGGTACCCGGAAATCAATGGATGCAGTACAAGTTCTTGGACGCATTAAATAGGAAAATGATGAGAAAGAACTAGTGCATGCTTAGAGCGTTGAGTGTGTTGACTTATATCAAATTTTATGGCTTCGGTCAGACTTGAATTGTTGAGCAATATTACATATTTAAGAAACAACCTCCTAGTTAAAATTAACCAAATCAGTGTTTTTTGCAATATGTACTAGTTCTAAATGGAAATGAAGCAACGGTAAGTAAATTTTAGTTGATTAAACTATTAAATAGTACTTGATAGAAATTTCTAGTGAAGTTGAAGCGGCGATGGTTTAGAAGTCACGATGCCCGCCGACGTCACGAGAGACAGATAGCTGCCGATCTTTAAGTTAGGTCCTTTTGAGTTACGTTACATTAGTATATATGAAACAGAAAAAAATCGTTAAAATGACATGAATGTAAACAGAGTTAGAACTTATGGGATTTTCAGATATATGTATGTGTAAAATAGTATTAAGACCTCGGATTAGAAATAAATAGTGGAATATCTAAGCGATGTTGGACTATTCGCTGCTGTAATCATGTATGTAATTTGAATGAGAATTTTGAACGGTTTGAATCCAGATTTTTACAAAATCAACTTTTTAGTTTGCAAAATCAGGATGATTATTTCACGCGAGGTGTTTCATGATTGGACGTATATTGGGTAAAGCTTCAAATTTGAAATAAGCATCGGCATCTAGATATAAGATATTCAGAATAAGAATTAAGATTGGGATTGTATTTATGGTTGATCGACTTGAAATAAAGTCAACAAATTCAATGGCATTGCATACATATGATTTTATACACCCCCTTGTAAGCATTTTGAAGAAATTAACTATTGTATGGTGTCACTCAGAAATCACGACCCGTTTTCTTGGAATTGCTGACTACTGAGGATAGCCAAACATGTTTTGTTTGGGATTATTTAAGCAAAATAAACGATAATGTTACTCAGTGTAGGCGCCACCTATCAAATAGGGTGAGTTTTTATTAACGAATTTGGGATCTGTAGGATCTGGGTCAACTTTTTCAATGAATATAAGCTTGGAAGGAAAAATTTAGGCCGAATGTTGTACAAAATTATACATAAGATCAGGGCTGCTCTCTATATAAAACGAATGGTAAGTCTTAAAAACGCCCGAGTTATTTATGTACCGACAAACGTTCGCAGTTATTGTTAATATCGAAGCAAGGGAATGACGAATGTGTCGCGGCACCGTCGCGCGCCGCACGCCCGTGATAACGCGTCCACGGAGATACGTACGTCTACGCATATTCATGCGGTCCCAGCACGGCCGCCCTCACAAATTGTCAGCCCACAAGGTCCAGTAAAGGGCGCGTATTACTTATCCCTTTCGCAGTTCCGCAGCGGCGTCGGCCATTCGTCTTGTTATTCCGTGGACCTTTCCTTTCGGCTTCGTCCGTATCGAAGTCGGTTTGGGGATAACCCCCCCGACCCTTGTAAACTACGTCTCATATGTTACACCGCCGGGAGTCTTGTGTGGATTATGTTTTAAGGTTGACGATTTTTTTTGAGTACTTTTGAATCGGTAAATATGATTATCTCATGTATGAATGTACTTATGTAATTGCATGTGGCAGTGAATGAGAAAAAATTACTGTGAATGGTTAAAAATGAATTTATTCTTTCTCAAAATATTCTCCGTTAACATAAACGCACTTTTTCATACGAATAAAGTAGTTTTGAAAACGTTTATGTCACTTCTGTCTGCCTATTAGTTCCTTTTGTGTCGATATAGAATGAGCTTTTTGTATTTTATATCGAATGATTTCTCTGAAAATAATGCAGCTGATCCCGGTATACTCTCGATTCCAATGTCGATTTGTAGTGTATGGGTAGGTCAATGTCGGTCAGTTGGTCTAATTCAGTTGTCCGACCTCAAACACATATCTCTTATACATTATACAAATTACCAGCTTTTGTCAGCGGTTCTGCCCGTGTGGACACATAATTAATTCCCCATTTTCGATATCCAGTAATCTTGCTATCATTGATACCAATCCGATCCCGAATTTGATTTCCAGTTTCACAGTTCATTCGGATTCTGTTTTATTATTTTTTCCTGTCTGCGGTCCCTCTCTTTCCCAATCGTTTCCGATATCGATCGTGCTTACTATCGTGATTCCTGTTTCTTGGAAATTATTGCACAGGAACGCATTAAGAGAAGGTATAAGAGATTGTTGACACTTTCTCTGACTTTTGCTTTTGCTCTACCTTGTCCTCTCACTCTATGTTTTTCTCTCTCTCAATCCTCATCGTCCAGTTTAACACCGCTACTTCTCTAAGCGAAGCAAATAATAAGCGTGCCCTACTAACTTTCACTTTTAATGTTCTAAATATAAGAAGTAATATAGATAAACATAGAGGGAATAAACAATATTTTATCATTATTTTATGTGACAATGATTATACTATTAGTTTTTCGAATTAACACTCACGTACGTTTAATAATTACCGTAGTGTTTATGTGAGTGTGTAGTTAAGTGTACATGTGTTTGTCCATGTGTTTGTTTACGGTATCGTAAGCCTGTAACGTAAAATTACTTGCACATCACACTAATATTATCAAAGAGAAAGTATGAATGCGACGACGTGAATTTATCATTAATGAACATTTGAGCTACGAATGGATTGTGATGAAACTTTATGGCAAGTATTTCAAAAATAACAAGTTACTCCGGTACAATATCACTTTTTATCATTGAAGGATTTTTAAAATCAATTCAATAATGCTCATGTAAAAACAAATAAATGAATCTTACATTTTCATAGTATTAATATAAATGTTGTATTATTATCGATAAAATGAACTCTTTGTTTTAGCTTTTAACTTAAGGCATGGCTCGATATCACATAATCCGAATTAGAAGACAATAAATCTGATAATCCTAAAGCAAGCGAATATTCATATTAAAATTACCATGAAAAGAGCTTCTATAAATTTCATTTTTCCAGCTTACCTTTTCGTTTCGAAGGGTTTGCTTATGAAAAATAAATATTGTTCCGCGAATGCGTCGCCCGCGGGACCGCTGACTCGTGAGCGATGTTGTAACAAATGTAGGTAATTTTACACAGACAGACACGCGCACGCGCGCCACATCCCTCCGCCCGACACGCACACTCGTCCATGGAGGCTTTTTGACTTTACATAACCTTGTCCGAGATATGTATCTCATTATCGCAAACGTTTTTGGACCGTAAATTATTCAATGCGAGTGAAGTAACACGGTACGTGTGCTCTTATTTTTGATTCGCTAAATTCATTTTGAATGAAAAAAAATCTCTACTATCTCGTACTATAATATAAAACATAACATCTCTGTGCTTGTCTGCCTGTCCGTGTATATATTTATAACTTGAAACCACTGATCTGATTTGCTTTGTTAATTTTTAGTATAAAATACGTTAAATAGGTAAGTTTAGGTATATGTTTGGTTACGATAGGTATTATAGGATATAAACAGTAAAAATCTTAATGCAACAAAGGAAAACATGGCGCGGTTTCCCTTGTTGCATTAAGATTAAGGCGCGGAGCAGTGATATTCATAATTCACGTCATGGGAGAGAAATTCCCTTTGAAATATCAAACTATGTGGCTGTACCATGGCGTGATATAAACATGATGCAATTTAATTCGTATTTTTATTGCAAAAACTAAAACTAAAATATAAAAAGCAAAAAATCCATCAAGGGATATTTGGCCCAAGAATCCGAAATGGACAGATAGCCGATAATCGTCGCTTACGGTGTTCATATAAATAACTGGCGGGCGCCGTCGGTGCTTCAGCCCGCAGGTCCCGGGCGATCCCCCATAAATTATATCGATTGCACAACGATCATTGTTAACTGAATTCTCTAACAGTTTACAGAAGCCATTCGTAACTGGCCTAGCGTGTAATGCAAACGTTTAGCGTAAATATTGCGCGTGCGCCGGATTGATGTGCGTTATTGGATACAGGTTGTATTGTTGTATTTTAAAAAGGCTAAGTACTGTCCGCGTAACCACGACAGTACTTATAACTAAAATAGTGCACTATTTTATATAACTTGAAACTATATACAACTTTGTGCTAATGTTAAGATCGTATGGTGAGTAATAAGCGTTATGCTTCACACATTTTTATCATCATTTTTATTATAAACTTTCGCCCATTTCCAAGAAGGGTAGGCAGAGACTAGATTTCTACATGGTACGATCTTTGCATATCTCTCTGCTTCACTGACATCCATTAATATTTTCATGCAAGCTCGTTAGTTTCGGGTGCTTAAAATTTAGCCCTTTTTTAATATGCCACCGATATGGTCTGCATAGGATTTTCTAGGGTAGCCTTTACTGATCTGTCCATAACACACGTTTGCTTCATTTGTTTGTTTTGTCAGTCTACTTTTATTCATCTTTCCAGATAGCCAAACCATCTCAACAGATCTTTTTCTACTCTAGTCACTACATTTTCCTTCAAACCACACCGCTCTCTGACATCACTGTTCCTACATCTATCTTTCAGAGACATTCTGCACATATTCCACAGAGATCGTTTCTCCACCAGATCGATTGTATTTTCATTTGTCTTTTGGCATACACAACTTTCACTACTATAAATAAGCATAGGGATCAGGGGTCTTGATCCCCATGCAAAATGGGGATTTTGGATAGCTAAATGCGCTTATCGTGAGATACAATTTACTATCCATAATAGCAAGCAAAAAACCATTCATTTATTTCCATAACTCCCTTTTTCGATATCTCTATCATATTCACCATCATTTACAATCAAACTACCGAAGTATACGATTCTTTCATTTATACGATATTCTCACTTTCTATATATATACTCTTTCGTGCAATTGCCTCTTTCAAACGCCATCGCCTAACTCTTGCTGACATGTAATTCCATACCTCTTCTCTTAACGGAATCCTTTAATTCAGCTACCATCTCCTGCAGCTCGCACGTCGACGGTGGAAGGATTACTTGGTCATCAGCGTACAGGAGGCTTTGATTTTATTCATTCATTCTTTTTGTTCATAAGCATTCCTCAGTTCTTAGACCACATCCACAGTCGTTCAAATCATACAAACAGCCACACATCCTTGTCTGAAACAGTTCATCTATTCTTAATCCACACTCATAGGATGAATTAACTAATGACTCCACCTAGTGATTACCTAATTACAAAAGTATGACAGCATTTCTTTCTCCCTTTAGATGCTGCTAAAGTGCTATAATAGATAGAACACCATCATTGTCACACCATCTTGATTGCCAGCCCTTACTGTCTTAGACTTCATGCGTAATTTACTATCACTTATGAAAAGTTTGGAATGATCTATAATTAGGGGTTTTTACAAACTTTACGACAAGGTGTCCTCAAGAAAAGAGACTATTTCTTTCTAGAAAGGTGCCAATGTACTTTGATTTTCTTTGGGTTGCCGTTGTCTATGGGCGGAGGTGATAACCTACTATCAGGTGGTTCGCAAGTTCGTTTGCCTCCTTAAAATATTTTTTTTTTAATAATGATTGTACATTCCAAAAAATGTCAGTATAAGTAATACCAATGAACTTTATTCGCAATTTTTTGTTTGTTGCACGTAAAATAATTTGTCTAAGAATGCTACACACGGATTCAGCGAATGAGTCGTTAACCCGACGACGAACTGGAGTTCGACCGGCGTGGAATGTGTTGAGTCATACGATATTTTGTTCATTAGTTTTGTAGAAATTATAGGACAAACTTCCAGTAAAGTGCTTTGTTATAACCGTTAAATTTTCTCGCCAATCACGCCCAACACCATTTTGTCGGGGCGTGGGACTGACCTCAATCTAGCCACACCATAGTCAAGCTTCGTGGCATGTTAGGTGATTTGCGCAGCTATGAGCATTTGGCGTTTTCGTGCGACTGGGAAAACTTGAAAACAAATTAAGCATGAGTAGGAACATTATAGTGACAGACGTTTCCTACCACAGTCATGATTTTATGAGGGTAAAAATAATTGCAGTCGAATTCACTGTTTGAAGTAGAATGTTGAAAACAAAATAATACTTAAGTTGTACTTAATCGTAATTGTTTTTTCGTATTTGAAAAAAAAATGTTGAAGTTGTAAATTTCCGCCTTTTTCTTTATATTTAGCCTGAGTATCAAAATTACTGAAAACACAGTTGTATAGGTGGTTTATGCGACAGTTTTTGTTGTTTTTTTTTTTAACATAAATATGATCATTGGTTTTATTTAAAGTACATATAATATAAGAGCTTTCTGCCGAAATGGATCTGTAATATTTTTTCTAAGTTTCGTTTCTAGTCTTACCCTTCGTGCTTACAAATATCTTCGTCGTATATATCTACAAGTAATATTGGCTGTTCATTGTTACGTTTCAACCATGCCTAATTTATAATACTTTGTGATAAATAGCGTTGGTAACTTTATTTAAAAATATTTCCGTCAATAATAAAAAATGTGAGCCCTTACGGGACCCCTGGCAGATGTGAAACATCGAGTTTGTACAAGTAATATGCATTAAAGACAAGATTACGACAGGAGCTAAATATAGCATAATGGATAAATTAAATATGACAATTTTTTTTACAGAAAATAATGACTATGTATTTATTTAATAAACATTTATTTTCATTAAATACAAAAGTTCAATATTAATTTAAAGTTGCCATAATTTAATTCATTTCATCTGCGACTTCAGTAGTCGCTTGCGCATGGCAACGCGTCGCCACATCGTACACACTAATACCTGTGGACTGTATATATCTACAGTATAGCGTGGCGACCCGTCACCACACCGTACATATAACTACATTTTGACTATATATCTACCATTGTATAGCGTGGCGACCCGTCGCCACACAGTGCAATCTACTATAAATAGACTGTATATATACCCTAGTATAGCGTAACGACCCGTCGCCACGGCAAGCGTCGCCACGCCAACAATCCGGCTTACCCTGCGCCTATAGATGTTTTACATCAAAAAGTATACCATATTCATGCTCAAATATGAAGTACAAACCTTACCAATTTACATTTTAATCGGTTCAATGATTTAGATCGGATCGGTTCATGAAAACCTACCGAACACAAATAGAGTCACTTCTCATTCGTCCTATTAATATGGATGAATACGACGTCAAAACACCAATTTACGTCTCCATACACTAAATTTTACATTCGGAAATTTAAAAATCACATACACACAGACACACCGACGGACTCAGTATTGTACTAAATGTGTCACATACGCATTTGGCTTTGATGTACGGACCCCAAAAAAAGAAACCTGCTCAATTTCAACAAAAAAATCGGCGGCGAACATTACGTTCACAAAGCTGGCGCTTTCTCCGGTCCTCGCGGCTCATATTTCTTCCCGTATTCAACTGGGACCGGAGCCGTGAACAAATCCGGTGTAAGCGACGTTCAGAAACTTGTTTTTTTTATGACCGCACTCACGTATATTTTTGTTTCAGTTACAGGTCTGTGGGGTGGGGGTTGCTTTCCTTTTTCTCCGTAATAGAAAAGTGACATGTCTCCAATGGCGCGGTGTAAAAGCGGGTCACAAGGCAATAGGTTGTCATTTTTTATATTTTTTTTAGTTATCACTACTATAATCTATCGGACTGTCGTATTTAATAGTAATGAATACTATTAGACAAGAAAATAGCTTTTTATTCAAGTACATTTCTTGATAGTGTTTTTTTCAGAAATTCAGACAAATTTTACAAATATTTCTTATAAATTGTAGTTTAAAATGTTTCTAAAATGCTGATGTTACTGTTAACATTTTGCCATGTAATATATATGTAAAAGAATCACACTGTAGAATTTCTGTACTTCGGTTTAATTGGAAGTTAAAAATACGTACGCATTTTTTCTTAATATGAGTACACAAACTTTAATTTACTTTCTAGTTTTTATACAATCTATTGGAGCACAGGCGTAAACGAAGATGTTTGCTCACAATTGAGAAAAGTTATAAAATGTCATTACTTTTTCCTTATCTATACTTCTATATTTATATTATAAACGCGAAAGTTTGTAAGTATGGATGTTTGTTGCTCTTTACGCAAAAACTACTGAATGGATTTTAATGATACTGTACAATAATATACAGCTTACACAGCAGAACAACACATAGGCTATAATTTATAAAGATATAGTGTGAATTATCCAAAATATAACGATAAGCGTCCAGTAAGTAGGAAAAAAAATCTGTCATCTGCGAGCTATTCTGGCGTACGCCGCAAAATCCGTTGGAATTACACGTGTATAATGTACAATGGAAATGTTTATCTTAAATAGTCCTACAAAAAAAGCCCGCGACAGTATATATCTATCTTTTGTGTGTAAGCCATTATCGCCAAAATAGTGAACCAAAAATACAATAGTAATTGATAATTTATTTCTAACGCACATTTGGTAGTAACAAATTGATCCTTATATCAAAATAAATACTTTTATCGCATCTGATGCTTAAAGTAGATAAACTTTGTCTTTTACACAAAATTATTTGGACAAGTATTTAAATAATTATGACGATAGACAAGCGAGTGCGCGATATTACGGTGCGGTCCGGCGGCAGGGTCAGACCATAAAGGTAGCAGGCATACATTTGAGCACGCAATGTTTTTCCCACGGCCAGCTCTATGTGGCTTGCTCACACGTCACACGTTTCCAAATCGCAAAATCTGCATGTTTATATAGACCAAAATAAATTGTTTAACCTAGTTTATAGGAGCATATTGCAGTAGCCACCTATAACTTTTGTACTACAATCAATCATCATATACTTCCGCACCTATTTATCCTTACAAACTATAGCGTTTATAATATCTATAATAAATATTAATGAGATCATCATAAAAAATACTTAGTTCCATTTTACATACATTACACAATATAATTGTTCGAACACTTATAACTGGAGAATAGCTGGACCGATTTTCATTTTTAATTTGCTGGATTTGTCTCCGTCCCGTATAGCAAAACAATAGAAAAACATTGAAAAATTGACAAAAAAATAAAACGCTTTCTATCATCATTATCACAATTTCCCATCACCACGCGGGTGAAACCGCGGAGCGCAGCTAGTGCATTATAAGCGCATTATTTGAGTTGAAATCAAATATGTGACATCTGAAATTCAATGTGGAGGTCTTGGATTTATTTATAGACAATTTAATTTATGAACATCAATAATTTAGGCAACTTACCTGTGCGCATTAATATAATGACGAAGATTACTTTAAAAGTGGTTAAAAAAAAAGTCATAAAAATAATTACTTTTGAACGTGCAAACTTCCCGCATAAATCATAAGCATTCAAAAATCCCATTACTTAAAACATTTCACGAGAGCGACATAATTAAATTGAAAAGTCCAACAAAAACAGGACCATACCAAAAGTTATCCCGTTGTTAATCCTTAAGGCGAAGATAGATACACAAAAGCCGAAAACTCGAAACAAACTTGTATCGGGGTTAACTTTTGAACGCAATTACGAATGATCTCGCCTCGGGGATTTCAAGTTTTAAACACTCTCATGTAAAATATCCCTTGGAAATTGTTTAATCGGAGTAATGGTGCGCGCCGGGAGGGGATTCCGTTTGACGTGTAATTAAAATTTATTGCTTATTAACGTTGGATTAATAAGGTCCCGTAGTGGGTGCGAAAATGAAGGCTTTGACGGGCGTCCTTGATGGGGAATCGCTCGTTAAATTTTCGTTACTCAAGTACCTTACCTCGTTTAAAGGAAACGAAACATCTGTGTATTATATTTTCCGTTTGTCCGCCATCACGGAATTGTTTCTAAATTTTCTTTTTCGTTGCTTCCTTGACACTTTTTACGAAATTTTGTTTTAAATAGTGCAATTTTCAAAATGCAGTTTAGTGTAAAATGAACTATGCCTCGGCATCGATACTGACAGACTAAAAGCTTGTTTTTTTAAAAAGTTTTTTTATTATTATTAATTTTATTTTCAATTTTTTAATTTTGGTTTAATATGTGCATTTCTAGTTATACTAAGGTATTTCTTCTAATAATCTAATTCTTCGATAAGGAGTCCTTCTACAGATTTTATTCGACTAACCTTTTTCATTAGCCAAAATTTTAAAGCCCAAATACACGACGGCGTGTTCCTCTGTGCTGCCTTGCAATTTATGCACAGTGGAAGCTCAACACTGCGCCATAGACAACATTCTCTGTTCAGAAATACTGTAGCTGTATTTGGTCTGAAATTGAAATGATCTAACAGATTTCTGCAATCATAAACGAGTCCAAACTCTATAGGGTTGTTGCAGGTGTTCCTATGGCTACCTTTTGAATTAATCATCAGACCAGCTCCTTTGCACCATATCATTGCATTATCATTAGATATACGTAAGTATACTAAATTTGAATCTAATCCAACGTCAGAAAACCATTTTAATTTAACTTTCAAAATTTCACCCAAACGTACTAACACGGCAAGTTAAATAAAAGCTTGTAAAATACACCGGTCACCTAATTTAATGAACAGAGTTAGCAGGTGATATTACTAATAGTTCACTTAACTAAAAAGAAAATTCATTGAACTAGCGATTACACAGATGCTTTTTAAATAGAAATTTCAATGGAAATAAATTTAAACATTATTATTGCTATTTATATATTTATAAGTATATATATATAATATACATATTATTATTGCTAGTACTTTAAAGGCGTGTGTTATTTAAGAGGGGCCAGACGCGCCAACTTGGAAAACATTATCGGAAGCCGCAACGTATGTCTCGAGCGGTTGCCAAGGAAAGGTTTTAAGGCGGCTTGAACCAGATTAACAATTATTTTTGAAATATAAAATGTTTGTGTTTATGATTCGGGAAGGGATATTTAGATTGAGGTTTTAAGATAGTACTTTTAAATTAATCATATTGTATATCGGTAATGGTTATGGAAACAAAATGTCTCATTAAAAGCAACGAACAAGAGATGGAAGTTCTATAAAGATAAAAGTTGTTTTAATTTTGAAATCTCGGTTTGAAAAATAAATTTTTATATGATTTGCTGTACATTAAATCAACAATAAATGAATTATCCTTAGAAAATCGTTGCAGTTTTGTAAATAATCATAGATCATCGTGTGTAATACGTAATTAATTTATTTCCATTTCATAACTTTTTCGCGGTGTGGTTAGATTTGTACATTCTGAAAGATTATTAAAAATCATAAAGAGTTTCCCCAAAGAGATTTTGAAAAACGATTCTACCTATTTTAATATTTTTTTTTCATAGGGCAGGGACAGCTGTTTACAATAAATGTATTGTATGTGAAAATTAAGTCATGTTTGTAAAAAAATTTCTTTCTGTATATTTTTCTAGTTAACCCTGTATTTGTCACGACTGTACAGTACACTATTTATACTTTAGATAAAGACAATAGGAATTGCATTTAAATAATACTTAGTTATTTGTATTAGAGTTGAATTTGAAGAGCCTTAAGTTAAGTTAACTTAATATCATATGACCGATATCGTATTGAATGGAATGCGACTCGATATTTATTTATTTTATGCAAAAATCGATTGCCTATTTGTCGATTTACTGTTAAAATTGTGTACAGAATCAATTTATTTTATGTGCTATCGCGACCTTAACTGTCTCGGGATAAATCGATCCGCCGTCTCCTGCAGACGACCGGTGTAATTACGTCTGTTTTTACGAATTGCCTACGAAAAGATCCAAGTACGTCTTCACTGACTCGAGGGTGCTACAGTATTTCTCTATTTTTCTCTTCATTTGATCAAGACAACTGTCGTAAACTCAGAATAATTTGAATTAATGTCCTATTCATTGCATTTGATTCGGTCTCGATTGAAGTTTTTCTCCAGCCTTCTTAACAACATTTCCCTCTTTACGTCAATTAGCCTTTGTGAATGGTTAAATTCATCTCGTCGGAACGTAGACTAGACCGTGTCAACTCAATGAAAACATTTAGAAAATTAACTGACACTACTTTATAGACGAAGTCCCTGCAACCGTTTCGGGTTATTTCGTATATAATATTAAACAAATTGAGTGTATACATAATTAAAAACGAAAAGGTTAATGAAAAATGAATTAAACTCTAAAGCAAGTTCCATCCAGTTCGATCATGACCACATCTCATTACTATCTTTATATTGAGCTACTGACATCGTCTGTTCTTTAGCAGAAACTCATTTCGTTTCTTGGTATATGTTAATAAAACTGTCACCGCATTGGTGACGTCGGCCGTCGCCTCCCCTTAGCCGCGTTGAACCATAAATGACAACTCAAAACCCTGAATCACAAACGAAAAATTTGTGGGAGCGTATACTGTACCGGTGAGCTGATAGAGTGATATTTCATACATCATTTGTATACAAACAGAAATTTGGTTATTTGATATATAATTATAAACAGTTGCAAACAGCGATTATAAATTATGTTTTAATACAAGTAAATGCAAAGCTCTATTCATCTTCGAGTATGGTTTTCAATTGGATCTTGTGGAACGTTTTAAATACGCTTATGAGAGTATTTCGTTCATGTGACTTTCATGTAACTATTTCGTTTGTTTTGTTAGAGTTTTTCGTTTCGCGCCTCCTTCACTGTCAAACAGGCAAATTAAAAACACATGTGTATGTTGTTTTAACAGCTATTTTAAAATTATGTTAATTCGCCTACGGCAATTACTTTCTCGCTCTGTATCATAATGGAATTCATTATCGACCGCTAGCTTCTGGGTTCTGTAGAAGATCACCAGTTGGTGAATGACCGCCAGTATGGTTTCCGAAGTGGGCGCTCAGCTGGTAATCTTCTCATTTTATTCACCCATCGTTGAGCGGACGTAATTGAGACGAAGAAGGAAGCTTTGGCTGTCAATTAAGATGTAGGGAAGACCTTCGATAAGGTCTGGTATAAAGCGCTTCTCTTGAAGCTTCCTTCCTACCGACTTCCCGAGAGATAATTTAAGTGAATTGGTGATTCCCTCACGGGACGTAGCTCTAAGGTGACAATTGACCGTTTATACTCGAACCCCACACCTGTGAATGCCGGTGCGCTTCAAGACTGTGTGCCGTCTCCTAAGATGTTCATTCAGCATATTAAGAAGTTAAGAACTGAAAATCTGTAACGGATGCAGAAACCTTTCTCCGAAAATACCATCAGCGCCGTCTTGAAGGTTGGTCTTCTATTACGGTACGCTACATGCGCTATTTTCTACCACATGCGGCGAGGCTTTGGAATGTTTTACCATCAGCGGTATCCTCAGCGAACTTGAACAAAAAGGCCTTCAAGGGAAAGCATATTCCTACTTAAAAGGCGAGCAACGCATAGGTGACTCTTCTGGCAATATGGGTTTTCATGGGCGCGGTGAGCATTTGGTTTCTGAAGGCCCCCATGCTCGTTTGCGCCTTGAAATCATATAAGAAAAATATAATTTTGTGTTATATTACGTTTAAAATTCTATATAAATTGGTTATCATTCGTTTTCACATTAATTAAATTAATATACAAGGTGGTGCAATTCATATGTGTATCTACGCCAAATTACTGCGATCTAAAACTAAGAAATTCTGAGTTAAGCCGCGGACACAGAGACAGACAGACAGACAGACGACGGATATAGCGAAACTACAAGTTTCTTGTTAACTACGGAACCTTAAAAAAATAAAAATATCTCGATCGTCCGTTAACTTTCAACCGAGTGTTAAGACAGTATATACGGAAAGTAGTGGAATATTTTTTATTTTATAATTGATTTGATGTGGCTGGTCCTCAAAAATTTATTTGTATTTACCAAAAAATCATGTTATTTATTGACGAGAAAGAAGTATTTTTTTTTATACAAAATTGATGAGGATTAATGTTAGGACAATCCAAAAGCACTTAACATCAGTTCATGATGAAAATAAAGCCAAAAGTGAAGTGGTCTTTTATAGTCACTCAGTGTTTTTTACATAAAGATTCCGTAGACGAACGTAATCGATTTTTCAAAATCGACAAGCTTTTTGGAAACTTGGAAGGTTCATAGCATAGCATATCATACCATTCATCATAAATATTACACAAACATGAAACTAATATTATATGAATGAAACAATCACAAGTCCCGAAGATGATGTTTTAAAGATATTATATTCTTATTGGTTTACGTATTGTGTTAGGTTCTTGCCCCACTATTAACGCATACGCACCCACAAATATTTTTAAAATCGAAGCGCTTGCACCTCAATAGGCCTCCGCGCTGGCCCACGGCAGTTTACGGGTTGACAACGACTGTTATCATGAATGCGATGGAATGTCCGAAACAGACGGCCGTCAATATGCCATGCGAGGCACTCAACGAGTGGTCTCGAAGTCGATTTGCCCGTAGTCCGGATCGACTCCGGTGTCTGCCGGTTCTAAGACAAAGTTTTGAACAGCCGAGCCAGCGACGCCCTACTCTACTCTACATGCGCACGAGACAGCTCGATCAACGACTCGTCGGAGCATCGTCATTCATAAACGCGAATCTCTTTATCGGTCGGTCAAGTCGAACCTCCGCCGGCGACGCTTCGGTTATTTATCGGAATATCAGTACCTCACCTAATCGTTTTGGGACGAATCGATTCGCCGTCACCTGCAGGCGGCCTGTCCTGTCCTCCTCCCTTCCCCGCCCCGCCCTTCGCCCAGCCCCGCTCCTTTAAATCTCTCCCCCCTTCCGCTTCTGCGCCGCGGCGGAGGGGAGCGAAAGGGGGTAGCCGGTTCCGTTGATAAAATTCGGTGAGCACCCTGAGATTGCTTGCTTTCTAGATCATCAATTTTTATGCTACATTTAGCATTCGAGCCGCGCCACGTTTGATACTTATGTACCGTTAAAATTTAATACAAACTCGATGTTTTTAAATATACTTTAGTTATGAATTATATAAAAAATTATTAATTTTACCAAATTTAGAAGTCGAAATTCATGTTAGAAAATTTATGTATAGCGGCGATTTTCGTAGCATAAGTTTCTTCTGTTTTAAACATACATATTCGACAAAATAATGTTCTGCATGTTCATAAGCTACGTACGTAACAAGCAAACTAAACACTTTGCGGGATTATTTTTTACAATACAATGGGGTAATTGTAATAATTACTTCAGGGCTCTTGTAATACAAAGAAATTTTAAATACATACTCGTACATGATTGATTTATGAACGTTTTTAGGGAATTGTTTCTCCTGAGAATTTTCATGACATGGACTTCATACAATATAATGTATGACAAAGCGATTCCCCAAGATATGTCAAAATAAAAATTTCTCATATATTGAGATTAATTCTCAGTAATAAAAAAAATGTAAAACGGTTGAACCTGCAGCCATCCATAAACCTTCCGCTATGATATTTATAGATGTGTTTTTGAGCTCTTTGACTTCAAAAATATTGTTGTCTCAAATAAGAACCACTTAAATAAGACTCCAGAAATCCAAAGGATCGACCCGTGACGCTATAATGGTGCAGTTTCCCGATCAATTGTCATGATGAACGCAATCAAATACCTTGGATATATCACAGAAAACACCGATCGCATTCTGTCAAAAATCCACTGAATAAGCTCAACAACACAGGTTTTGGTGAAGTAATGTGAATCAAAACTGTTTAACGTTCATCAAATTATTTTTTTAAAAATACAGCAATGGTTGACTGAAAATAAGCATTTCAAAGATTTTACTGAGTTTCAGTAATATTGATATCAGTCTTAAGTTAATCAGGTCAGATATACTAAGGTATTTAAATAATTGAATTATTTTGCTTCATGACATCCGAAAACATAACAAAATCAATATAAGCATTAAAAATCACTACTAGACATGGAGCAGTATACTTTATTGTAGAATCAATTATTTTTACGATAAGTCCATCAAGACCAGCATTGTTTGCCTTTTTACGTTTGAATGCTTTTTAAAAGTCATTATAATAGACATAATTAATTGCAAACCCAAAGCCATAAGCTCAACGGTACGCTTCGAAAAAAATCTTCGAGAGTGAGAGATGTCTTCAGAGACTGTGTAGTTGAAATTAGACTAGGCGACTTCTATATCTTTGTTTATATGTTATATACGTACATAAATGTTATATATATTAAACGTTATCAATAATTTATGTCTGCTAGTATGAATGCCTACCGGCGCGAAATCACTAAGTGTTAAGGTATTATTAATGTTTTTAGATCTGAAAACATTGTTTTTCGGCATTAATTTTAACCGTAACTAGTTATCCACAATGATCAAATGATAATTTATTTATATCTAAATTATATTTTTGTTTCAATATTATATTCTTACTATTATACTTACTATTATACAATATTCTGGTATAAATAATATTCGTGAATATATTACCACGACAGGATGTCGAAGTAGCTGTGAACTTAGTCGCTTCCAAACGTAAATTCTCTAAATTATAAAATTGGAATAAAAATTTTATTCTAGTTCATACAATACATAACAATTTTCCAATAGATTTACTTACATTAAAATATCTGCAAAAAGCAATTATATTTACTATTTTACTGATTTTATACAAAATTGATTTCGGGTTATTTTGAAAAAATTTTTATTTGAAAATTTTTCGTTGACTCTCTTGAACGAACCAACCGGTTTTGTTGTAGTTTGCACCAACCAACGTCACATTCTAAACAAAAGAGCCTGTTAAATTTTTGAATTTACCCACGAAGTACATTGAAAATATTATAAAAAACCTTTTAAGGAAATGTTTTCAACACATACGCATCCCCACATACACAACATCCATACAGAAATTACTCTGAAAATAATAGAAATAGATTCTTAGGACTCTAAAACGTCCTTATTAGGTAAAAACTCTAATTAAAAACATTAAGATCTTAATTTTATGAAAATTGACAAGTTTTCATAACGGGAAGGTAAAGAAATGCTTTGTTTTCATATCATAATTTCCCTTTTTTTCTATTTTGATCTACTTTACGGTATTTTATGTAACTTTCTAAGCAAAAAAGGAGACCGATATTAATACATCATAATTTTCACATATTATTTTGAAAAAAGCCTTTTTTTCTAATATTCACGAGTTTAATATAATCGACGTTGCTTATCAAGAAGAAGAGCTGATCAGATTTTAGAATTTATCTTTGAAGTAATGTAAAGAAATATTATTAAAAACGAATTCTTGAAAAATTTTTCTTCAACAATATCTCTTGAAAGAATCAACTGACTTTCATGAATTCAGTTTTTTAAGAAGTTTAACTGAATTAATTTTAGAATGTATTGGTAAAACAATTAATGAGATATTGCAAAAATTTTTTTCCCTATTTTTCCATTAATATCTCTTGAACAAATCAACTGATTTTTATGCAGTTTGAAGCAGTCGATGCATCTGTTTGGGGAAAAAAGCTGATACAGATTTTGGTATTGATCGGTAGAGCAGTGCAAAACTTATTTAAGGAAAGCTTTTTCCCGTAAACTTTAATTTTGAAATTCCTCAAAATAACTGGACGAAAAGAGTTTAACGTTTCAGGAAGTCTATACAATATCTACACTTGTTAAAACTAAAAGCAGGGCTTACTTGGAGGTTGCATGTAAACCTAACCCAAAGTTAGGGTGATTTTAATTAAATATATGGGAAACTGATCTGATCAATTTAAATGTTTATCAATATGAAAAAAAATATATATTGATGAACATTTAAAAGTGCTGCGCTGTAAAGATAATATCGATATAGTGTGTTCTATAAAAAGGTGCATCACCAAAATCATGAACGTGAAGGAATTGAAGTCTCCAAGATCAGTGGTGGTCCAAGTACACAATGTCATAAAGTGTAATGAATTCGTCGATGATGTGTCAAAGAGACGCCTATAAAGTGCAAATTCATAGTTCTGACTATATTCTAAGAACGTCGCAATCAGGAGAACATTCTCTATTAAAACTCGAAATTGAGTAAGAATAAAGAATAAAATTGTCACTATTCCTTTGGTGTTTGAAAGGATTTCAAATAAATGACTTTCGTCTTTTGCTTTACGATTGTATTTATCGATTTGTTTAGGTACCTCCATAATAAAAAAACCTTTTATAATAGAGAAAATATCCTTTTCCAAAAATCTATTTAAGTAATTGTATAAACGGCCTCCAAAAGCGACTAATTTTCCAATCGTACACGATCTCTATATTTTGATTTGGGATTTTCACGATTACAAGCCGATATTTCATTATTTATTTCAATTTTTTATTTTAAATCTATATATATTTTCTATTACTCTTTCGTTCGTTGATTGCATATTCAACTACTATTTTGTATACGCAGTCTATAGATTTTGACAAGAGCTGACGATTGAAACTCAAACTGAGATGGTAATCTCTCCAAGTCAAAATTTATACTAAAAAGAAATTTTGTGACGAGCGAAACGACCTCAAGATATCGGCGCTTCCCCCTCCACTGCGTGCGAAGCTTAGAGTCCTCACTAAACGTAACGAATTTTTTGATCCTTTAGCTATCGAGTGGTGTAATTAAGTTTTGGATGTAGATGACAGATATGCAGCTGCAGCATCAAAATGTATTCACCAATTTTCTTATCATCAGTTTTCTGAATTGCCTCCCACTACGGAAGCAAATTTAGTATCTACGTCAAAATGTTCTGATATACATAAAATGTGTTTATAAAAAATGTCATCACCGTAGAATTTCTCTCTATCAAATGCCCGTATTTAACTAAGTACATATCAAATTCGACTGCATTATATGCGACTAAATCTTATCAGACGCCAGGCGCGTTATCGTTCGAAAACCTTTCCACTTGCACAAACATTGTAATTTTCGAATTATGTCATGATATTTACTTAGAGAGTTATATCATTAAACGGACTCAAGCTTATGTAGATTCATATGGTTAATGATAAGCCACCACACGTTTTCTAATAAGTTACCGAATTTAATAATTATGATTTACAAGGTTAAATTAGCTCTAGACTCTAAAACAAGTTCTTACTTGTCTTATTTAAAAAAGTAAAAGAATAAAGAAATTGCTTTACAATTAATAGAGATTAGATTTTCATTAACTGTAGCATAATGACTTACAATGATATATATATATATATATATATATATATATATATATATATATATTTTAATAATTATAAAGAATCATATCAATGTCCAAAAAAATAGACATGACGATTTTTAAGTTCATTACATATTCATAGCAATCGGAAACACTTTTAACATTGTAATCTTATTTGTGAAGAGGTTAAAGGAAACGTTTTGCTAAAGCACTTGCTACGGAACCAACTACGAGATACAGAGTCATGCTTGATGAATACCTGAAAATCAAGCCTATATCTCTTCTGACAGACAGCCCCTCCCAGGATTAACCTACGTCTAACAACAGATAACAAAAACCTCCCGAAGATTTACAACGCATCACCTTAAAGTATACGTCGTAGGTGGTTTAGTTTTTTTTTGATACTGGATTTAATCAAATTTTGTTTTTACGTATTGCATTAACTAATTAGTGATTTAGGTATAATATTGTTTTTATTTTATATTCATATATATATTATTGCAATAAAAATACAATTAATAATTACAAAGAGGGAACTTGAGCAAAATCAATCTGGAATATTCAAAACGATTTGTAATCCATTACAGATTATCGTTTTAATCGTTTCTTTTCTATAAGCCTACCCTTTTACATTCTTTTTACGTCTGAGCGAGAGCGCCCCCGCGACGGTCAGCGGACATCCGTCGCTATTAACGCAATGACAATGCGTGACCGACGGCTTAAATTAATCTCCGTAGAACATTGCAAGTGATTTAGCTTGATCTAACCTTTATTATTAATACGATCATCTAAGTTAACTATAAGTTAATACAATTATTCGGATACGGCATGGTCGTTCCTGTAATAACAAAAGACCACCATTTTTAAACGTAATAATTAAATCGTTCAAAACAATAATAAATTATGAACACAATAGTTAGAGATCCGCGCCAGCGGCGCCCGTAAACAACCATAAAAGCATCTACCCGCAGAGTGTATCTCACTAAGCTGTTGTACCATCTCAAATTGGGATTCATTTGGATCGCGCGGCGCGGTGTGGGCACGCGCAGCTCTGGCGGTAAACGCCGGCGACGCGGGCACACCTGGCAGATTTACTACGTTTGTACAAGTTGCGTAATGTGAATATACTAAGGTGAATGCTGGGATTTGAGGAGCACGCGTCTCTGCCGCTTACAAAAACCGGCCAAGAGAGGGTCGGATTCGCGCCGCGGGGGTTCTGTACCTTTAAAATTGGTTTTGACCTCATTAGTTCAACGACTCCACACATTGTTATCAGATGTTGGCAGTTTTTCTCGATAGGTGATATTAAATGAGTATCATAGGCGAGTGCGAGTAGAATGACGTTTCGAGGGTTCCTTACCTACCGTGGTTGTTAATTTAAAATCGTTTAGTTGAAACGTATCTATTAGATTAGCTGATGTTAACGTGTCCACGGCACTCCTTAAACTCTATAATATAAAAATATGCCGACGGCCGTGCGCGAGTTCAAATCGCGTAGTTACAGTAATTTAGATACTTACAATAATTTTAAATTCAACAAAAAAAATAGAAAATGCTTATTTATAATTTTCGTGCATGCATGCATCTCTGCGTGCGCGTGTGCGTGTGCGTACGCATGCGCATACGTGTGGGCAAGCGTGTGTGTTCTGTGTTCGTTTTATAGTGTGTGTGTGTGCGCGCGCGTAATGTGTGTATGCGCGTGCGTGTGTGCGTAAGAGGGAGAGAGAGAGTGAGAGAGAGGGAGGGGTGTTGGATAGTATGTAGCCGAGACCTGATGTGTATGCAGTCTAAAACTGTAAAAACGAGTAGAATTTTTATTAATGTAAATATAAACATGTGAGCGCTTTAAACTATCGACTAACTGTAGAAACTGACTAATTAGTTAATTGATGGTGAACCTTTGACAAAAGATATTTTTTTGTACCCTATCCGATTTTTATTTTCCCTTCTCAATTACATCTAATCTATCTTTATAAATAATTACAACATTAATATTTCTAAAGTCAATCGATAACCATAGTTAACCAGCCAGCACCTTTTTGTGTAACTTATTTGTTATTATTTTCGCCGTAGAGCTTCTGCTCTAAGACTGGCTTCTGCCAGTTTTTTCATTCCATGAATACTTGCTCCCTCAGCATCGTACATCAAGAACATGTAGACGTGTCCTTCAATGAGTCTATGTGCTAAAATAATCACCACGCTGAGCAAGAAGCTCATCTGGTCAGCGTGATAGTTCACGAGGTGGAGACGGATTAATGTACCTCATTAATCTGTCCTCACCTTTAACGTTACCCACTGTTTGTGCCATCCGGCCTTAGAATATTCAATCGTCAATCACCGTCAATGTTAGAAGCTACTAACGAAATATTAATAAAGCTTTCATTTTTGTCTGTATTAAGTCATGGAGTAAGTACTCCATGTTTTTCTAAATTTCTAAGTATTTTGAAAGTGAGAGTAGAAGCCTACTCTCATTTTCAAAATACGTTACACATACATACACAAGTCATAAGATGGAGGCAAAGATTTTCATGCCTTGTTTTCTATTAATAAACTTTGAACATTATGGTACATATTGTATGTATGAATAAATTTTTTTGTAGTGAATTATGCCATAAGATTAGCATAATATATTACGACATGAGATACAGTGGCGTGACGGGGCGCCATGACACATTGATGTGACGATCGATTAGACGACATTTTTTTTTAGTTCATCACGAGTCTCAAGGGCTAAAGAGCTTCAAATTGCTTTAGACATAGTATATCATTATTGAACCCGTGGAGACCGGACCACTTCGCTACGTATTAATATACTGAATAAACGTTCATAGATCTCTGCATACACGTATATGATAATTTCAATCCACAGAGCGATATATACTGTGTATAATCCACGCGCGATTAAATCCCATTGTCTCGGCGTTGTGCTAACCATTGCCCCTCTCTATGTGCAGTTTAATTCTATGGCGCCTGTCTCTACTAGATAACCCGAATAAATAAAGTGATAACCTTGTCTCTGGCTCATGGTTTTATTACTTGATGAGGGCGCTGTTTGCCGGTTCTGATTGTTGCGAGCTGGCAGGCACTCAGTGGTGGATATAATTCATGAAATTTGATAGAAACTAATTTGGGCACATCAAAATTTAAATATGTAAAAAAGGAGTGATCCAAGAACTTTGCAATAAAATTTAGTATGATCTCCATCATAGTTCCTATTGAAATACTAAATTTATTAGGTTATCCGACTTTTTGAAGTGAAGTCAAGAATTTTTGATTCGATGTTTTCTTAGTCTATATAAAAGTGTCTTCCTAAGAAGAAATGTACCAAAATATTTACTTTATCTTATAGTATAAATCAGATTCAAATAATTTGATTATTTATATTATAGTATAAATCAAATTCAAGTAATTTCAAGATTATCATAAATTTGGTCTTGGTAATCAAAAAAGTGTCTCCAATTTGGGAAATTTTTTATTGATGAGAATGAATTTATCTTTTGTATTAAATTTTCTGACTATAAATTGTTCTATGTTCGTAGTATAATTAAGCTGAAACTAAATAATTTAGAAAATGGCAGAGAAAGGAAAGGAATTAGTTTAATTGAATACTAACAAAAAACTTCATCTTGGTGTAGTTAATTCAATTTTATAGTAATAAGAAATTACTCTCAACTTCGTGAATAAGAGTTTACTATTTTTTATTAATCAAGGTTCCGTATAGTGTAACCCATAAAATGTAACCCTTAAAAGATCACATCGATTTTCATCTGTCCGTCTATAAGTTTGTCTCTTTGTCAGTCTGTCAAAAGCTCCCTTGTTTGCATTTCCTTGAAGGTGTAAAAATTGTTTCTAAGTTATTGCAGACATTTATATCATATATTTTTGAAAATAATAAAAAAATTAATAGGTATATCTCCAGTAAAGAGATAATTTTGAGAATCAGTAATTCGTATGTGCATCATATGAAAAAATATTTTTTAAAACTACAAAATTGTACTTGTAATTGGAGTGTGGACCGAGATGCATATCCAATGTACGGAAGAACAAAATTTGCACTGTGGTATGTAAATACTTTTAGAAATTCCAGTATTTAAAAAAAATATTAAAAAAAATTTTAAATAAAGGAAAAAAGAAGCTTCGAAAGTTTAGCTGCCAATATCTCGCCAGTATCGTATCGAAAACAAACAAAAATCATGAGACTCATGATGGGCGATTTGTACATAATTAAGTTTGTACTGATCCCTTAAGTTACGAGTCCTATTCACACTTGTCCGGTTTTTTTAACCTTAAGTATGTTTTGGTAAAGCAGTGCTGTGCTCAACTCGACTACAGCACGAAAATGGACCAGCTCGGCTGTTGAGATATACCACGTCTATATTCACAGAACATAGACGTGACATAATACCTTCGGTTGTTGTATTTCGTCCAGTGAATGAGAAGTTCGGCGACCCAATCCCCCTCCATTAGC
This sequence comes from Eumeta japonica, assembly GCA_005406025.1. Taxonomy (NCBI): domain Eukaryota; kingdom Metazoa; phylum Arthropoda; class Insecta; order Lepidoptera; family Psychidae; genus Eumeta; species Eumeta japonica. The sequence goes on from BGZK01000382.1 coordinate 122,754, forward strand.
CCACTTCCCTCGCCATCAGACATACTATTCCTACCCAAGGGCCGTCTACACATTGCTTTGGAGTTGCCAGTGGGCGGCGGCGACTGGTTATTTTTTGGTTTGCATGCTCGTTTACCCCTCGCAACTCATATAAGAAAAGTTCCAAATACATGTTCTATCTCTCAGAGAAAAATTTAAAGACATTAATATTTTAATTTTAGCATCACGATACTTATACGAAAACCTGGTATATGTCAAGGGACACACGGAATTGTTTAAAAAAAGGAGCGAAAACCATAACATTAACGCTAGACATAAGAACGATCTTGCAGCTCATAAACCTTGTCTGAGCAAAGTTAACAAAACGTTTAAGGGGCAATGTGTGCGCTTTTATAATAGGGTCCCGGCGGAAATTTAAAATTTACAATTTTATGAATTTAAACGTTTCGTTAAAAGAAAGTTATAAGGCAAGGGTTGTTATACCGTGTTTGAATATCTTAATTTAAAAAAACCTATGGGATTGAACTGTTTGGCTATCAGGTTGCTTCATGTTATTTCTAAGTGTTGTACTAAATTATTGATTCCTCAATACTTTGTATCGATGAGTATAAAAGAGCAAGCCTTGAGTTTCTTGCCCATTCTTCTCAGGGTGAATCAGCATTTGGAATAGGTGGTAATGTTAATGTCGAAAACAATAGTTTATGACATATTTCAAATGTATTTTATATTACCTATGACATAAAGCTATTTTTGATTTAATTTGATTTATGAAATATTCCTAAAATAAAAAGAAGACCAAAATACGTTCCATTATTTCTTTATGGGATAAAAAGTTAAGCGTTACGTTAAGAAATAATTAAGAAAAAAAAATCTAAATCGAATTCTTATCGGCTTGAAAGGCCCATTTCTAAATAAAAACTTCCAAACAAAAAACGCCCAAACAATGTCATATCTTTTAATCCTTAGCGCGCCCATACAAAATGTACAAAAAAACAGTCCAAATAGCTGGCGGAGGCGTGCGGCGCGGGCGCAAACATTCGACAGTCTCGCCTAGTCAAATTCATTAGAAACATCGGAGAGCTCGTTAAGTGGATACACAGGTAGACGGTCGAAACGCTTAGTTACACGTTCAGCGCGGTTGCTGTGCATTGTGTTTACTGCATTGGACACAATATTTTCTAATAATATCGTTAATGAAAAAACGCCCAAGTGGCAGTTGAATTCTCGTGGAAAGGGTTCCGTACTATAAACCATCGCATTAGTCCTTGGTTATATTAAATAACATACTTTGTACGTGTTTTTTCTTCAGGACTATTTTGCATTTCTCGTAAAAAGTTAAACATAGGATTTTCATTTAAGTTTTCCTAGAAGCTATGTGTGAGACTTTACATTTCGTAATTTAAAAATTTTAGGCCAAAAGATTTTGCAGAAAAGGAGAAGCATTAAATTTTCATATATATTTTTTATAAATATTCGTATTTTTCTATTAGGAAAATTAAGTTCGAGATTTTACCAAAATCGAATGTTTTTACTTTTGAAAAAGCATTAGCTGGCTTGTTGTGCTGTTGGTAGGTATAGTAAAGTTTGTTTTGTCTTAAATTCGCCTTCAACTAGAGCGCACTCACTCGCTCACAGACACGTGTCTCGGTGGCTCGTTGGGTGAGCATGAAGCAGTTCGTGATAAATACCCATGGAAAACACTTATTGGACTCATTTGCTGATACTCATGCAGATCAGAACACTTTCGTCGATAGTCACTTTAAAGCACAACTTGGTTCCGTATAGTATACAGCGGTCGAAACGCCGCGCTGCGCCCGCCCGCCCGTGCCGCCCGCGAGGTTCGTTAGACGAAGGCTCGGACGCTAATGTGGATTCCAGCGTATTTTATCACTTCCCCGTAAATGTTTTAACAAGCCTTTAACCGTGAAATATGCTTTGGTGGCACGATACATATATAACTTACTTTCAATATGATCTGATGTAAGTCAACGAAAATGTCCTACAGTTGTTAAAAGATTTCTGTTTTCTCTGAGTGTTCACCTATAACCGTTTGTTTAACCCTTGTAGCTGTATTAGGAATTAGACTGTCACGCATATCTTTGCAGTGGTAAAAGATTGTTATATAGGTTTGAGATAAAGGTTTTTCTTAAAATTGAAAAAGTGGAAAAGGAGATAGAAAGAAGCATTCTAAATGTAAGATAATATCTCATCGTTCTCGGCAAAAGGCTGCTACATCGATTGCGAACTAGTTAACCCAGCGTGTCAATTAAGGCACATCCTTTTAATGACATGATGACGATAAAGGTTTTTGGCGAGTCCCTTAATTAAACCGCTTCGTATACACATGACTTTGACAATTTGTTTATGTCGAATATATAACAACATCTATTTTTTTACAATCTTTGCGTATTACGTATAATTTACAATCTTATAATGATTACTAAGTTTTAGACCTGGATTCGTTTAAAATCGAAATTATTTTTTAAGCGTTTAATACTATAAGAACATTATTAATTTAATATAATAGATTTGCGTACAAAAGCAACGAAATGTTATTATGTTAGGTTAAGATTTACTGAATCCATCGTTGCTAACAGAACTTCGCTCACGATATTAGAATATATTCCCATCGTCAATAACACATTTATTGAGGGCTCGTAAATCTCCGATAACATAGTAATATGAGGATCTACATACATATATGTTTTTGATTTCATTACCTCTTTCAACAGTAGACCTTATAAAAAATCGATTTTAACGTCTGTACGCGAATAGTTCTGGAGATTATTATTTCTACAGTTTTATTAATTTAATTTATCTTTTTAGTGTTCTGGAGTTTAAATCTAATTTAAACATAAAATACGCATAATAATAATTACACACTAGTTGCGTATTTATTTATTTATTTTAGTTGCGTATAACTATTAAGTGTAATAGAAGTACATACTCACAATTTTTTTTTTTGCGAAATTTTATACCTAATACATGTGATATTCATCAGATAATCCTAACCGAGAGGTCTGTGAAGTACTGGTGACTGCTTTAAGGTTACGAGTGTCCATGGGCGGCGATGACCATATCTTGCTCTCTGGTAGCTTCCAAGTTTGTTTGCCCTCGGAAATGCTATAAAAAAGAAAGCAAAACTATAAACGATAATAACCGATCGACCGGTTGTGGAGATTACTCTAAGGGTATAAAACTGAATAAACATACCCAAAAAATAGAGTATGGGTTAACAGCTCCTGTCTTGACTTACTTTAGAGGTGAAGGAAAATATTGCGTTGGGACCTTCATCTAGAACAATCACCTGAATTATGAAGAATCTCCAACGATCTGTGAAGCTCTCGATCCAAATCGGTTTAATGTAGAGGCTAATTACTCTTACTTCATCCTTCTCCTCTCGGTGGAAGTTTGTCATATACACATACAGAAATAAGAAAACAAATAGTGGAAGTCAAGTCGCCTTGTAAACATTCCGTCAATGTCGATCATATGATGAAAAAGGAAAAAATTGTCACACTCACATTTTCAGAGTTCAAATTGACCAATTAAAAAGAATTAAATTCAGCGGTGGCGTCTCCTGCGGCTGCCGACACCAGCGCCCCCGCGCCTCCAGCGGCCGGTCCGCTAATTTAATATTGGTAATTGACTGCATTGTCATCAGGATTCGTTTTCAATTATTGTAATAATGCAATCGATACATAATCGTTATTTTTATTCAAATATTAAGACAAGTTAAATTTAATGTCATGTAGATCGGTGTATTTTAGATCCTCGGGGAAACACAATTTTTGCTAATGACTAAAAAAATATAGTTTAAAAAAATTAAAAAACATGCTTTTGAAGCACATTAAACTAAAAAATGAAAAATAAGTCTTAATATGGGATGAAAAAGTAAGGAACATTGACGAAAAATACTAATATTATTGTGGAAAAAGCGTGGGTTGCTCTGTGTACGAAAAATGTGACACAAAGCGCCCCACGCTTTTTCTACAATAATACTAGTATTTTTTGTCATTGTTCATTATTTTTTTTAGCTTAAAAAAGCTTTAGAAAAGTTTCAAATTAATAAGACTTCTGAAAATTGGTGAAAATTGAGCACAAAGATTCTGTTACATACATAGATACATCCAACCCAAGCCTATAATAATTCTGGCGGTCCTAATAAGGATAATGGGAAACTGTTATCAAATTATTACATTGCCATTGGTCCTTAATACGCATGAAAAGTTTCAAATTAGTCAGACTTCTGAAAATTGGTGAAAATTGAGCTCAAAGATCCCGTTACATACATAGATACATACAACCCAAACCTATAATAGTCCTGGCGGTCCTAATAAGGATAATGGGAAACTGTTATCAAATTATTTCATTGTCAATGGTCCTTGATGCGTATGAAAAGTTTCAAATTAATCAAACTTCTGAAAATTGGTGAAAATTGAGCACAAAGATTCTGTTACATACATAGATACATCCAACCCAAGCCTATAATAATCCTGGCGGTCCTAATAAGGATAACGGGAAACTGTTATTATATTATTGCATTGTCATTGGTCCTTGATACATATGCAAAGTTTCAAATTATTCAGACTTCTGGAAATTGATGAAAATTATGCTTAAATATACCGTTACATAGTTACATACAACCCAAGCTAATAAAAGCGTGTTAAAAAAGATATTATCATTTCAAAGATTAGACTCCGACGGTTCTCATAGAATGAGCAATTTCTAAAAGCTCCATATCATTATTTTGGTAATACACACGAAGATACAAATCGTTGTTATTAACCTTAGAATAGTTCGCTATTCAGTAGACGATTCTGGTTCTAGCATGACTTTGATATCACCAGAATCATGAACATGTGATAAACATCACTCCAATAACGTGATTGATGAATGAGGATAATGACGTTGGCAGGTGATGATATCAAGCTGAAAGTGGACCGCAACTCGAGAAACTTCATGAGAAAAGGGTGGACAGATTAAGTTAAATAAAGCCTTCTAAAATGCGATCATAGATATCGACCCGATAGTAGTTATATTTCTCTAGCACTGGCTGCCGTTGCATTACTTCGAACTGTCTCAATCCATATGAGGATTAAAATGGTTGTCGAATGATTTTCTAGTGGTCCCTAGGGTGTCTATTACGATATGTACGGTACGTGGCGTATTCTGCTTTAAGTCACAGAATCATACAGAAGTTTTTGTGTATAAATTAGAATAATAAGGAGAGATTAATAACAGGGGAATACCCGGAAGGTGTGAGGGGAAGTTGAAGACGAAAGTTGAGCGAATATTAAGTTGAAAGAATTTTAGTTGTAGAAAAATGTGTATGTATTTTTTTGGTTTCGAGATGCAGAATGTGAATGATCTTGGAACGAGATAATCTATATCTCGCTCCAACATGTAGGTTAACTGTTGCAGGACAAAAAATCCTATTACTTAATTGTAAAAATGTAAAAGTACATTTGCTTAAATGTTTGTTATTCAAGACCGCTCGAAAGGCTAAGTAAGCAAATTTTGCACAAATATCGATTATGTTTTGAAACATGTATTAATTATAGAAAAAGAAAGTCAAAAAAAATGGCTATCCTTTATTACCAGCACATATAAAATGGAGAATGAACATCGGCATGGTGTTCAGCAACAGAAAAGAGAATGAGATTGGGGTCGAAATAGACAGCGGGATCTGATAATGGGACTATAACTAAAATCGAGAGGAGGACGATAACCTTCACTTCGATAGGGTCAGGATTTATCGCGAGATCGATCGATATAATAATTGGGAAAAATTATTAAATCTGCACGCGGACAAAGTCGTAGTTAAATTCAAATGATAAATAAATAATTAGTGCTAAATTTTATACACAACGAAACGGGTTGATAGCGGATATTTAAAATAAAAAGGAAATAGTTATTTAGCAATAAATATCACTTGTTAAGCCTTAAGGATTATACACAATGGATTTTGTCATGCGTATTCTCATGAATATTCATAATCTCTTCACATCTTAAAATAATTTTTCCAAAGAAACCATAGTCATTGAAGTAGGCGTTTCCGAGGAAAAATAGTTTAGAACATCTATTTAGAAAAAAAATATTAACAGCAGCGTAGGTACGTGCGGTTGGCCACCCTATCGCGACCGCACTTGTAGTCTGGCCGAGCATTTATTAGGGTTGTGTTTATATTATTTATAAGTATATTTTCAATTATATATATATATATATATATATAATTGTATAATTAAATATAGTTATAGGTAATTTGGCAAAGTTGTTCTAAAAAGGAATGATATTATGAATATTTGCAAAAAGATGCACAAATAATCTTGTATATCGAGAGCGGTACGAAACTGCGTTTGTTATCTATGAACCCGATAAACAGCGGTGGGCTAACCCACCCTAGCCGATGTTCGGGCGATGTAAATATGAAGCGCGGATATCCCATATCGCGCTAATTCACATTGAGAGTATAAAATATTATATGAAATCTGCTTTATGTATGTAAAGTGCATAATAAATAAAATTTAATATTGATAGCTATTATAAAAAAAACATGTTTGACAACAAAAATGTTAAAAAAGGATCAAGCTAAATGACACTAATACATAAATTTTGATGAAGTAATGTATATGGTGCTGTCTTTGCTCTATTCAAGAAAATTATTCGATTCGTCGTCGCGAAGAAAAATTATAAAGTTATGTTAAATTATTTGAACAACAGACACCTCGCTTAATTATAACTTGGAATATTAATCAGTAATTAATTAGAGAGTACCCGGTATTAGAGGCATGCGATACCTGTTAAGTACATATTTGTTCACACTTCACACTTACTTAAGAACAAGATAAGTGAATGTCGCACCGCGGCGAGAGAAATCGGGAAACAAACACCGAACCCATGATGGTGTCGTTATTTAAACTATACATCGATAATTAAGACCCTATTTAAGTGGTCGATTCCATGAATATATGATAAATGCTAAACATTTTAAATATATGATCAACGTAATCTGATAAATGTCGACACTAAACACTAAAAAAAATCGGTTGTCTGTAAAGTCGGTTTACTGACGATAGTTGAACGTGACAACGTCATAAGAAAATACTGATGGAATGGTTTCATTTTTCAAAAGAAAATTTTAATTTTATTTGTTTGATAGATATTTTGTATGGATATAGAAAAGGAGAAGAAATATATAATTATTTCGATCGAATAGTAAAGCAATTGATTTTTTACTCATCGTGAAATAGTTCTGTTAACTTATTGTTATAGTTTTACCAATTATAGCATAACCTACAATCGCTGCACTAGCGGACCGATTCTATTTATTTTAATGATGAAAGCACGAATATTCGACAATATATCACTAACATGTATTTAATATCGAAAGAATCATTACCCTTATCGCCGCAATTATCGTTGCTATAAACAATTATAAGACACCACATTCACTTTTCACTGCACTTCATACTTGACGAAAACATGTAAATGTATTATTGTATAGCAGCTGTCCACGCGGATGCATCGCTCACTCAGGCAAGTAGGAGAGAGAGAGAGAGGCCGATTGTGCGTCTCTGTCTCTCTGTCTCTCGTTCCGCGCTCTCGCTTGCACTTCAAGCCTTAAATGGAACGCCTCAGAGCGAGGTAACGCCGCATGAGTCATGTTTTTCGTATGTGATTGTGCAGCCGGCTCCATCGAATTATAAGACATTGTCACGTCAAAAAATAGTATTATTAAAAATTAAAAAATTCCGACCTGAAGATAGAAACAAGATGACGCGAAAATCATCCTATCAAATATGAGAAATATTTCCAGTCGAAGGCATGTCATGTTGCAGCAAAAAACCATGAATTGCCTCCGATTGTAAATATTTTTTATTTTTTTTGATGATCCGACTATGTCAAAGATAACGCGACTAACATTATTCATGATCAGACATACAGTTTTTGAGTTGTTGCCTAAAAACTGCGCTGCAAAAGGACGTAAGTGACATGAAGATCCCTTTTGCTGGTGCTTTTTAGTTTATACTACCTTATGAGTAATATTCGACATACTATTTGTTTCTCTAGTCATAGACGGCTGAAATGTCTATATTTATAATGTGCAGGAAACTTGGAAAAAAGTGCAAAGACTTATTTTATTGTTTGTTCTTTGTCTTTGTAGTTACGGCTTCGGAATATTATAATATATTGCGCATGATCCGACATGCTTTTGGTTCGTTTTTATTATATTTTGTAATTTTGGCTTCTCCCCACCAACAATAACTTACAATACTTAAATTAGTTTTATTGAAGTATATTTTATTTTTTCACATAAGTGGGTACCGAACATGTAAACTTTGCACGATTCATTGTAAATTTGATTCTGGATTCAGAATTAAGTTTGAAATTACAATTGGAAATATTTATATCACAAGTTATTAGATAATATTTGAAACAAGTTATTCCATTATGCAAATACTACTAATTCGGAAGGCATTTTTTTCTTCCAGAAGAACGAACAAGAAACTCTAGAGTAGCTTATTTACGATAAACAAATACAAAGGTATTACAGAAAGTAACGACCCGTTAAGTAGACGAGTTGTTTATGTCCGTCGGTATTTGTTTTAACAAGAAGTTGTTTAATAGTTTATTTTTTGTTTGTCGTTTCCAGTTGAAGAAACATTTTACTTGTGCTCCCAGTACGTGTTTGTAATAGCTGCCGTGACGGCTCTAAATATTTATAGAATGCTACCTACTGCGAAACTTAGGGTTTATATTGAATTATAAAACCAACCAAACTATTAAAGTTTTCCTTTTTCGTAGAACAACACGCAAGTTGACTAATACCGTTTGGATATTTTATTAAATTCTATAAATGGAAGGAACATTGAACTGGTTGCTCGATTTATTTTACAAAATTTCGTAGGAAGCGTGAATATAGCAATAGTACGACTCAAAACATTTGGCCACATACGACTAAAGGTATTTAAGCGAAAATATCTCCGCTCAAATATACCTGAGCTCTCTGATAGGACTAGCTCGCAGTCGTGTCAAGCTAAAGATAAATCGGTTATTTGTGTGACTAAAAAGCTGTTCTAATCGCTTAAAAGAAAATAAGTGTAAAGCGACATTATTTCGCAAGCAAGCAAATACAATATTCGCTCAGAAATTATTAGGTTAAATTTTATTCGTTATTCTGAGAATAACGATTTATTACGAGAGATTAAAAAGGTGCAGGTATAGTAACTCTTAGCAAAAAAATATATAAATAAATAAAAAAAAGTATAATTAAAGTAATCAAAATGTAATTAAAGTAATAATTAGTCGTATTCGGAGTGAGTACCGGCCGAAGACATCCCGGACGCGCTTGTCTCAGCCGTCATCTTTTAACATCCTTATTCACGTTTTTATTCATGTCTATACATTGTTACAATCGACAATATGTATATTGCGCTCGGGAATTCCTATACAGCTTGTGTTTTTAAAAAGTTTCCTGATTTCTTAAAAAAAATTGCAAAGTTTTAGAAACTTTAAATTATTATAGCGGGAAGTTTAATCATATCATTTCTTACATCGGATTCATCACGGTCCACATTTAACTGCGAGTGTGAGTTAGTAACGATAAAAGAAAATTCTTGTGATGTAATTATAAATTAACTGTGTTTGAATTTTGAATTTTATCTTAATACTTACACGTATTCCTGAAAAAATGGGTCCTTGACAGACAGACGTACGTGCCGACGGACAAACGAATAACAAAGTCGTTCTCCAAGGATTGCTTTTTCCTTTTGAGGTACGGACCTGTGAAAACGGTAAAAGACCAACGGAATTCAAAAACAAATATCTTAGAACCACCTGTATACGATTCCGCGTAGAATACTTGTATGCGCCAAGTCACTGTGTTTGTTTTTTGCATGCAGTCTAGATTTGCAGTGCCTATTTCTTCGCATACTACCCTTCGCACGTAACTTTGACACCGCCTGCAACTTGATTTTTAAATCTACACGCGTATAAACATCCCGAGTCGCTGGTGAGTACCTGGAAGGAGACGAGGCGTCGCTTTTCTCTGTGGTCTACAGACACGTGCAATTTCATTCCTGGGCACGATCTTCTGCATTGTGCTCCAGGATCGTTCCGAAATGTCTAATATGAATTGTATGTCGAATTCACCAGTGTACTTGGTTGCAAATACAGTCCGTCTAAATAAATAATATATTCCCAAAAAACGGGGAGCGGTGAATATCTTAATTCCTCCCGCGCCCTCTCGCCCTTGAGAGACAATATTTGCCACTCCAATAGTCAAAGTCTCATTACCCATACGCTTAGTAGTTTCTAACCCGGAAAAGAAATCGCTTTCATTTTATGAGTATAGATTAAGTTATAAGTATGTCATAATATGCTCGGTGTATAGTGAAGGAGTTGAAAGTGATATTTGAGTTGGGAAGAGTGATCTTATTGTTAAAGTTATAAATGATCAAGTTTTTAGAAAAATATTCTTATAATAAAAATTTGGTTGCCTGTAAAGTCGGTATACGGGCGAAAGTTTTACGTGACAACGACTTTGAATGGTAAAATCATTTTAATGTGAATATTCATTCGTATAGTAGGAAGAAGGATGAAATAATAGTAACAATTTAAAACATTTATTTATACAAAGAATTATATTTAAAACATTAATTTATACAAAGAATCTCGCACTGAATTTCATATTAACAAAATTTTATTTTACCTTTACACATACATACGTATTTATATACAAATATACATACAATAACTTGCAATACATTTGCAAGCTATGCACTAATTCTCTAGTGCTGCGCGCGCGGCAGACCGATCATAGTTGAGTGGGAGAGAGACGCAAGGCATTCGGCGGGCCTCTCTCTCGTTCGGTGACTCATCGTTACGTTACCGAGCGTTACACTTTTTCATAAGTGACTCCCAGCCGCAACCTAATTTAAGACGTTGTCACGTCAAAAACTACTACAATTTACTATACTATATACTAAAGTTTTAGTATATAGTATAGTGCTAAAGGTACAATGAAACGTAGAAACCGCAGACGGACTTGAGTAGCAGTATAAATTTCCTAATACACAAATAATTCCACGTTCACCTGTCTCATTCACCTAAAATATAGTTTAATTTTGCGCACGGGCCGATGCGGCGCGCTCGAATGAGAGAGGTCTCGTGGTGAATGTGCTCATACGACCGTTGTATTTTTCTATGTCCTGTAATTCTAAATGCTATATTTATATAAGCCTATAAACATACTCTTAATGTAAATCTTTAATACATATTTGTAACTTGGATACTAAAGGAGTCTAACGTAGACTCAAATAGCTGTAACATGTTGTGTTAATTTTCTCAGTGCTGTGTACCAGTTTTTGAACGTGGTTCGTGTAGCGTGTGGAATCAGTGTAGCTATAAAACGTGCTTCATCATTTGATTAAATTAAAATTCAAAATATTTTTATTTCGTAGGTTATAATATAATACTCAAAATGCGTCATAATATTTAAAGGATTTACAGTATTTTAATATTACCATTTTATTGAAGTTATACTTTCTTTAGGCGCGTTATGAAAAAATGATGAGAGTGAAATTTTAAGATTGTGTGACGCAAAATTAACAGATTGAAGCTGCCCGCTTGGAATTCGAATTTCGAATAATGAGAGAATTTATGTACATTTAATATAAGAAAATAAATTATTTTAAAATTTAAACTGAACTTTATTGACTGTGTTGGCGAGTACTTTGATACTCTATGGTAATCAGCGTCTGATGATGGAGCCGGAAGGTGGCCATAGGAACTCCGTAATTAAACGACGCAACCCCATCGAGTTTGGGCTCGTTTTTAATGATGCCAAAGAAGTATAACTTCTTAAGCGCGTACTTATGTACACGCACCAAATTTTGTTTTAATTACCACTCGTTCTTAAGCCGGTCATCTCTCAAGAAGAACAAGTAAGAGGCTTAGGTCTTTTAGTACCATCGATCGATGTAAAATATACAATAACATCAATAAATTGATGTTTAATTCGAAGGTATTACATGTCCAAACGACATCAAGCCATCTCACGACCGTATTCGTCCCTGTCGCCCTTGAGAAAAGTTTCGTGTCCGTCCTTTGCTTCGCCAAGGAGTCTGCGACGTGTACACAAGTAAATGCATAAGCGAGTGAAAGAAAAATTCACTAATATAATATTAATGAAAACGAAAAACACTATCAAATATGCAAAAATATTATATGTAAAATGCAATGTAAGCGCGCAACTATGTGACGTATGACACACACAATGGCCATGAAGCTTAAAATGTAGCGATGTGTTAGTTATTGTTACGTCAAGGTCAAGGTTTTTAATGAAATGTCATTCTCGGAGTCAGCTGTAAGCGTCGAGATGAACTTTGACAATTCGTTAAACGTACATTACAACTAATTAAGTCAATCTTTCGGATTGCGGTCATACGACCGTCAAAATGACAATATGGCTATTTAAGTTTAAAGTTACACTATTATATAATATTACGATTCAGAATCGGAATAGCGATCAGGATCTCGAATTAATGATGGGGTGATATACAATTCATTTTATATCTACGCGGACGAAGCCGCGAACAAACGTTAGTTTTACAATATTCATACAACTATTAAGCATTAAAAAAGAAACTGCACGTTTATATTTAACTTTTTGAAATGCGTATCTGTCTGTCTACGTATCTGCAAATGTCGTATCTTGTAATAAAACAGCTCGGACTGTTTTATAACAAGATACAACTATTTGGACGTAAAAGTTATGTCATATGCATTTTTCTAGTAAAATACGAGCAGATAATCTATTATGCTAATATAAAATCGTTACGGAAATCACTTCAACTCAATGTGGAAACGGTATGTTTCAAAACGAGTATTAGTTATCGCTGAAAAGTGCGACGAATCGTTAGGAATATCGTAAAGAGTAAGTTTTCTTAGTGTCAATTTAATCGAATTTACTCCATTTGTTTATGTGAATAACGCTCACTGAGATTCAGAAAATGACGTATCGAGCCGTTTTAACTATTGCAGGCGTTAAACTTTGCGTACATATAGGACGTGAAGCCATGAGTGCCCTCCGTCGCATTTCCCTGAGATCGAGTGCATTTCGCATATTTGACATAAAGCTAGTCGTTTATAATGCAATCGGGCGTATACAGAAAGATGTCGTTTTTACTTCGATTAAATGTACAGCATAATACGAAAAAGATGTTCGAGGCCGACTCGAAGCTGAGTCGACATCACTTTATGTTGGTGTAATTGTACTGCTCGTGGCTTGTTCTGCTCAGCTAGGGCAGTAGCATTTCGGCGATGCCATGGCGAACGGCCAAGTCACAGTTTAATATTCGAATTGAAGCATTTCTCATCAATACTTCTATACGTAAGCTTAAAGTATTGTGGATCTGAGAGGAAGGAACGATTTGCATACTTTCAAAAACACTTCCTTTTTTTTGGGCAGTCTGTTTGAAATCAATCTTCTTTTGTACTGCAGATAGTGCTATTTGTATAGAATAAAATCGAACATTAATCCCTCGAAATGTCTGCATTATGATTGTTTTATTGAAAAATCGGCAAGTGTGCACAACACCGCTTTTGAAATAAGGTCCCCTAGCTTCGACCTGTAATTTTGTGTCAGGCCTTAACCACCCTACTGCTGAGGAACAACCTCCTACAATTGTAGGTTAAGAGGCTTAGAATTTATGGCCTCTGAGTAGGCCCCGTGCGGGTCACGAGCCTTATAAATGTGATGATTGTCGGCGAAGCGGTAACAATGTCGAAGATTGACACTTTAACGTGCACTTTGAAGAAAAAAGCAAGTGAACAAATTCGGCATAATTGATTAAGCAGTTGGTCGATTTGGTATTGGTTTATCGGAGTTGAAGGCAACTCTTCTATTTAATCATCCATTTATTATCGAATTGTATACCTCATAGTGATATATTAATAGGAATTTGATATCTAGTATGTTTAATTAGGTGATTCGGTCTTATAATTACGAAAATCTCGTGGTACATGAATCGATGAATCACTTCCTTTTCTCTAACAACAATCTTATAGTTTTCATTTTACATTATTTAATAAATTAATTCATAAAATAATATACTGCAAAAAACGAATTCCTTAAATTTTCATACTTAATGTTACGGCAGCCTTTATTGACCCCACTTTTAATCCATACCCTCCCACAATATATTTATTTCAAATTGATGAAAGTGAATTTGAAACCTTCGCGCTGGACCAGTTGGGCGCTTACGAAGACTATCGTCATCGAAGCGATGACGACGACCGCGACCGACAGCTTAACGTGCCCTAACGAGCTAGTGGTTCACGTTGACTGAAGTTAAAATTTCCTTGGTCAAGTCGGCCGTGGTAAGAATCGAACCTGATATCTTTGACCCTAGCAGAGTCTTAACCACCGAACTGCCACCGCTCCATACTAATTAAAGATTTGCTTTTATATGCATTCACGGAGTGTACTCGAAGACCACATTTAAATTTCATTTACTTTTAACATTGAAACCGTCTGTGTGGTTGAATGTATATAATATATATACGGAGTCGTGAATTTACTTGTAAAGCTATTAAAAGTTAATATTTTTGATATATATTTTGGATCCTTATTTCAAACCGTTTTGGCAACGTACGTCAATAAATCAGCTAAAAGTCTAGTTTCTTTCGACTTCAATTGCTATAAATGTGATTTCTTACTGAAAGTACATCCTTACCAGAATTTAAAGTGGTTTACAATACTTAGGAAACATAATAATAATCTTCTATTTATGACAGAAGTTCCGGAATCGTAGTTCCCGAGATTACACACTACATGCACAAACTTTTCCTCTTTACAATAGCATTATAAACAAATAATTATAGAAAACTTTTGTATTGGAATAAATGTCAGTATAATCTGTAGATAAATTTATACTTCCTATTAATCATGGAAATATAAAGCTTACACACATAGACACGCATAAGCACTCACGTATGCACACGGTAATGCACTGCTACGCACCCATACACACTCGCGTGCACTCGTACACACACACAAAACATTATAAAAATAAATGAATATATCTCCTGACGAAACACATTTTTTTTTATGGTTACTATACGTCATATAGAAATCACATACAACCTATTATTTACGTAATCACATATTCCGACTGCATATCAGTTTTCATCAAGATAAGTTCAACCTTTTTATTCAGTTATAGAAACAGACAGATAGACAGAGAAACAAACAGTAGCCTATCATTTGTGCAATCACATGTTTTTACTGTATACCAATTTCCATTTTTGTTGGTCAAACTGTTCTTAAGTTATAAAAATATATAAAAACAAACAAACAGGTATAGAAGCTTATCATGTGCGTAATTACATGTTTTTACTGTATACCAATTTCCATTTTTGTTGGTCAAACTGTTCTTAAGTTATAAAAAGATATAAAAACAAACAAACAGGTATAGAAGCTTATCATGTGCGTAATTACAGGTTTTTACTGTAAACCAATTGTCGCCTTATAAGACAAGCCGTTCTTGAGTTAAGAAAAGACGTAAATGCAGACAAACAAATATAAATTTCAGAAAGTATTAAATTAGAATAAGTTAGTCATAAAACGAACAGTTATCAACGAAATTTTACAAAAAAAAAAAATGAAGGTATAGGCAGATAGTATAGATTTATAGAGTAGTATAGATGGAGAGAGACAAGCAGACAGACAGAATGACACATAATAACCTATCATTTGCGCAATCACATGTTATTACTGTATACCAATTTTCATTAAGAACAGTGAAACTTTTTTATTTTTATAAGAGGAGATACAGACAGAGAAACAGGCATACATAGACAGTTGACTATCATGTGCGCAATCATATGTTTTTAGAGTATACCAGTTTTCATCACGATCGGTCAAGCCGTTCTTGAGTTATAAAATGAAATATAGACGGACAGACATAAATTTTAAAAATGGTAGAATTAGTGTCAATTATTTGTAGAACGAATATTTAATCACGAAGTTTTATAAAAAAATTGAATGTGTAGACACACACTACAGATTTATTTAGTAGTATATATAAGCAAAAAGGAATAAAGCTACATACATATTTTCTAGTTCAAGGAGCTAAAGAATGTACATAATATTCTTCCCTTTATATAATATTAAAAAATATGTATGTATTTTTTGAAGTTATATGCGCTTGAAAATACTGGAACATTATGAAGTAGACTTGCAAAGTAAACCGTTCACTAATTTTTAAGTTGTATTTTTTTAATACGTGTATAAATAAGAATACTTCATTTCTTTAACGTTGAGATTAAACAAGAACTATAAATATTTCAAGAGAGATCTTAAACCTCTTGTGGCTCGTAAACTGGCAGCAGCTCTCCTAGATCCGTTTAAGAAATGTGTCTTAGTTAATCGAAAGGAGTTCCCAAAGTAGATTCTTTTGGTTGAAAATTCGTTTTACATATATTTATATAATATAATTTATTGTAAAATCGAGGATTACAGTAAAAATAAATAGATACACTTAATAAAATATTATGTCTATATAAACATATAGGCTGGTATTTTTAAAATTGGCTCCGATGCTTTGGATAAAAATTAACGCTCTTCCGGATTCAAATCCGCTGATACTTCAATTAGCTACGTACAATCGGAGAGCGCCAGGATACAGTAACTACTTTTTACGGATATATTTGCAGAAAAGAATCAATCCACACCGACCCTAAATAGGCTAAATTGATACTTTCATTGCTGTAAAACTGTTTCATTTTCAGAATATAATAAACAAACGGTACCGGAAGTAGGTTAGAGATTACGTTACATACGGTACAAACGATACAAACGGTAGAGAAGTGGTTAAGAGAGTTGCATTCGAACTAGAAAGTATTTACTGAGTTCGAATTCTTGTTATGAGCAAATTGGCGTATTATCTTAAGCAGCGTTTAGTTAGGGACTTAAACTACAAGCATTTTAACTCAAATAACAAGATTGTGGTAGGGTGTTGCGTATCCCTCCGTAGCTGTAAGATCAAAACCTAAGTTTACAAGATTTTTTGGGATACACATCTTTAACGATTTTTTGATTCTTTTATTTATTTATTTGAAGCCAGATACCACTACGATTTTGTTTTGACAAGGATCCGTTTGAATCCGGAATCCGCTCCAAAAACGTTTTGCTTTTCAAAGTCATCTATATAGATTTTATTTCTGGGTAAGTGCAATTAAAAGACTATTTTTCTAAGCATTGTATTAACACGACATCTCTTAGAACCTTTGAGGTATTTGCACTGTTGCTATACTATTGAATGCAAAGTCGAGTTCTCAACAATGGATGGCACTACTTGATGATGTTGACGCGGGACAAAGTAGGAGATATTTTTTTCATATTGTGCAGTGTTTGTATATTACGTCTTTTAATATTTATATTTGTAAATGTGTATTAGAAACATTTTCGTAAAAAGGTATAATATTTGTACGGCAAAGCCGAAAGATACCGAGCAAAGCTCGCTTGACGGGGCCATAGTAAAAATTCAAAATAACATCTATGGTTAAAATTTAAGAATAATGTTCGGATATGTTTTGAGTGGTAAAATTATGAGTAAATGTTTTTTGAAGAGATATATTTAAATTTTTAAATATAAAAAAAAGTTTAATATAGTTAGTTTCACATATTTACCACAGTGTGGCGACACTTTCTATGTCTCCCTTATAACTGCGTCTTGCGTTCATACATATGTCGTACGTAATATTTCAATAAATCAAATATTACCCGAAATCTCAAGTCATTATTAATAAATCCCATTAACCTCATTAGCATGCAACAATAATTTTGTACTAAAAGCGTTTATGAAGAAATTTGTGTACTTTTTTTGGAAAATTAGATATAGGAAAAGTGTTTAGGTTCTTTTTCGCGCCATCAATTCAAATATACGGATTAAGAAAATTTAAGTTCTTGAACGGTTTTTTCTTAAGTAATAAATCTATTTTGCGTTGACAATATTCAAAAGTACTTCGTAAAATATTCAATTAAATATGTACTTTATATTTTTTGAAAACTATCCCTCAACATTCTGTTGAGGTAAAAACTGAGTTTTCGGTCAAAAAGCGATAGATCCTTTTGCCGAAGAACAATACTTATTTAAATAAGAGCATTAATAGTATGAATCAGAAATGAAATTCTTCAGTTTTTCACGTTTCCACACCTAAAAGGTTCAACCGATCTCAATAAAACTGAAAAGCGACAAAACTCGAAGTCCGCACAAAGGAAATACAGTACTTATCACCCCTTTTCAACGATTCCCGAAGGGTTGCAAAGACGTTTCAACTGTTACACCACCTAAAACATTCTGCTGAAGTTAGACGGAAATAACTTCAGTCTTGAAAAGGACATGATTCAAATTCTTGAATCGATACGAGCGAAGGGATACTTAAGGGACATTTCACAACGAATTACTTGGATCGTATTCTACTTCGTTTGTTTTCGACTATTTATATTTTAACATTGAACTTTGTAATCCTAATAGCCAGGAGATACAGCTGACATTCATCCACCGTATTTGTACAAATACACCTAGCTTTTTTAATTTTGCTTTCAGCTACTACGCGGTTTCTTATTTCATTACGCAGCATCTTTATAACACTGTTATCGTCACTGAATTGTCCGTGATCTCACGACCCATCGTCCTATGATGAGACGGAGGGAAAAGCTGTTCCGTATATTCCGTCGCTTCTAATATATGACACGTCGGTGCAACACATTCATATTTTTTAGGAAAATATCACTTATTAACGCAGTACCACTCAAACTTGCCTGGATGTGGAACAAAGTCGGATAATAGTTGCACGACTCTCTGCTCAGATCGAGGACATACTATTTATGCGTAATGTCAGCAGTCAGGTCAGGCCACCAGATAGCTGGAGATCGCGCGTGCGCGGAGACATTTGCAATCCCAGAGGAGTCACAAGGCGTTGGCGGGCCTTTTAAGAAGCATTAGGATATTTGATAGAGATGAGAGTGGGTTACAGGAATTTTCAGGAAAGAATAAAATATTTGATAAACGGGAGTAGGCGACGGGTACTGTCACTCACTGGACGAAACGCAACAGCGAAAGCTGCTACTTCACTTTTGTATTCTGTGAAAGTGTGCTTTCATGTTCTTCTGGGTAAAGTAAAGTTCCTCACAGCATAGTTATACCACAATAAAACACCATGGTTGGCGTTACGGGTCGCCATCAACGGCTCCCTCGATCACGCACGTACCTAGCGTCCACAAGGGTGGACGTACTCGGACGGAAGCTCGATCTACACAATGCATATCAGGCATCGCCCCTGCACGCCAGAAGAATCCATTAAACTGACGATGTTGTCAGCGAGTCGCCGCCGGTCTACGCATCACAAAGTTAAATAAACACGTGCTGAGACCTTGAAAACCATGCTCATAGTTTTACAACGCAGTGTAAGCTGCAATTTGTGAATTGCATTCGTATTTGGTAACAAATGGCTTAGGAGACGGGGATTACGACAAAATCGCAAATGATGTTAACAGTCGGACCGACTTCAGATTGAAATCGACTTCAAAGATGTGATACTCTGTGTTTATGCTAGTGAAACCGTAGAAAAAAATAGTCGAGTAAGATACCGTCAGATCGTTTGATCTGAGTAGTTTTATGACGTCACACGAGTATCAAAAGTACTTGGCTATTTGACATGAATGCCTTACTCTCACCACAACATACGGCCATATGCGCGTACTTTGTCGTTTACATAAAGGTATTTTAGGTTACGCGTTGGTGTGTGTGTGTATTGTTAAGTGCATTTTCACGCGGAGCAAATATAGAGGTTTTAATGCAGTTCTGTTGTTATCGCCAGCTTAAGCGATCTCAGTCTTATTCATTTGCCAGTAAGGTTGAGTTTGGTAGAGGTCGCTTTCTTTGGAATCGGTTGTGACCTCGTTGAGACGTTTAGTTCAAGGTGTAAAGTAAACTCAGAATAAAATATAATATGTATATTTTAAGTCTACATATGCCTTTAAAAAAGCGGTGAGAGGTCCTAATGCGGTACCGTGTGACAATATTCTCTGCAATATAGATCATTAGATTATCTGTTTTAAAAAAGTCAAAAGTTGTTACATCCATTGCTAATTTATTTGAAATATCGTTCCTTATATATCACAGAACTCCAATTGAAAGTATATATTATTAAGAGCCTCTTTCACAATTTATTCCAATTGACTTTTAACAAAAAGTCGCTTTTAAAATAAAAGTTTTTGTCAACAATTATTCGGGTTAAAACTCGATCATAGGAGAACGTGGAACTCAATTTATGTTTTAAAAGTAATTTTTGTTAAATGTCATTTTAAAAGGAATTGGTAGAAGAGGCCTTAATTTAGTAATTTATTGATTTCTTAACACATATACACGTAGGTATTATTTCCGAAACTATTAAGTAAAATTACTATGTGAATGCTTGTATTCATTAGAACAGTTCGATCAATAATCCCATGTGCCTATCGTTCATCACATTTTATCAATACCCATAGAGTAGCCTAACAATATTATAGAGAGAAACTTACGATTATCAAATAAAACCTAGAAATTTCTAAAAAAAAACTGAGAAAGCGCTAGAGAAAACGAGATTAGAATTTATTTATTTTTCGAATGTCTTCCAAAATAACAGTTAAAGAATTATCTACAAATTCAAAAGGTTTTGAAATTCTATAATTGTTCAGTTCGATTGTATTCTATTTTAGTGCTCTGTGCCTGGGATATGTAAAGGTTTTTTATTTGTTAACATTTTATACTTTAAATAAATGCTTGATACCATTTAATAAATTTATTTATTGATGAAGCATTCGAAAGGACGTCTCCACGAAAACGATATAAAAACTTTGTATCTGCATATCAATTAAATAGTCAAAGAATTGTAATAAACAGCAGCCCAGCCCGGGGGCAAACCGGCGGCACTGGAAAGGAACAAAAAGACAGACGTGCGTACAATAGGGTCTCGACTGTAATAGTAACCGAAAAATTCTCTGTGCACACACTGCGCAATGGCAGGTACAGTTGTGTCAATAATTACTTCCGCAATGTACGCCCGCTACCGGCGTTCGCTGTGTAAACGAATTTTGGCGCATGTACTCGCCGCTTAATGCTTTTTTCCTCTGGCGTATTTTCTTTATATCGAAGCGATTCAATATCGCTCTAGAGTCAAGTCTGGAAGACTTTCCGGGTCAAGTGCGATGATATACGAGCGATAGCAAATTTTTTCCAACTGCGATGTACAAAAATGTGTTCGTAGGTACGTGTCCAGTCAGAAAAGTGTATTTTTTTTGGACTGATATTTTGACATCTAATTAGTTACGAAATGAATATAATGAATTTTTCTATTTTCTATTCAAATATAGTTTTTTTCTATGATTTATTACCCCAAATTAGTTTAGTAAAAGGTAAACAATATGCTGTTTTTATTTATGTATACCGACCATTCGGTGAATTTTAACTGACTATCGCTGTGAATTAATTTAGCTTTAGACTGCAAACCCGTCGTTATTTTTCGTTGCATACAAAGTGCATACAATAGTACTAGTATGTATAGAGCATATGCTCGAAGATAATCTACGGTATATTAGTTGTTTTTAATAAGACCATGTTTTATGCAATATTTGCAATATATTCTATATGCAAAATTTTAATATTTCACTGCGCTCCTTAAAGCATACCTATAACCGGTCTGTATATGGCTTAAATTTAAATAAGATTTTCTCGTTGAACAAATTTTCGTATATACACAAATAAATATTTTTGCCGTGTGCGACAAAATTATAAGTGATTGTACGATATACTTAATACTAAATACTTTACGATAAGAAATTTACTCGCCTCTAATAACACGCCTACTACTAGAAAAATCGCTAGACATGGGAGATTGCTATACAAAAATCTAGATTTTTCTTTAATAAAATCCGAGGTTTTTAATATACAAAGAGAAATTTTCATTAAAAATCTGTAATTTCGCTGTAATATTTACTAAACAGAAAATGGAGTGCACTAAAACCTGCTTATAAGATTATGTATGCACATGGATTCCTTACGAAAGTCCAATAACTTTTATAAAATGTGATATCGACGTCTCTCAACTTAGAATACGCCTCCTTCGTTCATTTAAACAATTTCCAATGGTCCTAATCTGTAATAAATTACGAGAAATATTTGTATCTCGATACAAATAGTGTAGCCGTTACATATATCATACGAGCTTTTCTAAGAACCAACAATTGTGAATATATCGATGAATCGATTCTAAACGCTCGATTATCTTGGGCGTGGGCGACACAATCGATACTATCTTAAACGATGTAGGACGGTGCTTTCGCGCGAGCTACGCTATGTTATCATAGCATGGTAATTTTAAATATGAATTGCTTGCATATACTAACATAAAAAAAAATACAAGTTAAAATAAAATTTATTATTATCTGAATGAAATAAAACAGTGAAAATGTTGTATCTTCACGTCGTTATCTGGAGACCAGAAAGAAATTGTGAAATAGTACGAGAATTAACAGTAAAATGTTTGAGTAGTATCTGTGATTGAGAATTATCGAAATTAATAATAGTAATATTAAAATAAGATTTCAGTACTTATAATACTAATAACTATTATTTTGTGTAACAGTACATATAATTATTAATTTTTTAATATCTTTTCATGTGATACTAAATATGATTTTCTCGTAGGGCACATACAAATCACTATAGTAAGAAAGCGTATATCAAAAAAATTAATCAATAAGACGAAGACAATTATAATTTTTTCTTGCAGGAAATTTGGCTACCTCTTTTTTGGGCTTGTCTATATACAGGTAGTGACAATCAGGAAATGATGAATTATAGCAAGCTATATTTTATAGAACGATGTGGAAACGCCCCTAACATTCTTATCTGCAAAATCTAAGTGATTTTGGGATTCCGAAGCGGGTGGATGTTTCTTAAAGATAATAAAAAGGAGCCGACTTTATTTTGTTCTATTAACGCCAGAAGCGATTTGTACTTTGAAGATACGATCGCATAAGACTGGTACTTCAGTAGCTACACTTACATTTTTTTTAATAACGGAAGCTATATTATGTTTGTGTGACACGGAATAAAATAAAAGTCCTTTGTTTTCAGCTAGCCTGGTGGTTGTATTGTTTATATAGTCAATAAAACATTAAGTCGAATAAATTGTTTGCATATTAAATTATATGTATTAGACTATTTATTATAGATATTATTAAACTTCAGTCAGAGGAACATATTCAAATCTGCCGCCTGAGTGTTCTTTTAACTTATTAATTATTATTTCTTATTTTATAATCTCACGCCTATTTCCCAGAAGGATATGTAGAGACTACAGATTTCCACATATTATGATCTTTGGTTTGATTTTGGTTTCGAGTTCTTAAAATTTGGACTTTTTTCATATTTTTTTTGTAATAATTTGGTCTGCATACGATTTTCTAATACATGCACTTGAATAATTACTACCATGAAGTGGAAATGGCGAAAAAAATAGCGTGTAAAAATAACCTTGCGTTGTTTATAACGCTATTAAGTAAGACTTTTCTTTGCCGTTGCTTTCAATGTTACGACTAAGCTAAAAACCAATAAGTCATTTGGAGCCTAAAATATAGAATACCAGATATTTCAATAGTTATACTTGGTTTAGGGGTGTTACTTCAATAGTACGTACTGCTCAGATGTTGTTGTGGTCACCAGAGAAATTGCAATGCACGTACTCAGGTTTATTATTTATTATTTGGTCAATAAAAACAATAGACTTTCGTCCGATTATGAAAGTCGTGATGAGTTCGACAACGGCAGCCGTGGCTGCTGCAGCAGCTAGCGCGGTGCACACGGTTTCTAACTATTTGTCTATAGTTTTTATATCTGGGGAAAATTTAGTTAGAATTTATGGTGTAGGCCAGAATTGGCATAACAGTTGGAAGGAGACTTATAATAAATTAAATGGTGCTCAATAAAGTTTTACTTCAAAAAATAGTACGTGTCCTTTGAATAAGTTTTAATGGTAACTCGAGACATGTGCAACCTCGTACTACACTCAGCCAGCGGCACTTGTACTGAATCAGAATATTATATAAGTTGTACAGTCAGCTTGTTACGTCTCGTTTCATTAATTGTTACCTTTTAAATCCCAGTCATCGGGATCAGTTTTGCTGAGAAATATTAGGATTATCATACAATGTTTAAAACACATACAAAGAATTGCTCTTATGATTGAATCACAAGTAATTTTGATATTATCTGCGCAACTGAGCTTTACACGGTATCTTTCGACTTAGCCGTAGAATTATGTCAACTTTTCACGGGAAAAGGTGTTTTTGCATATTTTATAACAACTAATTAGATACATAACACACATACATTACACTATACGCAAGTTCTCATCGAAATTATTAATTTCTATATACACACATACATTATTTAATAATTAAAATGTTGCAGCAAAATCGCATTAGTTGTGCTGTTTACATTTGGCTAGTTTTGATACCATTAAATAGATGAAATTTTCAAAAAGAAAAGTAAAAAGTAATAACGGTGTCACGCCATTTTTCTATAGTTTTCTGTCCATCAAAATTAGTGAATAACATTTTGAAGTTTTATTACAAAAAAGGAAAAAAAAAATGCGACATAAACCGCAAAAAAAAAAATTGTGACACTTATGGACCTAATGTAGTGTCGGTAAGAGTAGCACAAAACTGGTTGAAGTGTTTTCAGTCAGGTAATTTTGATGTCAAAGATGACCCTCACTCTGGTCGACTTGTTGCAAATAAAGTCGAAGCCGTTTTGGAAAAAATGCATATTAATTTTTACGACATAGTTGAAGAACTGAAGATTGACCACAAAATAGTTTTGACCCATTAAAAAAGAGCTAGATATAGAATAAAGCTCGACAATTGGTTCCCATACGAGTTCACTGTAAGAAATCTAACGAATCGTGTACTCATTTGCGATTCTCTATTTACACATAATGAAATCGAACCATTTTTGAAAAGATTTATCATAGGTGATGAAAAATGGAATATTAATAGGAGAGAACGTGCGAAAAAGATCATGGTCAAAAGGCATTCAAGCTCCACAGACTATAGCGAAACTCGCAATGAGTTGATGGTATATGTATGGTGGGATTAGAAGACCATTATTTATTATGAGCTTTTACAGCATAACTATTAATTGAGATCTCTACTGCCAACGGCTGATGAGAATTGATCAACGGAAATATTGTGGTTTTTCACATTGATAACGCCAGACCACACACATATTCAGACACTCAGGAAATATTGAGAGAGTTTGACTGAAAAGTGTTAATGCATCCACCATTTTATCTTCTTGCACCATAAGATTTTCATCTAAATCGGTATTTTTAGAATTCTTTAGGTAGTTAACGTTAAGAGAGAACTGTGAAAACTACTTATCGCAGTTTTTTGATCAGACTTTTCAAAATTTTTACAGCAATGGCAACAAGTTTTTGAATAAATGGCATATGTATATATATATATATATATATACATATGCTATTTATTCAAAAAATTATAATATGTACATATATACATATGCATATTATAATTAAATATAAATAAAATATGATTAAAAATTATCTTTAATTTGTATATAAAATAAAATATTCCTTACTTCGGATAAAGTGGATTTGTTTAAACACGCTAATCTGGAACTACCAGTCTAACTTGAAAAAATCTTTTTGTATTTGATTGTTAATTAAAAAAAAAACTATAAGTTGTCTTAATTTTGTTGGCAATAAGTTGTATAATTTATGGATCCACTGAGAAATAAATTTTGCAATTCGATATTTATCAGAGTAAATAAGGGTTAAAAAGTTCTGTATGAAACTTTTTATGGAGCGAGATACGATTTTGAAATTTGGTTTAAACATTGCTTGTTAAAAGTAGTCAGACGCGTCTCTCACAATAGGTGAGAGGGAGTGGGGTTGTATAATGTCAAGAAATGATTAAGTATTTCGTTCGTTCTTTTGAGAGCTTCAATCATTTATTCAATTCCTGTGAAACAGGCAAAATTATACTCGCAAATGGGAAGATTTTGTAAAAGGAAACTGTATTACATTGCTTGCGTATTTGTATGTACTATTGAAACGAACCACTGGACCTATTATAAGAATTATTTCGTTATTATGAAACTTCTTGAAGTAAAATAAACTATTACATTATTTCTAGATTTCATTTGTATAACTGTACTACAAAACATTCTAAAAATTCTTTCGCTCATAGAAAGTTACACTATCCCGGAGTAGGAAAAACTAAAAAAGGAAAAAAAACTTGTAGGAAAAACTTTGTTTTGATACTAGAGTATACTTAGCTTCTTTCAAGTTGGAAGTGTAATCGGTAACGAAATAGAAATTGTAAAAGGGGGCGAGGATGAGACCAGAAGGGTTTCAAATCTAAAAGAGGACCAAGATCGAAATCGATCGTGGGATCAAAACTAAAATCAACATCATGACCGAAATCGGAACAAAAACAGTACTGAGAATGAAATCGCAGGGCCGGCATCGAAGTAGGGATAGAAACGGAATATACTTAAATCTAGACAGGGTTCTGAATTGAATCAAAATTGAAATAAATTAGCATAGAAAAGTGGATTGGCCTGAGTTCGACTTATAGGATAGCGATCAGGGTCATGATCGAAATCGTAATCGGTCGATATGTAACGTGAAGGTTTTATTTTATGTCTTCGCAGGCAAAGCCTTGGGTGGAAACTAGTAGGCTTGTGAAGTCTATTACGAAGTTTTTTTCATAGGTTACGGCGCTATCAAACATAGTGCCTAATTTGTCCTTTACATTAATAAATTTACACAATTACCAAAAGGGCGTTTATGTCTGTACTTGACCCTTTTTAGAAAATTTTATTTTGTTCCGACACATGTGCCCTACTGTAAGTAATTTTTAGGACTCGGCTTAACTCCACAATTTATATCGTGTAGTTAGGAAACACTGAAAGTGCTTTTTGCTGTAATAGAGTATTGTTTCGAAGGAGGCGGCCGTTTACTATATATACTATATATATTCTGATACGAAGTGCTAAAAGACTTAAACTGTCATAAATCAGTTTAAATTTGTGGGCCACTGCGCAGTGTGTAGCACAAGACAGTGACAGTTTGTTAGTCCCTATATGTGAGAACCGTATGTGTGCCGTGACATATATCTATCCCTCGCACCAGTAGGGCGCACCTCCGAGTACCTCTCGCAACGGATTAGCTATCTGTTCACAGTTAGCAAACTGGCACGTTGATGACCATTGCAGACACAAACCTTCCTACAAACTCTATTACATAGCGCTGGCCTATTGTGAGTAGGAGGCTATTTATGACCGTTGCTACGAATGCAGTGCCAACTACGGAAATTGAAGGCTCGATGCGCTGTTCGAGGCCTCTTATGAATGGTTGATTAAAGTTAACGACTCATTAGTCAATTCTACCTTGGTCAGCAGTCAAATATGATTTTTTCTGCCCGATACATTTGATTCCGTCCGTAAGTATGTTCGCGTTCGTTATTGGATTTCTACCGTTGGATGTAAGCTTCTTGTTAGATTCCGCGACTAACAATCCTGAGAAGCCTGCAACCAATGGCAAAAATATGCCTCTTCGACAAAGTCAGATGACAAAGTTGAGGATCGGTAAATCTAGACGTCTAATCAAAACCAGATATTTGTAAGTAATACTAAAATTACTAGAGATAATTATATACATCGACAAAATCTGGTTACTGATATTACATTACTTGTTATGACTATTAAACAAATAAAATAAAATAAAGTATTAAGTAAAAACCATTTAATTTCGTTACACTTGCAGGTATAAGGCCTGAAGCATGAAGAAAAAAAATTGGTTGCCTGTAAAGTCGGTATACGGGCGAAAGTTTACGTGACAACGACTTTGAGTGGTAAAATCATTTTAATGTTAATATTCATTCGTATAGTAGGAAGAAGGATGAAATAATAGTAACAATTTAAAACATTTATTTATACAAAGAATTATATTTAAAACATTAATTTATACAAAGAATCTCGCACTGAATTTCATATTAACAAAATTTTATTTTTACCTTTACACATACATATGTATTTATATACAAATATACATACAATAACTTGCAATACATTTGCGTACAATGGAAACAGCGTTTACTACAACAACTTGTTCCTATCTGAGTGGAAGGGACGCGTGCCTTCACTTTTTGTCTCTCTCGCTCTTAGGCGGGCTAACCATGCCAGTGGAAGGGACGCGTACCTCTCACTCGCTCTCATTGTGAGCACATAACGTGAGGCGGAGCGTAACACAGTTTTGAAGTGTCACCCGGCAAACCAATTTATAAGACGTTGTCATGTCAAAAGCGTATTAGACTTATTATGCCCTTGAGTCATGTGTTTTTTCAAGGTTAATTATAAACTACTATCGTAAATTGCGTAAATTTGAATAATATGCTACAAAAAATATTGCACTACACGAACGTTTAAAGGACTAAATTCCAAAGACACAAAAGTTTCTTTATGACTCCGTAATCTCGCTTCCGATACTGCGGTTAAAAAAAAACTTAAAAATGTATTTATCTTTGCTACTACTCTAGTAAATTTCGTTAAGATCTGTTAAATGGGTCTCAAGATATCGTCGAATAAACACATATATATGTAAACATACAAATACACAAAAATACAAGCACCATGGTTGATCCTCTCTTGTTCGGTTAATAAATGTATACGCATGAAGCGTGTTTAACTATTCATGAAGGATCCTTAAATGTTTAGGTTGAGGTACTATATTATACCTAAGTGCATTTATTATGAATAACTGAATTGGGTTTCGGGTTATTGGACATTTTACGCGTCGAGTAACCTCTTTGAAAACATATATCAGTAACTTTTCTCCACCCATTTCGGGGTAACTACATACTAACCCCTGAAAGTATGCATAATAGCTGAAGTTTTCAGCGTTCCATAACAGTAAGATCGCTTTGATACATTACAGTTGGGCGCGTGCATAAATCACGATGCCTTTAAAATATCACCCTGTATTTGTCATCGCGGCGGTGCGGAGTTGCGTTGCGCGGCACGAATCTGGTATTGGCCGACATTTGTCGCCTACTCTGACATATCTCCCGTTGCACCTACAGTTGAATAATTCATGCATATATATTCATACATATATGTATTAAACATTCGTTTCACTATATTTGATCCATTGCGTTTTTAACATGCTTTTATTATAAGCTTGGGTTGTATGTATGTATGAAACGGAGTCTTTGAGCCTAATTTTCACCAATTTCCAGAATCTGATTAATTTGAAACTTTACATACGTATAAAGACAATGGCAATGGCAATGCAATAATTTGATAACAGGTTCCCATTATCCTTATTAGGACCGCCAGGATTACTATAAGCTTGGGTTGTATGTATTTATGTATGTAACGGAATTTTTGAGCTTAATTTTCACCAATTTCCAGAAGTCTGATTAATTTGAAACTTTGCGTATGTACCAAGGACCAATGATAATACAATAATTTGGTAAGTTTATCTCATTATCTTGATTAGGATCGCCAGGACCGAATAATTTCGTCACGTATCTTCTGCGTGAGAGCAAGTGGCTTTTTATTGTTACTAAATTCTATTACTGTTTTGTAATAGAATTTAGTAACAGTAATAAGCATTATTATTAATTCAACTATTGTTGTATTGTTCAATACAACAATCAATCGAACTAAAAAGTTAAAAATAAATATAGTTTAAAAAACTAAAAAACACCATTTCAAAGCACATCAAACTAAAAAGTGAAAAATAATTTTTAATATGAGCTGAAAAAACTAATGAACAATGACGAAAAATACTAGTATTATTGTGGAAAAAGCGTGGGTTGCTCTACACACGAAAAATGTGACACAAAGCGCCCCACGCTTTTTTCACAATAATACTAGTATTTTTGTCATTGTTCATTATTTCAGCTCATATTAAAATTATTTCACCTAGTTGATGTGCTTTAATTGATTTTTAAACTATATTATTAACCTTCGATTGATGTGTATGAACAATAAACAATAGTTGAATAATAATAATGCTTATTACTGTTACTAAATTCTATGTATGATGTGTTCCAAAAGCGTGTTTTTTAGTTTTTTTTAAACTTTATTTATATTTTTAAATAAGAATCAGATAGTTTACATTTCTTAGCGGTAATGCACCAAAAGTTGGTCTCTTGTTCTTAATACTAATGCTAAAGTTTTCTATACTATTTATGGGTGTTTGTTACAATGTTTGCCGATTCAATTGCCCGGCGTGACAATCAAAACTTATATTTTACAGGAGGTATCCAGGATCAGTAGCGCACTGTGATTGGCTCATTGAAATCTATATAAGAGATAATGAATAATAAAAAAGACTAATAATCCCATTAATTTTTATTATTACAGAATATGAGTAAGCGAAACGGAATGGTCTCTGAAACGATTGGATACAGAATGAATGAACACTCGTTACATGAAATTACTTCGCTGACGGCCGCTCACAAAGACCGGGCGGTGTGGGCGTATCGTAAATGATGGTCTCGGCTCAAATCGCTGTTCCCATCCTGACCTCGTTCCCGATCTCGGCTAGTCTTCGGTTACGAACCCAGATAGCGATAACGATCGTAACCAATTTGTCATTACCCGAGGAATAATCTTATCGTTTGACAATTAAAAAAGTTCCTATTTCTGATTTCGCTGCTCGTTAATATAACTATTAATAATATTTATGATATGGGTATGTTTCTTATATTTATTTATTGTTGATTATAGTTGTTTATGGAAAATACTGACTTTTTTTTCAAATAAGAAGAAATAAAAATGATAGAATAAGAAGTAGAAGCAATGAATAAATGAGTGATGTGTTAGATAAGCTTTTTATGCTTGATCAGTTGTGTCAGGTTTTAAGCGGTGCTGGCTCACTAGTTGAAAATTTTGCTTTTAAATCTAAAATTTCTTGTTCTCTTCTGAAAATAGACTACTTAATGACGGATGAACTTAATTTGGATACTAAGTTAAACGCTGACTTGTAGAGTTTGTTATCACATTGGTAGCGGTAGTCCCAGCTCCCAATCCTTACTGGAACAGTATGGATGTTATATATAAGAACTAAACTACTTGATTTCTAATAAAAAAATTGCGAGAATGTCTCAGAAATGGTATGATTACACACTTGGTTCGTATTAAGGTTATATCTAGATACATAAGCACAAATTATTGAGTTTTATTTATACGTACCCATATTATTTTGAAAGGATTAGGCAGAAATTCGAGCCTATCCTCAGTAAATCCTTTAGATCATATTCACTTAACTGATATCAATCGTTCAATTCAAACTCATCGGCATTTTTTGTTTATAAAATTTGTGCTTCTTTATTAAGCTACTGGTTACGTGTGCATAAACTATTGTAGGACGTCTCTTGCCAACTTCTTCATCATGTACATTTATTTTGTATATTTATTTTGTCAGTGTACTTTCATCCATCATTTGCAGATGACCAATGCACCTCAACATCCTCTTTTTATTCCAATCACTGCACCTTATGTCAATTTTTTTTTTATTTTCGCTTATTTCAAGCTCGCGGTGCGCTTATTCTACTTTCATATTTCCTTTGTTTGTATCAATTTTGAAACAATCACCAGAGCTTCTATCGAGTAATTGTCTCCTCTCGTGATCCCTCTACTCCTCTTGAAACCCGTTCTTGCACAAATTTTACTATCTCCATCTGGGCTGTTGTTAATTTGTCCACCTCGGTAAATATGAGTTCACCCGGCATTACGTGTTCGGTCTGTTTGGTTTTTGCCTAAACAGATTTATTACATAATTGTTATATAGTCGCCTATTTAAAGATGGTTGTAATATACAAAAAAAGTAAATAAGTATTACGTACGTACGTGAGAAGTTATACTACTTTGGCGAAAATAAAAAACATTTTTTTGGCAAATGAAAATTTTTTTGGATACGCTATATTAAATTACTTACGATATAGATTTTATAGTACTATTTCTTGTGTCCTGGTACGGTCGAACGTTAATTAAGTATCGAAACATATTATTGACGTGATAACGTCTTATAAATCAATAAACGCCGGTTACACGTACGCAAAGCATGACGCGAACGCGATAATATCGCGTTCTGCCTGAGCCGAACGTGCGAGCGAGAGCGCGGAACAAGAGAGAGGCGCGATCGGCCTAAGCGTTCGGCTTGTGACGCATCTATCTCTTTACTGTATAATTTAAGTAGAAAAATATTTGAATTAACGAGTGCAAATAAATGTTAATATATTGAAAACATTGTCATTTTCAATTAACTCCTTCTTTGTATTATAAAAAATAAAGGTAATTCAGTGATGATAATTAATTTCAATTCATAATGAAATTTTTCATCAATGTTTTCTTATGACATTATCAAGTAAAATTATCATCCGTAAACCGACTTTACAGACAACGAAATTTTTTTTAACAGAATACCCTACATTAAACTCGTTGTAATATATAAAATAATAAACAATTTTATGCGTGTGCTGTCCTGATACTCGATTGAACTAATCCGAAATATGTGTTACATTTGCGCGTTACATGCTCGCCTATTAAATTTTTCTATGTGTCAAAAGAGTTATACTTCAATAATAAATTATGCAAATAGAAAAACCTTGTTTTTTCTAACCTAGGCCAGTCATTTTTTTTGCAACTTAGAATAACTTTAATTTTTATCGATAGTTTTAAGCATAGTACATTCATGAATGTAATAACTAAGTAATAAGTATATAAAAACAACAAATCCCTAAATATGAAAATACAATATTGGTTATACATTTTTAAGTCATTTCGAATATTTTCTTTTTAATAACTTTTAATATACCTTGCATTAGATCTAATTAAAACAGTATAATATTCTAAAGGAAATTTACATCACAGCTGATAGTTATCGGGATTGGGATACGAAGCTCAGCCAAACTCACTTTCTGACTCTTAACGAGCTTTCGTGACACCTACTCGTGATCTCGTTTGACGGTTCATCATTTATTGTAGTTTCAAAGCTTTCGCACAAATAGTTTAACTGAACGCTTCTGAGCTGATTTTGCACTTGAAGACGTCGGTGCATGTCGGCGTTATTTAAACTCCGGGACAGCACCAACAAGTTTATTTAAAACTCATTGGAATTTTAATGAATTAACATTCGCTCTTCCCAGGTAGACGGAGTTTTTGAGACAATTCATTTAATCCTCCGAATTTAAGTAAAATTCGCTAAACATTGACTCATAGTTGGAACCATAACCCCCTTGGCATGTCAGCCTATGAATCCATGTAGCGATCTTATGATAAAATTTGATTGTCTTGTTAAGATTGTTTTTGTTTTATGTAAAATAAGATATCTTCTTCTATTATTATATACACATGTAATGAAAATAGGTTGTTTTTGTTCGCCAATCACGTAAAAACTACTAAACGTAAAAACATGGGACTGGGACCATTCGATGCGAGATGATTTGTAGATGGTTCTAGGCTACTCATTTTTTGAATTCCGTAAATCTTTCGCCATTTTATTTATAATAAAAATTACCCAGCGAAGCGGGCGGGACAGCTAGTTTAACATAAAACAAAAACAAGCTTTTATTACGAGCTCTGTGATGAGATTATACGACTACGAGAAAAAACGAATACAACACAAAATAGCACTGTCCATGTGGCGTGTAATGTGCTCTTATAAATTTCTTCGTACACTATAAAATGTTAAAATTAATTTGACGTAAAGCTGTGAACGCCTATAGTTACAAGTTTAACGGTTAAAATTAAGTTAACTTCACCCAAATCGTGTGTGCGCTGTGACAAGCG
Organism: Eumeta japonica; assembly: GCA_005406025.1. NCBI lineage: Eukaryota > Metazoa > Arthropoda > Insecta > Lepidoptera > Psychidae > Eumeta > Eumeta japonica. The sequence goes on from BGZK01000382.1 coordinate 156,671, forward strand.
CTTCCCCGCTTTAATTGTCTGGAAATTACTCCGGTGTCTATACGAAAACACCCGACAAAACAGTTTGGGAGGCGCGCCGGCGGCGGCGACTCCCTCGGCGTGCGCGCGCGCGACACAAAACATTTTCCCTGTTACAACAAATTACTTCGGGAGTACCCACTTCTCCGACATCAATCAAACGGGTTTAAAATATAACAGACATACGTCAAGGTAATGGGTCCCGGCGTGTTCCGGGCACAACTTTTCGGGAATTCCGAATATTTTCAGCTGGAAGCGTCCGATATTACGTCGGAATGGAAAGTTTGCCCCCATTTGGCGTTTTGCCCCACTCCGCACGCGCGGCGGTCGGCTCTCAAGTTTGACGAAGGAATATCAATTAGCGTTACAGTTTTGGGAATTACAACGATCCGTTCATAGAAGAGAACCACGGAATACTTCACTGGCAGTCCGCGATATCGTAGAGTATTAGATACATGTAGAAGACATTTTGCTTCCATTAAAATATTATTGAATTTGGGCCTGTGTAGGGTTGTATTTTAAGTTTGTTCGACAAGGGAGTGTTAAATAGTACACAAAGAAATGTGATGAACTACTTATAAAAGGGCCGTGATGGCAAAGTAGTCAGATTGTTATTATTAAATCATCTGTTTGATCTTCCGTCATAAGCGAAACGGTCAACTGTTTAAGATTAAATCAAGTTGAAACTTGCTTGGTGAAATTTACTTGGCCTCTATTAATTACTGAAATAACTATAAAAGAAATATATAACTATTGTTCATGTTTGTCAAAATTACGGCCTGAAGTAGCCAAAGAACATCTTTAAACAAATTAAAGATGAAAGCTAGGCAGCAAGTTATTAATTTTCAATTTAGTACTTAGAATTACTAGCTGGGCGACCGAGCTTTGCTCGGATTATTTTTTGGATACACTAAGTGTATAAAACACTGTTAATATACCAAGTTGTAAAACTAATGTCACTTCATTTCGCTGATTAAAAAACAGTCCATTATCACCAGTAAAATATCAAGTGTCGTAATATTAAAATTATAAAATATGGTTGGCTGAGGCGATTTTGATGTTTCCAAAATATTTTTTTAGTGATTTCTGTGCAATTTGTAATATTCGACATATTTTACTACTTACTTAGTTGTACTAATGAGATCGTATTGAGATCTAATTGAGATCGTAGTTTTATCTTTTAACACAAGATGGCACTCGTTTCCCATTGAATGGACCACAACTGACGACTGACACATTTTTAAATTAGTATTTCAAAAACAACCATGAAAATAAAAAAAACTAATATTGAGGTTATTTTTGATAAAATTAATTTTAAAAAAAGCAACTGGGAAGTGGATCAAATTTAACTTGCAAGATAAAAATGCTTGTCATAATAATAAAAATTAAAAAAGCGTAATAAAAAAAAAAGATATAAAAAAATCGAGATGCACTCCAGGCTCGAACTTGGGATCTTCTGCACAGAAAGCATACGTGATAGTCGCTGCTCCACGGCAACTGTAAAGCCCGTGGCGAAATATCTATATATTTAGTAAGTAAGGATTCATATCCTGGTTTTTATTTTTTTTCTTGGAAAATCGCGTTTTCCCGGGAAAAACACCTATGTAGATAAACTTGAAACACTAAACTTTATCTAAATATAATTTTTTCATGAAAATCGTTAGACCCGTTTCCGAGATAGCTGGTATATATAAACAAACAAATATACAAGAATTGCTCCTTTAAAGGTATTAGATTTTGTTGAGTCCAGTCTGTAAATATTCCCAATCCATGTACTCCTACAACTTTTTCTATTTAAGGTCAAAGTGCTTAGACAATAGGCTTTCCACCCTGGTTTGTGTGTGTTACCAACAATGCTGCTCCAATGCGGTGACAACGACGCGATCGGCGGCTTCAAAAGGCTCAGAGTGGCTTGTTTAATTGGACTCAGTTTAATAATTTATTGGTCAGTTCGTTGTGGTCAGAAATCGAGCCTGTCACTATCTGCTTTGTATAAGACAATGCTCTTAAATGACTCGTACAGCACCGCTTAATTTTTTTTAATTCATATTTTCTCATAATACTCAACCTGGTGAGCGTAGAAACAAATTCTGAATCAGCAAAAGCTAAAAACAATACAAATCTTTAGTTAAGTACAATTTAAACGATCGGCATTAACTTAAACAGCTCAGGTCGGTCTAGGTTAGGCTCGCGGCAAGCTAAAGGTTCCTGCCGACTGACCCGTGGAAAAGGTCGGCCTATAAATAAACACGCTGTATAAGAGGTAACAATAAATTAATTGTGCTATTTAGTATATAAAATTGGATTACTCTCTGAATTTATATGTTTGTCTATAATGGATAATGTTAAGGACGTTATGCGGCGGAGAAAATCTGATTATAGCAAAACTTAAATGTTTAGCTAAGTGTGAGTTGGAACGATGTGATTAGAGTTCTGTATTGTGATTTAAGTTTTCGAATAATTCTAAACGTTTATTTTAAACAATTGAATACGGCAGATTTTCTCACCTACTGCTGAAGTGTATCGTCGCATAATATTTTTAATTCTTCTTAAGGGGCTTGGGTCACGGACGAAGGGAAAAACGAGCATACGGGACACCAGGGAGTGGATGTTCACCGCCGCCCATGGACGCTCACAATGCCAGGAGAGTCCCTAGTGCATTGTCGGCCTTGTAAGAGAGAATACGCTCTCTTTCGACACCCCCGCTCCGTGGATAAATGTTTTGTTCGAGACTAGCAACGAATGGTGCAATCGAACCTAAGTTAAAGAGTCGCAGGTCAATTTGGCAGTGGTCAGGATGGTACCCGACACCTTCTGCTTCCTGGCCGATGCTCTCCACCACTGAGCCAAGACCGTTCAGCTTTCTTAAAAGTGTGCTTACTAAATTTGTTAACAGAATCGGTCAATGGATGAACATAACAAAAGGAACATACCTTCCCCACTATATTTATTGACACACTATTGTATCTATTACCTATCCCGAATCCAGTTTCTGGCTAAAGGTTGCACGAATACCGGCTGGCTCTACACTCCCGTCATTCCTAATCCAAGCTAGAACCTACACTCCCCGATATTTACGCTCCCTTCGGTGTATCGGGACTTGTCCCTTTCAGTCATCGCGACTGGCTGAAGGTTGAGCGATGATGATGATGATGAGAATCGATCAATGGATGAACATTAGATTTCGTAGAGATTTCTTGCTTTAAGTTTGCAGCCGTTATGTCGCGCTCTTCGGTAATTCGATATCTTTTAGCAGTGTCGAGCGCCGGGAATGTACTCGGCGCAGTGACATGTCTCATGAATATTACCGTTCAATTCGGCATGAAATATTCAAAGGAGTTTGACTTGCTTCTTGTTATTTTACGACTGAGGTCGAGTCTTGCCTTACGACAGCTGTCTGACGAGTGCAGTCTTAGAAGCGGTTGCGTAGATGCAATTGCTTTGCATGAGAGTTAAAACGAGCCGTTTGCAGAAGTTCCGGACTGTCTACGTTTGGTGAATTTCGAAAACTTGCTTTTTTAACGCCATCACAAAATACAATATTTGTAGTAATAATGATATATATATTATGGGATTACGAGCTATGCGTTGTCAAATCGATAGGTATCTGGATTGAATGATGACATTTTTAGAGTTACATTTTCAATATTCAGAAAATGTTTAAGAGCACTCTACATTTTTTTTTAGATGAAAATGTGACATATTAGAGAATTAAATAATAAAGTTTACTTATATATATAAATATAGATGGCGCTGCGTTAACCAGCCATCTGCAGTATCGACAAATCATCTTACAAAATCTAAACACCGATTGAGAATGTGGTTATATTTATTCTGTATATTCAGCGCTACAAGGCATTAATCATAGATTATCGAATTAACGGCGTGTATTACGAGTAGAAATATCGCGTGTGAACACGACTTAAGCGTGTCGTAAATCTATTGCTGGTTGGAAATTACAGTTAATGTTGAGTACGACACGGCTCTTTTTAAAAAATATTAAAAATTCGAATAAATTGCGATGGGCACTGTCTATTGGATAGTTTAAGCGAAAAACTTACATTTTTTGATACAAACATCTATTTGCACTTTTTAAATTGAAGTTAGCAACGTTTATTAAAGGGACCGTTGTCGAGAAGTAGTATGTGAATTTAAAATATGAAAAAGTAGCAAATGAACTCAACAGTACTCAACAAAAATGTGTATTATTAATAAATTGTATTATAAACAACATTTTTACTATTTTTAGAATTTAATAAAGAGCCCTATTTATTAATTTTATAAATGGTTAGTCGAGTGTTTAACCTTTTTTGTCAAGCGTAGAATAAAAAAAAATTGGGTTCGTGTACTTATGTACGCGCGTGAGAAGTTATACTTGTTCGGGAAGATATACAAACGAGCCCAAACTCGATGGGGTTGCGTTGTTTAATTACGGAGTTCCTATGGCCACCTTCCAGCTCCATCAGCAGATCCTGGTTACCATATTACCATATTACCATTCTTCTTGACGAGTACTTTGATACTATATGTTATTAAAGTACTCGTCAAGACGAATTAAACGAGCCCAAACTCGATAGGGTTGCGTCGTTTAATTACGGAGTTCCTATGGCCACCTTCCAGCTCCATCAACAGACCCTGGTTACGATATAGTATCAAAGTACTCGTCAAGACGAATTAAACGAGCCCAAACTCGATGGGGTTGCGTCTTTTAATTACGGAGTTCCTATGGCCACCTTCCAGCTCCATCAACAGACCCTGGTTACCATATAGTATCAAAGTACTCGTCAAGACGAATTAAACGAGCCCAAACTCGATGGGGTTGCGTCGTTTAATTACGGAGTTCCTATGGCCACCTTCCAGCTCCATCAACAGAACCTGGTTACCATATAGTATCAAATTACTCGTCAAGACGAATTAAACGAGCCCAAACTCGATGGGGTTGCGTCGTTTAATTACGGAGTTCCTATGGCCACCTTCCAGCTCCATCAACAGACCCTCGTTACCATATAGTATCAAAGTACTCGTCAAGAAGAATTAAAGAGCCCAAACTCGATGGGGTTGCGTCGTTTAATTACGGAGTTCCTATGGCGCCCTCCAGCTCCATCAACAGATCAGCTCTACGTCATAATAATATTGCATTATCATCATATTTGTACATGCATGCAAAATTTCATTTAAATTTAAAATAATGTTTATATATATAATAAATTGAACAAAAATAATAATTATAGAAAATTAATACTCAAAATTGATTATTCATATGAATACTATATTTTGCAAGAACTGGAGGTATGAATATAAGTACTATGTAATATATAGCATGAACACTCTGTACTATGCACTATATAGTATGAACACTCAATATTGTAACTATATTCAGTGTTGAAAATGTATTTTTTTATTATTTCTATTCTGTGGCTAACTTCATCATGTCGTTTGTGCGCGCGCAGCTCACAAATTCACTCTCATCCAAACGCTCCAAAAGAAGTATAACTTCAAAAAATATATTGACGTCACATCATATTTTATTGTGCTTTCGATCGCTGATCTAAAGGAACTTATGAAATATGGAAATTACTTATTTTTATTTTCGTCTTACTATGAGTTTCATTCTATTCCACATATAATTTTACGTTTCTAGAAAAGTTCCATATCTTCAGATGCAAGATGGTTCTTTGGTTTTCAAGTACCGTGTAGCCACCATTTGTACAACAACAGCCTGTATATACGACAAAGTACGGGATGCTGCTAATATACCAACTCCAAATTTGGTTTGTTTTCAACAATATCTAGACCGCTCATGCGAGTGGAGTTTCCGTTCTAATAATATTTCAGTACGAAACTGCAGATAGGAATCTATCAAAACTTTTACTGAGTTACAAAACCCTAACTGTTCAGAGCTGACACATATTTGTTTGTATTATTTTTTTTTATCAAGGATGATTATTCGGTTCGTACAAATAAAGAGATACCGAACTCCGTTTCAATACGAGTTTTGATTCAAACTCGAGTATTTCATGTTGAGTACAGTCGCCGCCGTAAAAGGGGCGCATTATCTGTGACATATTTTGATATGTTTCTATAACGCATTGAAGAAAAAAAAAATGTTTGGCCCGTTTGGTATAATAATAACACGGGAGGCGTCGGCGCGCGGCGCGAGTCACTTCACTACGATTATGGCCGAGGGTACGGTCGGCAAAAAAAAAAACGCATCACCATAAATTATATTCTGGTTGAATGTTTTTACAATTAATCCAATTTTTCGACTGCAACTCCCTCTTACGTGAATCTCTGTTATCATTATGTTACCGATACCGATTCTAATTCGTTGAATTGAATTCGTCACGGCAAGGACCTGCATCAAGTTTGTAATTAAAAAAATTATGAAAGTGTCAGCTCCGACGCACGACTGGAGTTTACTGCTTTAAGATGATATCGTACATATAGATTAGTATAATGGTAAATGAAACATCTATCATATTATTCAAAGCATAATACACAATTCATTTATTTATGTTAATAGTAAAACAATTAATTCGTCAATTAAGAAAATTTTGAAAATAATTATGTTATACAATAAAATTTTTAGTAAGATTGATTTTCTCTAGCATTGACGTTATCTTGCGTAATGTTTATCAGAGGAACAATAGCGGTATCATTAAACACTGAAACAACTGGTTTATGGTAACTAAAATATGATACATGAATATCGGAATATACATGTGTGATAAATCGTGAAAACATCGCATCAATAGTTGTACCATATCTGGTTGTCCCTAGTGTTCTGTCAGAAATTAAATCCAAGTTCAGTTCATCTTTCAGAAATTGTACTAAACGGAAACTTTTTTCGGAAACGGATTTTAATAAAGAAGATGTTATTAAAATCAATATTAAAATCTCCACCAAGTATAAGTGGAAGTTCATGGTAACGTTTCTTCAGTAGCTTTGAACCCCCTTCTGTATACACTAACAATGATTCGTGGAGAAAATCTATTAGATTTGTCACATTCTGATTGATTGAAATGTAAACAGTAACCAAGACGATTTATTTATTTCAGTACCATGACGATGGCGTAACGTCATTTATCTAACACTTGATTTTACTCCCATAAAATTCCATACCCCGGACCTAAATTTGAAATCGATTCTTAAGGAGTAAACTCCAAAAAAATGCATCTAAAATGATGTTAGTGCCACAGTGTAGTCATGTACTCGTATATGACATATTTCGTAAAAATATAACGATATTATACAAAATGATTAATAAAAATAAATATAAATAATAATTTGTGTATTAATAACTTTTGTAACTAGTTATTAAAATTGATCCATGTAAAGGACACGCATGTAGCGCTTCTTAAGCTATAGGACGGAGTCACATTTTTAAACAGAATGCTTAAAAATGTGACTAAGTAAAACAAATTTAAAAATATAAATTAACTAATGCAAAAAGTCATAAAGAATTATAAGACTTTCGGAATTTAATATTAGGGATTACTATATTTGTCACATAAATTCTTGTAGTAAAATAATTTCTTTTTATATCTCAAAATACGTTTTAATGTTATTATATTGAGGTTTTAAACTAAAAGTATAATTTATTAGTATATTTATTAAATCATTTTCAACTACCAAATTATGCTATATCACACATGAACTGTCAAGTAGCTCAAATCATTTGAAATTTAGTAATAAAGATAGACAAGACAGAATCGTAAAGTGTAACGGTTATTTTTCCTATTGTATATTTACAAGATCTTTTATAATGTTGTTTCGTTAACAATCTTAAGGATACCCTTCAAATCATATTTGCAGGTATTGTATATTAATGATTATTCCTTGTTACTTTTAAATCTTGTTTTCCAAAATTTCTCATAAATGAATATATTTCGTTGTTGCGTAAGGAGTTTTAAAAACAACCGACAAATGCGGGCCCAACAGTCTTCTACAGTCTCCAGCTCGCGCTGCATTAGCTTGGGCAGTTTAAGATCCAAATTGATTCAAATTGAATTTGTGAAATAGTGTGGCATAAACAAATTGCATTTATTGTACGTTAAGATTGGGTTTCGATGGTACACCATTTATGCATTTGATGCGCTCCACATTGGTATTTTCTTTACTGTCCCCGAAACGTAGCGGCATTATTGGATATGACATCGATATTGTTCATCGGGGTCTTCATTTCGCTGCTAACGGTACACGCAAGGGCTAGGCAATCAGGATCGGGATATAAAGGGATAGCCCGCTCCTCGTAAACTGTCCTGTTGCGAGATTGTACGGGATTTGTACTCCAGATACGGAGAAAAAAATCTTTTATATCCATTGAGCAATTCGTACACCCCCCTCGTGCAATATAAATTGCTTATTATATTCTGTACGAGTGTAAAAGATCGCGAACTTGTGGGTGTCGCCTTAAATTGAAGTTAATGCCATTTTAATATAAATAATTTGTGTTCTTTTTCAAAACACTGCAATTAAATAATCAAAATACACGAATCTGCTAACATACATTGAGATATCTTTTATGTATTTTGTAATTTTTGGAGTCACTAAATGCATTGAAAATATGTCAAAATATTTTGTATGTTTTCACCCGTAAACGTATTTTTGACTTTTTTATTACGTTTTCAGTAGTACGTCACAGGAAATAAGCGCAGTGTATTATTTTTAAACTACAGACTTACATGAATTTCCCTTCATGTGTACGAAGATATGTAAGTCTGAAGATATGACATTAACAACACGTATGAAATAATGTATATTTTACTTTATAAAAGAATTTGCATTTATGATAAATCGTTGTGATTAGTAAAATCAAAAATCAAAATCAAAAATATCTTTATTTCGTAGGTAATGAAATTACACTTGAAATACGTCATTAATAAATTCGTTTCGACATTACCGTCCATTCCAAATGCTGATTCACCGAGAGAAGAATGGGCAAGAAACTCAAGGCTTGCTCTTTTTATTCATCGATATAAGGGATTGAGTAATTAATAATAGTTATTATTATTATTATTCATATTATTTTTAAGTGTTGACTAAATTTAGTCGACACTTAAAAATAATATGAAGTAACCTGATAGCCGTGCAATTCAATCCCATGGGATTTTTTCATTAAAATATTCAGACACAGTATAATAGCCCTTGCCATATAACATTTTTTTAAAGAAACGTTTAAACTCAGCAAATGACAAATTTTGGATTTCAACTGGGATCTTATTATAAAAGCGCACACACATCCTCTTAAATGATTAATTAACTTTTGTTAATTTTATTATTGGCAAAGAATCCCGAAAAATGTGACATATGCAAGTCTTAAATTGTGTACTTTAGTGATATACTTGATATACTATACGTGTACTTGATAAAAAAGTTCATGTGCATATACTTAATTCACTACATTATGCAAACTATCAAAACTATTGGTTGCATTCGTCTTTGTATTTCTTGTACAGATTATTTCAGAAATTTGAAAGATTTTTATAATAGAATACTGAACTATTTATAAGCAATGTAGGGCAGAACAGAAAAACAAAGTTCTTTCAGTAACCCTTTAGGGCCCGCTGCGATTAGAGTCCCTCACCACTTTGGGTTCTAGAATTATGTATCTGTGGTTTCAAGTAACCAGTAAGCACCAAGTCTTCAAGCTTATACTGATTACTTCAATAATCGATGCAAGTCAGGCGCAGAAATTCAATACGCCACTATAATTCAATAGAATTTAATACCTATCGGTCGCACGTATTTAAATGTACGATAACTACTCAATTACTATAAGTCAGTTAAGATGTATGGATATGTGACAATACAAGATAGAAGCGAGTCGCGAGTAAGTTTAATGCTTCTTAGGCCGAAGGCTTAGGTCTTACTAGCGTTGGTCTAATCTGTTTGCACTTAATTATAGCAGAGATGAGCGACAGACAAACGGAGAAATCGATTGTGTGCCTGGTTCCACCAGGCAGGCTTTAGGTCTTGTCTTCTGTAGGGAAAAAAGGACACAGAAACGTGATTACGACAATTACGTAAATATGTATCACAAAATATTTAGTTATATAAACGTAACTTTGAAATAATTTATGTAAACGATGTAATTTGGATTTAAATGTACACGAATCCTTAGAAAACATGGAATATTTAAATTAATAGGATAAATGAAATGCACACATTTGAAGGTTTAATATGCAAAAAACTTAAGAAGCGACTAGATACGGCCTGGCGTGGCATAGGCAAATCCGAGAAATTAATGTAACGAAAATTATATGGAGCGGGTCACACCAAGAGTAAAATCGAAATCTATAAGCGTCATCCGTAAGATTTGACAGACATTGTCAATGTACAGTTTGTAAAATTTTATCGATCACGTTTACGAAATATGCCTTCAATTTTGGTGCAACCTGCCGCTAAACTATTCGTTTAGGTTGTTGTTGACAAAATGTAATACACTATATATCTCAAGAAATCAACTGATTTCCCCCGTTATAGGTTTATGCAGTGTCGTAAACCTTAGTTGTGCAGGACTCATAAATATTAGTGCTTGTATTTCGCTACACTTACTAAACATTCGGTTTGTGCACTTCGATGCAGAGTAACGAGTAGATGCGATGAAAAAAATCAAAATATCTTTATTTTATAGATTGCAAAATAAAACTTGACGTTATATTTTTTTTTCAAATTTGCATTTTACTCCCCGTTGGGAGGCAGTTTTCTCTCAAGAAGAACGAGCAAAAAAGTTAAAGGTACACTTTAAGGTATTCCGGCATCGTTCTATTTAATCATAAACATTCAGTCAAATAAAATACAATTGTTGTAAATTTTGAATACGATTAGGTACTAAAGGATTGTGAATTTTACTCAGCTAAAAAAATCATCGATGTATTACTATTTATCACTCGCCAGTTCAACGATTCACGATGAACACAAGACAAAACAAAATAATGACGAAAGGAATATGAGAGTTATTTGACATTAATTTTGTTTCTGTGGCAGCGGAACACCCACGCACGTGCCCGATACAGTATATCGTTTTCAATTTCCAAATATTAGTTTATGTACAAAATACAAAAATGAAAACTTAGTAGTTGTATTAAAATAAAAAGCGAACGTAATACTGACCTACTTCGAACTAAGTGGATTATGGAATTCGTTTTGTGCTCGTGAAGAGTCACCTCCTACGTGCGTACATCGATTAATCAGATTAGTGTATATAACAATTACGATTTATCAATGTTAAGCTTAACGAAACTAAATATGAAGAAACAAATAAAAATGAATCAATTTCTAATGACAAAATTTGAAAAAAAAAAGATATCTGTCTGTAAAAGTGATGTGCGTTAAGAAAAATAGATTTTTCTATTCTATAGATTCTTCTAGCTTCTGAGGAATAAGCTGGTTAAAATGATTGCTAAAAAAATATTCAACAATAGATGCTATTCACTAAAGATGAAGGAAAATATGGCGAGGAAAATCACATTTTGAGGGTAGGTGAAAAGTATTCCTGTTATGTGCGAAACCTGTACACGGCGATGGGCTACAACCAGTCGTGCTGGGTTGGGTATTGGGTATTGATAATAACCCCATGAGTTTCTGATAAAACAGGCAGCTTATCCGCTTTCGGTTCTCATAAAATAAGCATTGCCTATCGCTGTTATTTAGCCCACACTTAAGCTGTTGCGTTCTAATAAAGAGAAACAACAAGCTCGTAACATTTTAAGCTCAGCTATGATGTTGTTGTGATACGACCTCCATTACGGCGTAAACTGTGGTAATGGCTTGTTTGATGGCCATGGGAAATTAGCTTGAGGATTTGTTATCAAGCTAGTAAACTTTATTCTCCCTCGAAAACCTAAACCCTATTTATAGAATTATACGCGAAGTTTGTTCAGTTGGAATCATTAGAAGATTTAGAATTACTTAATAGCTTATAGTGCGATATTGATCTATTAGTATATAAGTCATCATCCGTGACGGCGTTTACGTTATGAGTAAATTACTTCATTTCCAATACCAAGTATAAGCGGTTTTATAATTAAAGGCGCTCCATCGTCGAATGTGACGAAGAGGATTTATGGTGTTCAAGAATCCATGTAATTACTTTTGGTTGGTATAGGATGGTGTTTGGTGTTAGACGTTTTCGGACGGCGGCTGCCACTTATTACAAAATGACAATTTAAAGTTTACTCTCTACTTCATATATCAAAAAAAAACTAGACCGACCGGTGAAATAGCACACTGTCACAAACCATAGACTTAAAGTAGCAGCTGTTCTTTCGTCAAGTGAGTGAGAGTTTCAGTGGCCCACTCCCGTCTCCGCCTTCCATCGGTCCGATACCTCTCCATTAGATATTTTATTCCCTCCCAACCGGAAAGGCACTGGTGAATCCTCTAGGGTAGTGAATGTTCATGGGTGGTGATGATCATCTAACCTGATGTCTCGTAAACTCGATTGCTCCTTGAATATTCTATAAAAAGGAAGCTATTTAAGAGTGTTCTTAAGAATTGTTGAAAATTTTCTATTTTAGTACCTGATGTCACAAAAGTAAGATGTGTAAATTTAATTAGGTTGATGTATTAAGATTTTAGTAAAAAAGTATAGGATTCAGTTAGTATCAAGAATGTGTATTCAGTTAGTCAACCCATTCATATTTATATGTAAAATGTAATACACATAAAAATATATTAAATTCTGGCCTTGTATTAATGCATTATAAAATGAATTAATTGCTACTAAAACTATATAATGTATTATTATATTAGATTTACATTGAATAATGGAGTAATGTATTTTCTTAAGATTATTCTTTCAGTTTTAATTTAATTCATTTCAAAGCTTATCAATTAATTTAGAGGATATTACGGCATAAATCATTATCGTCTATAAAATAAAGCGTATAGGGCACTCTTTACTAAATAAATAAGGAGGGCCCCAGAAATAATAGGAAATAGGCCATATTCATGCAAATTCGGTTCGCGCTTGACCGCGATTTTCACCTTTCCGCTGAGTTGGTATTTAGCGCTTGGTTATGATGTCGGCTCGGTATAATGACATTTCAGACGTCGCCCGCAAATCTGTCCGGTCGTTTAAGATGTGGAATTATCATTTTTCAAACGGACTCGGCAATCTCTGTATCGCATTCGGTTGTGATTAACTGGGTTCTTACTGGGTATGTAATTAGTCGTAGCACGCCCGCAAATCTGTGATACTGTGTTGCATTGGGTCGTGTTAAGATGGTAGTTTTTATGGAATTATCATAATTAAGACATTTCAAGCGGACTCGGCAATCACTGTATCGCATTCGGTTGTGATTAACTGGGTTCTTACTGGGTATGTAATTAGTCTAAATGTAATAATTTCCCGCACACGCGTCTGTGATACTGTGTTGCATTGGGTCTTGATTAACTGCGTCATACTGGTTGTGGAACTATTAAAGATGTAGGCGTTTTCAGCGCACACATTTTCGATACTGTGTCGCATTCAGTCGCAATTAACTACGTCCGTACTGTATATGTAATTAGTAAAAATGTAGGCATTTCCAGCACACGCGTCTGTGATACTGTGTTGCATTGGGTCTTGATTAACTGCGTCATACTGGTTGTGGAACTATTAAAGATGTAGGCGTTTTCAGCGCACACATTTTCGATACTGTGTCGCATTCAGTCGCAATTAACTACGTCCGTACTGTATATGTAATTAGTAAAAATGTAGGCATTTCCAGCACACGCGTCTGTGATACTGTGTTGCATTGGGTCTTGATTAACTGCGTCATACTGGTTGTGGAACTATTAAAGATGTAGGCGTTTTCAGCGCACACATTTTCGATACTGTGTCGCATTCAGTCGCAATTAACTACGTCCGTACTGTATATGTAATTAGTAAAAATGTAGGCATTTCCAGCACACGCGTCTGTGATACTGTGTTGCATTGGGTCTTGATTAACTGCGTCATACTGGTTGTGGAACTATTAAAGATGTAGGCGTTTTCAGCGCACATTTTCGATACTGTGTCGCATTCAGTCGCAATTAACTACGTCCGTACTGTATATGTAATTAGTAAAAATGTAGGCATTTCCAGCACACGCGTCTGTGATACTGTGTTGCATTGGGTCTTGATTAACTGCGTCATACTGGTTGTGGAACTATTAAAGAAGTAGGCGTTTTCAGCGCACACATTTTCGATACTGTGTCGCATTCAGTCGCAATTAACTACGTCCGTACTGTATATGTAATTAGTAAAAATGTAGGCATTTCCAGCACACGCGTCTGTGATACTGTGTTGCATTGAGTCTTCTTCTTCATTGGGTCGTCTTACTGGTTATGGAGCTATTAAAGCTGTAGGCGTTTTCAGCGCACACGCCTGTAATATTGTGTCGCATTCGGTCGTCCTTATCTGTCATTATATCTACTTACTGATTTAACAGAATTACTAACAAAATATGACAAAAAACCAAAGTGCCTATCTGCTGTCACAAGCTAGATCGCGGCCATGCTCTTTTGAAATTCGTATCAATGCTGTAAGGTCGTAGGTCATTGCAATTAAACACATACAGCGTCTCAGCCGTATTCGACAGTTGCCGCTGTGTTTGATATAGTAGTTCAAAACTCGAACTGTCTACTATCTAGTGCTTAATATATTCCGACAACTTATTCTTAGTGTGAGCCAAGTTGCTGACCTCTATTGTACGTCTGTAACATATTGCTCAATTAAAGTCATATATGTAAATATGTATTGGTAACGCATGCATAACGCATAACTGTTATGCTGAACATAATGAACGATACAAATTAAAGTAAACTGGGCAATTTTCCAGCATCTCCAACACTCAGCCAGGTCATGTATCCTTGGTGGGTAACTTAACACGTCATGGGTACTTAATATTACCATATGTCACGAGACACATGGCAAATATACAGAAATGTTAAATATTCACTAGTATCATGTACAAACTACTAGTATAATACTAGTATAAATGTATCTAAATTACTAGATTCTCGATTGAATTTTCTGCGTCATAATCCTTTTGTTAAGTTTTCGAAGTGATTTTATCAAATAAACCGAGATATTTATAACATCTCTTATTTAATTTTATTTCTTCTATTATTTCCTGTGATTTTGTAACAATGATTATTATTTGGATATAATAATGTAATCTAAATATGTTTAGTTTCTTGATAATTAGTTCTCCGCCCGTGGCTTCTTCCGCGTGCGCATGGATTGTGTTCTTCCATCTTTTATGTTTAACGATTTTGCATTCTAATCTAGTTGCCGTTTTCTATTCTGGTCCTCTTATATTTTTAATTCTGCTCTCGCACTGGGTGTCGACCCCAGTTCCATTCCCGATGTATCCTCGTATTTTAATAAGTTCAATGCGTCGCGATCACATCGACTGTAGGTTTTATTTTTTTTATTTTTTTAATGTTATGGTTTGTCGTATTGTGAAAGCCTTTGACATTACCTATTATTATTTTATTTGTAACTACTCAGCCTAGATTTTTAAATAACTATAATTATTATTTTGAGATTGGATTTAAATGAAATACAGCCTAAATTCTGGTACAAACCAAGCTTTGTACACCCGTGAAAACCGTATTAAAAACCGTGTAATAATACGAGAGAAGTACATGAACAGAGATAAATAGCCAGATAGACAAAAACTTAAAAATCGTTCTCTCTTAAAGTACCCTTTTTTATACTTTTTTCATTGTTTTTCCTACATAATTTCAATTCACAGAAACACCAGGTTCTACTGTTTTGCTATGTACAGAGATTATATAAACATTTTTGGAAATTATTATGGCTTATATCTTTTTCGTAAACATAACACTGATTATAGACGTGGTTTTTCTATTCTATATACATGTAAAATATAGTTTATATCACTGAGCCCAAAGCTTTGCACTACAGATATCAACTATATCAACTATGAGATACATCAAAAAGCTTTTCATACTGAAAAAAATATTATAAGGTCACGTAAATGTTTTGTCTAGGGTCATGAAATCTTTAAACTTGACAAACGGTTATTAGAATGAACAAACAATTTTTTAATAGTCAATGAGGGTCGTGTCTAAATACAATTAATTATTAGTCCAAATACTTAATTTCATTCGTAGTTACGAAGCTTTTAGAGGAACAGAAATTAATAACGCGAAGAACTGATCTCGACCAACGTAGTCATGTAGAAACTTTTAACCAATAGAATATTTATTGTAATAAATATTTCTCTTAACTTAAACGTGGTTTAGAGTTGTAAAGAACTTACACCACAAGTATTTATTAATTACAAAACTAAGTGATTGGCTCCTCTAGATATTATAAAGATTTCATAATAGCGTCGTCAATTATATTACAGCAAATTACTTACATTGCTTAAAGCAATAAAGTAACGAATTATTGTGCATTAAGTCAAATAGTTTTTTTCGAATCTATAATTAGAATTGTTTGGAATATTTAAGTTACAAAACTTTTGGAAGCTTTGATGTAAATAATTATATAAATAAAAGATTAACATACCATGTTTTAAGAAATGAATAAAAAGTACAATATAAGTTAACCGCTAAAAATATTATTGCACGGCTATGATTTGTACTCTTGCGTGAATCTTCACAACGACAGCGTAAATTATTTTGTGCTTTACAATACGTTTTAAAAAATCTGCTAAAATACTAATATAAGCTCACGCCCATCTCCCAGCAGGGTAAGCAGAAACTGTAGATTTCAACATCGTACGATCTTTGCATACTACTCTTGTTTCACTAACATCCATCAATTTTTCCATGCAAGATCGATGATTTTGAGTGTTTAAAATTTGACCCTTTTTTCTTATGCTACCAGTTTGGTTTGCATTAGATTTTCTAGGGTGACCTTTGCCGATCTTTCCATCACACACATTCGTTCTATACATTTATTTTGTCAGTCCACTTTCATTCATCCATGCCAACCTTGTACGGCCTTGGACGATCGCCTGTCCCGATGGATTATTTTCTACTTAAATAACTTTTTTTCCGCTTTGTGATTGTGAAGTTTTGCAATCGATTTAAAATATCTTGACGAGATTAAAACAGAGAAATGAGATAATTTTCTATTGGGAATTTCTTAAATTTGTTGTAAAATTTTTGAATCGAACAGATAAACGACAGACAAACAAGAAAGCGAATTAATATCGATGTGTCAAAATAAAAGCCATCATACACTTCAACGACTCGTATTTTAAATTAAATTTCTTTATATCTATTAAAAATAAAAACATAGCTTGTGAATAAACTTAGCGTTTGTTTAGCTTAAAGACGAGACCAAAATACAAAACCGACCTAATTCAATGTGACGTAAAATGCAGGAACCAGTTGTGAATTAACAAACCGCTAAGTAATTCCTTTTTTATCACACCGGAACATTCCACTGTCTGGGTATCGACAGCTCCGTATAGATCCCCATGTATCAGATTACGTGGGGCGGAGTTATTTTTCCCACCATTTCCATTACATCTTTATTGTGTGGCGCGTCGGGCGTCCGCCGAATACTTGTTCCGACCTATTGGTTTCCTCTTATTATTGATCTACTTTCGTCTCTTCTTTACATTTTCTTCCCCCAATTACGTTAGATACCGATCGGCAAGGGGACATGTTTAATTTCGGAGGAAAAAGAGAAACTATTCGATCCTTGTTAGGTTTTTTTTACGGTTCTATTTGCCCAAATAACATTTACGATTTCATTAACTTCCGACGGCCTCGGTGGTACAAAGATTGGCTCAAACAAAGTTCTGGGTTGTGTGCATCAGGGTATTGTACGCAGTATTAGTTTGTGATTAGCTTAGATTAGATTAGTATCAGCTGATTTCCATGGTTAGGGTTGGTTTCAGTTTAAGTAAGTTTACAAAAGTAAATTTTAGGGTTCTGAGACTTATACATACGTAATTAACGTATGTCTGTAATTGTTAACACATTTTATTTGTGACAAATTATTATCAAACAATGTAATTTTGGTTTTAATAGTATCTTATTTGTTAAGGTTAATATTTAAGATTATTAACTTAATTGTACTTGGATACTTTTAATCGATTCATCGGCCAATAATTGGTAGAAACGATTATTTGCAATAATATAGAGAAAAGTTTTGATTTACTTCTTCTTTAAAATTCATTCTTTTCAGAAAAGTTAATAGAGGAAATTCGGAGTACAGGTATTTTTTTATAAGTTGCTATTTAGTTTGAGAGTTAAATAACAAAAATGAATATTCCTACGACGGGGCATTCCATGTATGTAACAGAATTTTTTTTCAGCAAACATCAACGTGTGGCACATATTTCGTCAGTCTCTATAAAAAAAACTTTAAGGTTTCTAAGCTATTTTCTAGACTAATTGAATATTTTTGAAAATAGTCGCTCGGAAAGTAGAAGAAATTGTGTGCGTATCTTTATATTATAAACCGTATCTCTGAAAAATATTTAAAGATAATTCTTAAGAAACCCTTTCAAAGAAAATTATTTTAAATATGATTGGATATACTGTTTTTGAGTTATTGCCGAAATACTGCGTTTCTCGACAAAAACACGTAAGTGCCATGAAGATACGCTCTTTTTGCTGGTTAATTATGGTTTATGTTAATTTAAAACATATGCGGGCAACAACCGGCCCACAAGCCGTATCCAGCTAGCTATAAGATTTGATCCGGCTCGCGAGACATTTTGAAAAACTCAGTAACCAAAAATATTGCACGACTTATTCATACTCACGGAATCAAGTGAGCGAGCAAGCCGAGTGGCGGTGATCATCAAAGAGAGAAGCGGTAAACATCAAAGCCTTTGATGCTTGCCGCTTCACTGGTGGCGCCACAAAAGATTATTGCTTCTCAATTGTTCTACATTAGACGATTCTAGATCATTCCTTCATTTTGCCTATATAAGCGGGTGGTTGGCCTGAAGTTAAGTTAAGACGCCGACGGCATCCCATGCCGATCGGCCGCGACACACGAAGTCCTCAAAGCTCCAATTTATTGGGGCTACGGACAACGGCCAATCATCATGTTGCTTCGGTGGTTTTTTGGTCCGTGAAAGTCGGACACACCCCACGCACGCGGGTGCGTGGCAGCTCATTAGGATTTTTATCCCCCTCACCCGCAAGGAGAAAACTAAAAATAAAATTAAAAAAAAAAGTTAAGTTCAGTTTTATTAGAGCTACCCAGGTGATATTTTCGACAAGCTATAATATCCTAGCAAACTACTAGTCCCGTCAATTTGCTTTGTGACTTTGTGTGCATTTTGAGTGCTTATTAATTATATTTTTTTTATTAAGTTTATCGAACGAAAAGTAAACGAAATGAAGTTTGGTGGAAAGAAACGAAAAGTAGATGCAGAGGGTCGTCAGTTACAACAAAAATGGACTGAAGAATTCTTTTTTAACTTGCACAATGGTAAGCCTATTTGTTTGCTGTGTAATGAATTCATTTCAGTGATGAAAGAATTCAGTATAAAGAGGTACTACTCAACTAAGCATCCTATGCTGCACTCACTGACAGAACAAATAAGAAAGACAAAAACCAAAACCTTACCGCAAATTTGGAACAACAGCAGCAAATGCTTCATAAACAAAGAACACAACTTAACAATGTCGTGAAAGCTAGTTTTATAGTTAGTTCTAAATTGGCAGTCATTAAAAGCATTTGCCGAAAGAGAATTTATCAAGGAGTGTATATTAAAAGCTTGCAGTGTTTTGTGTCCTGAAAGAAAAAAACAATTAGAAAAAATTAGTTTGTCAAAACGAACTGTTAACCGACGTATAGAGATGATAGCTAATAACATAAAAACAACATTGACTGACCGTATGGCTGGTTTTGAATCATTTTCCATAGCATTAGACGAGAACACCGATTTATCTGACAAAGCTCAACTGATTATATTTGTTCGAGGTGTCAATAAAGAGTTCATTGTTACTGAGGAATTGCTTGCTTTACAACTGCTTAAAGTGTTAAAATAAAATGTCAATTGTACGTTTAAATTTCGCGCCTTCAATATTGTGTTTATAAGCTTGTATGCGCTTTGGCGCCCTCTTTAATTTTTGGTCGTCCGTCACTCTCAAATTCTTAATGCTAAAACGTCTATTTAAAAGTTGTACATTTAGTTCTAAATTAATAAATAATGTTACTGTGTAAAATAGTGTTTTCCTGCACAAAAGTTAACAAAAAGAAACCACTACAGTTTGTGGTTCCTTTTAGCAGCTTTTTAATGAAGTTCAAAAGGTATTAATTAAAAAGTAAATTTTGGATAGCCATGGTTAAAATTAGTTGGAGTATGCACAGATGGTGTACCTTTTATGGTCAGCTTACGTAAAGGTTTCATCGGAATTTTGAATGAAGAAGCAACTGAATTAAAAGTGCAAAAAGATGATTTGATAGTCCTTCATTGTATTATCCACCAACAGAACTTGTGTTCTAAGTCCATTCGAGTCCAAAATATTATGAATGTGGTAGTAAAAACCATCAATTTTATTTGATTCCGAGGGCTTAACCATCGTCAAGGCGTTTTTGGGTGAAGTATCAGCCGAATATGACGATGTAATATATAATTGTGAAGTCAGATGGCTAAGCAAAGGGAAAATGCTGAAAGGGTGTAACGAGCTTAGGAATGAAATAGCAGATTTTATGCAATTAAGAATAAACCACTATCTGAATTGAATGATACGAAATGGATATGAGACAGTATTTCTGGTCGACTTTACAGGCTATTTGAATGATTTAAATTTGAAACTTCAAAAGCAAGTATAGTTAGTAAATGATTTGTACAACCATTTGAAAGCGTTTCAGTCAAAATCTCCTTTTGAGAGGCTGTCTGGTAACAGTTACCATTTCACCACACTCTCGCATATGA
This sequence comes from Eumeta japonica, assembly GCA_005406025.1. NCBI lineage: Eukaryota > Metazoa > Arthropoda > Insecta > Lepidoptera > Psychidae > Eumeta > Eumeta japonica. The sequence continues at coordinate 177,547 of BGZK01000382.1, forward strand.
AAATATTGCTTATGTTTAATATGCTGAAGAACTCACTGTCGGAGCAGTTTTCCAACAGATTTAGCGATTTAAAAAACATGGAAGATTGTTTCAATTTATTCGCTACTCTAACAAAAAGAAATGAACAAAATGCTTCAATACACTTGCACATGGAGTTGATCGAGATTCAGGAAAACTCACTCCTAAAATCTAAATTTGAAGACGTGGAGTTGTGCGGTTCCTACGAAAAAATACCTCGAAGACGACTATTTTCCACTGCTAGGAAAATTCGCAAGAAGATTAATTTATGCGTTTGACAGTACTTACAAATGCGAACAGTTCTTTTTAATGATGAAGTTAATAAATAAAAACGTCGTACAAGGCTGACTGACAATATTTCTTAACGTCCTTGTATCTGTGGAATCAATCCAAACATCGATGGATTAGTTTCTCAAATTCAAGCTCAAATTTCTCATTGATTTCGGTGTCGCTATTTCGCTTTCATAGTTTGTAGTAATTCCAAATTTCACGATTTAATTATAATGTACCTATTTTATGCATTTCAATTTCTTATTTTATTAAATTGTATTATAATAACATTGTCGTATTATTTCATGTCTGATATCTATCGCTAGAAATCATGAACACTACTTTAAAATGTTCTACTTTTGAACGCGGCCCGCGTGCGTATTTGCACACTAAAGTTTGGCTCACAACATGTCAAAGATTGCCATACCTGATTTAAAAGAAATAATCAACATACTTACTTGTTTCTCTAGCTATAGGTGACTAAAGTGCTTATACCTATTATGTGCGGAAAACATGGAATTAGTTATTTTTTTCATCATTATGGCATTTCTTTGTATACAAAGCCGTTGTTATAGTAACGGATTCAGAACCCTACATTGAGCATGGTCCGACATGCTCTTGGCCGGTTTTTCTGGATTTCGTAGGCAAGCGCCTATATCGTTTTTGTTATATATATTTAAGTAGACAATGAATTTAAGTTATCTATTATTGTACATAATATCCACACAAAAATAAAACAAATAAATACATATTAATAAATGCTAAAAATAAATGAATATTGCAACTTCATTCAGGACCGACTAACCCAATGTTTGTATCGGGCTTCAATCAATTATTCAAATCGCCGATCCGACTTTCCGATCAAATAATTGAAATCAAAACAAAAGGCAACTGATTTGACTATGAAGTTAACGGAATTAGGTCTTTGTGTAATTTAGAATTACCTAGAATGTTAAATTGATTAAAATACTCGACGTATTGGGAAAAGGGAGACGTTGATTCGAAGCGAAGTTTGCTTTGAAAGGAAATAGCTATTTTAAATTCCATTCGTTTTGTTTTGTGTTTATATCTATATAGATAAATTTCTTTTGAATATTTCAGCCTTAAAGGTTAATGATTAACATAACGAACGTTAACGAACTTAAGAGTTAACGTTCTAATGAACCATTCAATGCAATAGTGTTGATATACATATTTTTTTATTTTTACAATTTTTACAGTTATAAATATCAACAATTTTATTGAGCGTACTGTGAATTAAGAATTATTTGTTGTTATTTTGTGATATTTAACGAAAGTATTGTAAGAGGCAGGGATTGAGGTTGCATAATATACATAAATAAAAATAGGTAAAAAAACCTTTTAAGTTAAACGGTTTTATGTTAAACATACATTGCAATGTTTAAGATAAATGTACTAAAAACCCAAAAAATAATAAAATAGATACAGTCGTAAGAATTATAAACATATGCATAGACTAGACTAAAATAAAACCGTGGGGCACGTCAATTGTCTACAATCGTTGATTAAAATGTTTGTTTTGTAATGTTACACTATAATTAGGCAGTTGTTCAACCGACAACGATGGACGTGTGATAAGTAGGGCTAGAATGTGGAAACAAGCTAGCAAGCTCGATTATAAGCGAGTTTTAGGGTTTCATAGTGGTGAGCGAGTAGTACTTTTATCATATGTTTTGTCGATTAAAGACAAACTACGAGCAGTGAAACGATTCCTCGCCAGCCAGCAGTGTTAATGTCCAACGATAAACTAGTTGAAACATCTCTTTTTTACATGGAGTGTATAACTATTGGAATTTCCATGAGCAAGAAAATAGTAAGTAATTTCCTCACCGTCTGCGGGCCAACTGCCTAACGACGAATTAAACGATTCTTCTATCGCACATTAAGTCGATAATTTGTAGACAATTGAAGTGCCCACGGTTTTATTTTAGTCTAGTCTATGCATATGTTTATAATTCCCACGACTGTATCTATTTTATTATTTTTGGTTTTAGTACATTTATCTTAAACATTGCAATGTATGTTTAACATAAAACCGTTTAACTTAAAAGTTTTTACCTATTTTATTTTCTAGTTTTTAGTTTTTTGTTCCCGTCGTTTCTGTAATCGACTATTTCTATCACCTTCACTTTCTTTAGCTCGTTTTGCTTTATACTTTTCTTACGCTTTTTGAAGCCTTCGTTTACGTTGTGTTGCAGTTTCTGTTTTATTTGTGTTTGTATTTTTATATTTTTTTTACCATTTTGTTCCCACGAGTAATGGACATTTAAACGGTCGACCCCAGAGGTCCAATAAAGGGAAGGCTATGTACAACAAGATGCGCCTGAGTCTTGAGGGAAAACGCTAACGACATATCATTTTATCCACCCTAATGCCATACAGTTCTCGGCGCGTTTTAACCTTTCACCTTAACTTGGTGGTGTACCGCTAACGACGTATCATTTTAGCCACCTAACGCCACACAGTCCTCAACACGATACAAAATCTTGACTTGGGTGGTGGATTCAGGCTGGATTAATCAGATACCTAAATTACAGATTCAATTTCTAAATTTAAATCTTATTATTATACGCCATTTAGTGGCTGCGCCCATTTTAAATATTGAGGTTGTATAGTGCACTGTATTCTTCTTGTCAAGCCCTTTTATTTGATACCCATATTGGTGGGATTGATAAAAAATTGTTATCAGCCATTTGGTAGCGGCGGCCATTTTAGATTTCAATTTTACATAGTAAATTGTATTCTACTTGTTGAGACCTTTCATTTGATACCCATGTTGATGGGATTGATAAAACCTAAGTTATCCGCCATTTTGTAGAGGCCGCCATCTTGGATTTGAATTTTATATAGTACATTGTATTCTACTGGTTGAGCACTTTCATTTGATACCCATATTGATGGGATTGATAAAACCTACGTTATCCGCCATTTTGTAGCGGCCGCCATCTTGGATTTCAATTTTTTATAGTATATTGTATTCTGCTTGTTGAGCCCTTTCATTTGATACCCATATTGATGGGATTGATAAAACCTACGTTATCCGCTATTTTGTAGCGGCCGCCATCTTGGATTTCAATTTTTTATAATATATTGTATTCTGCTTGTTGAGCCCTTTCATTTGATACCCATATTGATGGGATTAATAATAAAAATAAATTATCCGCCATTTTGTAGCGGCGGCCATCTCGAATTTATAATGATAATGAATAAACATAATTGTATTGTCACCAAAATCCAAAGTGTATACAAAATTTCAGATTAATCGGTTGACAGGAAGAGGGTGAAATTTGAATTACTAAATTTGACCCAAGAATAAATAATAAATAAAACAAACGGAGTGAGCTAAATAAAACCGTTTAAAAAGGGTTATTTTGTCCGTCTCATTTCTGTGCATAAATATTCGATTATGCAACATTTGTAGTATATTATAAGCGAGGATAAAATTTTCGAAAAAAAAACTCATATCCCTGAATTCGCGCAGGTATTCGTGCTAGTGATTCGATTCTAAAAATTCCTCTATTAGGAAGTTAAATATTCTTTCAGTAGAAAGATTCCCTTTTTCTTATATCATATGACCTGTATTTTATTTTAGTACTAGCATTTGCCCAGGATTCGTCTAAACAGAAACTGTGACCAGAATCAAAATTGAAAACGGTACATGAAGCAAAATCAACACCCGAGACTGGGATCAAAATCCTGCTCGATTTAAGTTATTTAAGTTTAAATGAAGTCCACGCGGGTGAAGCCGCGGGCGCGAAGCTACTTATATTGACTGAATAGACTGTACTTATATAAACTGAAAACCACTGGTAAACGGCAATGGTATGGTGTGCCGACTCGTCCGAAGTGTGCACCTCGAATGCTGTACCTTGCCCTCCCCAGACCAACCGTAAATCACTGAAGATGTCCACGCCATAACCTTCGGATCGATAGTTCAGCGGCTTTTTGCCCAACCGAAAGCTCAAGAGTAACAAGCGAGCAGGGCGGCCTCTCCCGAGGAAATTAATTTTCCGCGTTTCCCCTGCGCTATATCCCCTCAGCCCTCGTCGCCCGCCGGCGCCCCTAGCCGACTGCGGCAATTTCGAAAACATCGCAGTATGGTTTTGACATTCAATTTATTATTTCATAGCTAACGAGGCCGTATCGACTTTTCCTTTTGCTCCGATTCGCTCTTTATGCTTGCATTCACTCGAACTGATTGCTTTGTTTTAGAATTCCAAGCGTTGTAAGAACATTTAACTTGCTAAATAGCATTATCCAGAGAGTTAAGATAGTTTTTTTTATAGGGCAAATTTTGTGAGACACGTGGTATATTTATAATCTGTATGCAAAACCAAGGGAAGCGTTTTTATTAATTTGAAGTATAAAGGATAGAAAAATGATATTTAAAATGTCGTTTCTAGCGAACAGATGATGCTCTATTTAGAGTTTCGACGAAATTTTTGTAAGTGTTCGCTGTCGAAATCCGATCTTAAATTACGATTGAGATTTCGGTCAAGAGCCAGTATGAAATAGAAAGTACTTAAATTAAAACAAAAAGTATACTGAATAAATGCTATAAATAAAAAAAAATGCATACCAAAAATAATCACACGCGTAAGTAAGAACTTATTTTTATTTGCGTAAATAGTGTTACAAAATAATCTCAATGGAGTATGATGATTGTGAGTGGATGAAAAGTGAACACTCAGAAAAGGGACAATATATATTTAATAGACTGAAATACAAAAAAAAAGTTCTACGCAACCACTTCAACACTAAATTGATCGCACTAAACTCTTGAACGCACTGATCGCAAAACTAAAACTAATTTATACCTCTCAACTAGTGGTCTCGAATATTCAAAAATTAAAATGTAAACATATCAAGTACCATGTAAATGAATAAGTATTATCACAATCTGGAAAGTCATAATCAACAAAATGTAAATAACACTGACGCGTTTTTAGATCAAAAATATAGGTCACTGATCTCTAATAGTTTTTTCAGTAATTTTTCTGTTATTAAATAATTTTGTTTTTAGCATAGTTTCAAAAAATAAAAGAAATAATGACAGGTAAATAAAAAACTATTTATGCAAAATCAAGCAACCTGTCCGATGTGAGCTATTTCTGTGTCATTAAAAATATATTTCTCTTCATTATTTATACTCTAAATAAATATAAAACGTTTTGAATCTAAATATTTACAAAAATAGAATATCTTTCATCTTCTGATGAAGTGTGAGCGAAATCAAAAGGAGAGAAAAGTTTTTTAACAAATTTTCAGATTAACACATTGGATATAGGAATTTTTCAAAGTATTTTGAGCAATCTTTATTTTTATGCCAACTTCCACTTGTGTGGATTAATGGAATATTGCCAGTAAGCTACATAGATGCTACGATCCAAATGGACTTAATAAACGTTTTTGGAACTTTATGTATAATAACATTATACATAAGGTTTTGCTCGATGGAATTGACAAGTCTTAAAAAACAAAAGTACCTCAATAAATAAAAAAAATTCACAAAGAGCTAAATTAATGTTCATACATAAAACATACATACATCGATTGATAAACACATTACTTTTTTCCTTGCGCGAAGTAAGGCAAAAAGAATTTATTCTCATGTGCGAAGATCAAGCCGTTGGCGGCCATAAGGGTATATGCATGCATAAATAATGCACTTACTTATTTAAGTTGGGGCTGATTATTTAGAAAGCAGTGTTAAATTGTGCTTAAATCTACTACAATCTTTACTAACATCGCGAAAAGAATATATTTTAAATAGCATTTATTTCAAAATTAATATGCATAGATGGAGATTTAGACAACACAACGCTGAAAATTTGCATATTCACCGGCTGAAGCGAAAAAGGCCGACAGCTTGGAAACACATAGAATCTCATTTCAGGGGCTGAACATATTCGAATGTTAATGTGTTGAAAAATTTTAAGTGCCCGGGTCCGATATAAAAAGGCTGCTCCGGTTTGGATTTTTCTTTTTTTGGGTTCAATTCGAACGAAATTTTTAATGCTGTAATGCGGCCCCCTACGGCTTCAAGCTCCATAAAAATTAACGTTTGGGAAAAAAAGCCGGCGCCACTCCGTGGATTAAGAATTTATTTTTCGTATTTTATAAAAGTTGGACGAAAATACGCGCAATCGACGAGTTAAAAAAAGAGTGTATTTGGAAATTTGTCACATTCAATTTGTATTTGGGAAGACGAGGATCTATCCATTAAAATTTATTATTATTATGCTATAAATTGTGTATTTAAATTAGTCGTTTCTCGCTCTCTTCGCTATATGTAAATTAAAATTTATCAATTTTCTGATCAAGCTTGCAATCCCAATCGCACTTTTAATTTCAATCCTGGTCCCGTTTTCTATTCCAATGTTGGAAGGATTGTGGAAAGATATCTTAGCGGAGTCGTAATAAAAATTTGATACGAAAATGCGCCAGAAAAATAGTCGATTTAGGTTTAGTTCACACTAAATCTTTTCAGGCTGACGTTCCTGTAGAAATTAGTCAAATTTATTTTTACCACGTTAAAAAATCCTTACAAAAAGGTATCGCGGGCGACGGAGAGAGGCGAGCTTTTAATCATGCATTTGGCTCGACCGTAAAATTGTTTTAAGTCAGAACTCTGCACATCGCCTACAAAAGGCTTGAAACGACTAGTTATGACGTAAAAATTTACGTCAACGTGAGAAGTGCTGAGTCGCACGCGCTCGTTTGATGGAATTTTTACATAGTAAAGATATCGAAAGAGTCGATTTCAACGTACAAAATTAGTCTACATCGCCGGTGTCGACACAATCAGGGGTATATATTCGCGTTGTTTGTTCAAATGCCCACCGCTACAAGATCGAAGATAAGTTTTATTTATTTTCAACCCTGTAACCGATACAGATATCAAATGGAAGAGTTTGGCAAGCAGCATGCACTACGTCATCCCAACTTTGATACATGTCTCAAGATCGTAAATATGCCAAGCGCAAAGCTGTGATATATATAAAAAAGAAAGAAACATTTAAAGCAAACTTTTAAATCATTTGTTTTTAAGAGGCTCATCTTCACATAGCCTACGAAATTGATTTGTTTCGATTTGGTTGATAAGTTATAAGCGTTTCTCATGTAAGTTTTCGTGAAATACTGGCATTTTATTTGTAATACGCACGACTTTATTATTTAACTTTTTTTTTTATATTTTATATTAATTTTCTTAGACGTAGATGTAGCAGTGCGAACATGACGCCAACCGGACATCCAGGCTCTGGAACGATGTCTAACAAGGACACCCGCAGTGTCCTTCAACGGCCCTAACTGTCCCTCATAAACGAAAATTCCCGAGGCCCTAACAGATGGCAGTAATCAATTTGAAGTGACCTCGGCATTAGTATGCGTCCCGCGAATGGACACATCTGGCGATTTCTGTTAATGTCCTCATGCTAGCCGAGCGTTGATTAAGGAACGATTTTGTCTGCTCTGCCTTTTATATTAGGTTAAATTGTGACCAAAAATTGATATAGCTTGTAATGAAAATACAACAGCTCAGCTCGCTCGTGACCGAAATAGGAGCTGTTTTCAGATAACGAGTTCTATCTTTAACATTGCCAATTGGTCGTAATATTTTAATTTTGAAAGTTATTCACATATTTCATAACGTCTAAATAAGTAATGATCGTTAATTAAAAAACTTCCTTAAAACGTAAAGATTGTTTTATTGCCAATTTAGATTAGTGTTATATGTTTTTAGGGTTCTGAGTCTCGAAAGGAAAAGGAATCCCTAATAGATTCCCTTCGTTGTCTGTCTGTCAGCCCGTCAAGACTCTTTTTTTTTAGGAACACGTAGAGGTATCAAGTTGAAATTAATCTAATACTTAGGTCTGCGGCTTCTTAGAGCTTTGAAAAAATCAGGGTGCTAAGTCAATGCAATGAAAAAAATTCGGCCATACATATTACCTATAGGGTACTTTTTTCGTTGACCTCGTCGAATCATAAAATTTGACGAAAAGCACGATTACATAGTAGAAGTAAAAGAAAAAGTCCAAAATGGTTGATTTGTATTTATATCATATGAAAAAAATACTTTTTAATTATTAATAGTTTGTACCTGCTGTTGGGGTAAAGAGTGCGAGACCGGTGTATGAGAAAACATTTTATAACTTTCCACAATAAAAACTCAAAATTACAAAATTGAAAATATTAAAAAAAACAATTAATATTTTCACAGACAAAAACCTTCGAAACCCATAATGGATAACATATGTACATAAATAATGAAATTCGTACGGAACCGTCACGCACCCTGACGCACTTGTCCGGTGTTGTGTTTTCTTTATGTTGAAAGGCATTATACTGACCTCGATGTCGTACTGAAATGGATTAATTGATTAGAAAAATGTTTTATACGAAAATTGTCCATTTATTTCCTGGGATACATCGCTCTTATAGTGTAATACGTATGTTATTGCCTTCTCCATAACGAAATTCTTACTCGACGTAGTATTTGCTATGTTGTGGATTACAAAGATTTTTGCCGATATATTAGATTAATGGAGCAAGAAAAAATGTCTTTTACTCTAAAAACTGTCTTTTTTTTGCGAGAATAAATTGCCTTTTATACCTACGTTGTCTCGTAGAAGTGTTCTCAGTATTGAAGTTAGTTAATTAGTTTTAGGGGAAATTAGCATAGTAAACGTCTACATAAAAATTGTTAAAGATTTGATAAACAAAATTAAATAATTTCCGTGAAAAATTTTAAAGCATAATATTTTTCATTTATTCACAAAAAAAACGAAATGGCAAAAAAAGTAAAAGAGGAAGAATAGAATAAGAAAATTTATCAATATTATAATAAGAAACTTTTTCAAAAACAAGCTTTTATTCAAAAATTAAGTTCTACTAAAAGAATAATAATAGTTTTTTGCGAGGGTTGTGCTGATGAATGTTATTTATATACTTTAATATATTAAGATTCGATCGAAAACCTCCATAAAACTATCTACTTAAATAGGCACGATGTTAGGATACCTAATCACCGAAAAAACAAATATCCACAATTGTGCCGAATATTCTCTTATATCAAATCATTTCAAAAGCTTGTAGCACGCAAGTAGTTCATGCAGTTTGTTTGTCTTCGTCTGTTTCATTTCTGTTATAGGCGATTTCCTATTTGCCTGTAGTCCTGGGGACGTCGGGTTCAAGATTGCAAGTCTTGTATTAAAGTTTGCACAAAATAAAAAATTGTTTACATAGATTACAATATTCATTCATATTATGCACAATAGTAACTTGAGCTGAAATTTTATGATAGATCTGATAAATAATTTAGATGTATTTATTTATTCCTAGAGCAACAACTTCTATAATTGAGATTTAATAAATTTGTCAAAGTTGGTAATATATTATCAGATTGATTTATATCGACTCACAAGTTTTCGTATAATTATAAATATTAATATTGGGACATAATAATAATGATTTTATAATTATACCAAAACTTGTGAGTCGTTAGGAATCGATCTGATTTACTCGAAAATCTAAATATTTTTAAAAATCTAAATTTGGTTGGAAATGTTGTTTAACTTAATCAAAACTGTCCACTATTCAAATAAATAATTGGGTTTTACTCGGTATACCGTTTTCATTTAGAAAGCACAGAGCAACTATATTTGTTGGTCCTTAAGTTAACGTTGCAAGGTCGATAAATTTCTTCAATATTGCTAGTTAGCTTCCATCCGCGGCTCTATCCCTGTAGATAAAGATTTTATTCATTCATTTTTCACATCGATCGATCATGCTGTCAAAGATGATCTCGATATCAGTCTCAACCACGATTCCGATTCACATAACTGATACATAATTAAATTTTTAAAGGTTTAATTGAATTTTTAAACATTTTTCAATTTTTACTGAGTAAATTTGAATAATTTCGAAATAAAAAGTGTCCTATGTAAAACCGAATAAATTTCTCTATCTTCCAGTAAAAGTAGCATCAAGATCAGTAAATCCGTTTTGAAGATGACATCGGACAAACCGAAAGAAAGACAGACGACATTTTTGAAAGGGCAGGTTGGGTTCTTTTAATACATATCTACAAAAAATCTAATTAATTTCAAATGCCAAACGCTTAAATTTTATTTAATCACAACGATTCAAATATAAGTACGTTTTTTTTTTTTGGGTCGAAAGTTCCACGTGGCTTAAAATCCCACGTGGCTTATTTCGTGTTCCCACGCGTTTATTTATAATTACCACTTGATAGTCGTTTACGTCACAAGAACCAATTACATTTCAACTTGTCCGTTTCCATAGTCCACGACCTGACGTGACAGACAGGCGGCGAGTTAGGCCCAGCCATTACCCATTTATAAATATACAATTATTTCGCTTTAGATCATTCGGGCTGTACAGAATTTTTTATTGTTCGCTGCTGTTATTTCTAATGATCGTATAAAGACTTAGATACGTCGTCGTACCTAAATTTTATATATAGCAGGCCTAAAAATCAAGAAGTATTCCAAATTTTTGGCGTGATTGAGAAATTAAGAAGTTAATGGATAAAACAGGCATGGGTGAAAGCTTATATAGTAGAATATGCCGCTTGATAAGTGTGTAATGTTATTTTTAACAAACGCCATTGATCACAGAGAGAACGGCTATAGTTAAATTTACTAAAGTTAATATGTTTAAAAAAAGGTTTTCAATTTTAACCAAAATTAGGTTATAGTAATGAAAACAGTTAAGTTCATCTAACAATATTTATTTAGTTAAACTGTGTTAGTATGTTATACTAAAGTAATTTTTAAATTTACTTGTACAATGCAAGTTTATTTTACAAAACTTACTGCTAAAAATATTTTTTACATTGTGTTTAATCTAACAAAAATAGTCATTAAAATTACGAAAGTGATTGGTGAGTTACTATTTTGATAATTTTACTGAAATTAATATTAAAATAACTTAAAATAACACAATAATACATGTGTGCGTGTGTATATATATATATATATATATACATATATAGTTAAATAGCAAGGGTTCCTAGTAATGTTCACTAAGCTCTTGACATTTTACTGCAAAGAACATGTTTAAGGAAAAGTAGAAAAATATATGTAAAAAAAAACCGGCCTAGTGCGAGTCGGACTCGCGCACCGAGGGTTCCGTACAAACCTGTGGGTATACAAGTAAAAGTTCACCCATCACGACAATCGAGTCATATTTATGGTATTTTTATTAGAAAATGAAATCCATAACATCACAATGTGGGAAGCTGGAGGAGTGTAAATTTAAGACAAAGATCTCTTTATCGCTTTATATAGATATATATATATTTATATTCCTTTATCTTATATAACACATACCATTTATTTTATAATATAACTGAAATATCCACACTAGCCTTGCAGCAGTCTTGCAAAAGTTCTTTTATACAAGTTATTTATTTACAATGTTTTTTAGTCATTAGAAATCTGGTTCAAAAATACTAATTAAGTTTTAAATTTGAACCAAATCTGTAAATGGTGACTGAAAAAGGTATGAATATTACCATATTGAACTTTGAAGTTCGAAAAAATGGTATCTATAGTTCTTATAGTACTAGTGTTTATTAACGGAAACATGTTTATGGATAAAAAATATGTGGAAATACCATTTTAGGGATTCATTCTAAAATCGACATTGAAGTCTCCCACAACAATCAGACGAGAACATGAAGTATACCTATGGAGGTTGCTGCCGTATTATGTTGTATTTATGCATTCTATGGCAACATTAATTTGACGTTGTGGTGACCTATATACCGTTACATTGGCCGTTCGCAGCGCCTGGGGTATTTAAATATTATCTTTTACATGATCCATCTGTCACGGCATCCTTAAGATTGCGACGTATATACGCGATAAAACACTGTCCTCTCCTCATGCTTAGAGATAAGTCGCGGTCAATGTGGTAACTACAATTGTTTATATTTTTTTTTTCACAGCTTTAAGGCAATCGATCTAAGTATTTGATATGAATTTCAACTTGATACCTCTACACGTTCATGAGGAAAAGGATAACAAGTTTATAGTTATTAAAAAAATATAATTATGTGATGTAACTAAAAATTTAAGGTTTATCGGAATTTTTTCTTTATGTGTCATATAAAACGTTGCTTCATGCCAAATTTCAAAATTCTAGGTCGACTGGAAATACCCTTTAGGTTTTGATTCCCTTGCCAGTAATTGCGAGTTTCAAAGTATGCGGCTTAAATTGCTCTTTCTTTTGATTGCGTTGACATAGAATTTTGATGTTGTTGCAGCTTAAAGGTATTATAGACCTGAGCATTTGATATGAATTTCAATTTAATACCTCATCGCGTTCATGGGGAAACGTGTAGTAAGTTTAAAATTATTAAAAATATTTTTATTATATGTTTTAACTAAAAATTTATAGTATTCGCAATTTTTCCTTTATCTGTGCTTAAGACGTTGCTTCGTACCAAATTTTAATATTCTGAGTTCACGGGAAGTACCCTGTAGGTTTTGATTTCCTTGAGAGTGTCGAAAATTTGCGGCATAAACGGCTGTATCTTTTGATTGCATTGGCTTAGAAGTTTCATTTTTTTTTACAGGCCTAAGAGACAATAGACTTAAATATTTGATATGAATTTCAGCTTGGTACCTCTACGTGTTCCTGAGAAAAAAGGTCTTGACAGACAGACGGGCAACAAAGTGATCCTATAAGGGTTCCGTTTTTTCCTTTTGAGGTACGGAACCCTAAAAAACTATCGCACTATGTGATTTTAGATCACACATCTATCTTAACTCGTAGTGACACGCGCCGTGTCACTACGAGTGATGCTGATATCTGATGATCACTGATGATCATCAGTATCACTGTTCGCTGATGATCAGTCCTACTGGCTGATGATTGATATTCATTTTCAAATTTAAATTATCTTTATTTTGTAGGTTATAAAACAACACTTGAAATACTACTCGTTTGTAAGTTATTCCTCTAGAAGAACGGACAAAAACCTTGTAAAACATAATACTTATAAGATTTGTAAGCACGTAAGCGTGATTGTACATCGATGAAGTTACGTTCCTGAGGGCGTGATAGTGAACTATATAAGTTGATATCAAAAAGCAGTTTCATAGATTCAATACGTTAATGTTACTGTTGATATTGAACATTTGTTATTTACTTTCAAGTCTAGAATTTTAAATAGATCGGCATAGTTTTAATTTTAAATCATTTCCATCGGTTATAAGAGTAACATAAGCTTTATTCAGTTGCTATTTACAAGTTTTCACAAACAAAAAAAAAATTGTATTTTGGCCAAATTTAACAAACATGTACTTAGCGAGTTTCATGATCGATATAATTATAATAATGATCTATAAATTAAATATGTATTAAAAAGGTACAGAATGAGGTCAGGCCGTCAGTATCACCGTAACTAAAATAGCGTTTGGCCTAAATAATAATTCGCATCTATTCGCTGCAAGAGCCCTTATTATTTATGGTACCGTAAAACCGGGGCGCAGCGTTCCCTTGAAAATAATTTCAAGCCAAGATTTTCCTGTAAACGGTATTTAATATGCGCTCGCAGACGCCGGCAGCCGGCGCGCCCCTTCCGATAATGCTGCAAACAAATTAATTTGTGTAAGGCCTTTCATTTTATTACTAACCGATATGAAGTCGAGGTATCTTAAATAGGAAACATAATCTAGGCGAAATACGATTTTTTCAATATTTACGTAAAGTTGATCGAGGCAGAGCTTAAGTTTTTGCATAAGGCGTCTTGTGACGCCTTTAAAATTATTGACGTACGAATATATTCCATGAGATTGGGAATGTGATAAAAATCGATAAGGAATTATCTATGACAGTTTTTGTGTTTTGGCTATGTAGTAATGTTACACAACTATGCAGTCAGTAATCTCATATGACTACGTCGTAATCTCACATGACTACGTCGTAATCTCATTTGACTATGCAATGTTCCCATTCGACTAACGAGTAATCTCACTTGACTACGTATTAATCTTAAGTGATTATGTAGTAAGTTCGTTTGGCTGAGTATTAATCTCTTTTGCCTAAATAGGAATCTTAGTTGACTATGTAGTATTCTCATTTAAGTGTGTTGTAAACTGATAGTGCTGTTAGTTATTGTATAATCAGGATTTGACTAATCAACATTCTAGTCAAACTGTACATATTATTTGTGAATCTGTCAAAAATATAAAAAATCTGCGTGTAAAATTTTTGTCGCCATAGTGCAGGAAAACAATCTCCAATTTTTGCGCACATTGTACACGTGCGTAACCATAGTCTGCCTGTTTCGGTTGCAGTTTTTTCTGTAGCTGACGTACCCAGTGTCTGAGTGCTAATACTTATTTATACCATATTTGACTTCAAGAAATACAATTACAAATTTTATAAAACAATACATTTTATAGAAACGTTAAAAACTAAAAGTTTCTCGTTCGTTTCGCTGCTGTAAGTTGAAAGTTGGCATTGATTGTTTCTGATCCAAATTACGTTGTCGATTTCGATTCTGGTCCTGCTCTAATCCAATGTCGATGTCAATCCCGATTTTTCTTTTCCCACGGATGTTGCTGTAATATTTTATTTTTATAGAATTTTTTAGATAAAATGTATTGTATGTCGTATTTCAGGAAATAATCTACATTTATGAAAATTACAGAATTTCTATGTTAGCCAAGATAAACGGAAATTTAATTTTATCCTATTTTCAGACAGAGATTATTCTTTGCTTTTTTGACTGTAATGTTTAAAAAATCAAAACGATGCGTAAAATTATAGCGTAATATTCACTTTTCAAAAATAACTTAATCTCTCTTATCCTCTCGAATTCGTGAAATTCAAAGAGTTTCACTTAAAAACCTCGTCAACGACAACATAATAAAATAGGTTGCGGCGGGCAGGACCGAAATCCTAAATTTAATAGCAATCGCGAACAACGTATCCAGGCAAGAATTCCAGCAAAATTTGAACACAGTTTCAGATGTTTCGCATACTGGGGCCCGCCGACAATAGCTCGCCCCCTCATTGTCTGAGGCGCCGCAGATAGCGCCGCGTCGATTATCCTGATATTGGATTTCGCGGTATCCCGGCGAGCTTAGTTAGGCTTTTCGTGTACGAGGCCCGATAAACAAACGTTGTTTTAACGCGCGCTATGGCAATAATCGATATTCCTCCATGCTTTTACGGCACGTCGCGCTTTCGACGTCACTGTGACGTCGTACGTGGAGGCGGACTAGGCGACACAGGATCGCTCCTAGCTTCGAGCCCACCGCATACGTGTGTGTGATTGTCGTAAGAATGAGTACACTTTGCAAATGTGAATCAAAAAATTTTCTTCTACTTAAATTTCACTTAACGTTCAAAATATTTACCTTTTTTTAATGAATTAAACAGTGGTAAATTAATGCTACTCTGTGTATTTGTTTTAATGCATAAATATGCAATTCAAAATTTTTATTTCATGATGATAATTAATTTCTAAATCAATCGTCCATGCAATTGTGCCGATATAACAGCATATAAGTGGTTTTACTTTTTTGACTTTCAATGTACCATATTTTTATAGTTGAAACATTGAATCAGTTTTGGTAGAAATAAAAAAAAATAGGTAGATCCATTTTTAAAAATTAATACAAGAAATATTTTGTAACACAAAATGTAGAAAAGGACAAAAGAGAAAAAAACTCATCTTCTAATTGACGATATTTGCTTCAAGAGTTTTCTTTCTAGATGATATTGTAAGGTTGATAACAAATTGGGTTGTTTCAAAACAAAAAAAAAATGGGATAAAAACAAAAAGCGAAACATGGGTAGTTATCGAGATTGGAACCGACTCACTGGGTTCAGGATTTATAACGGTGGATATCCGAAAGTGAGACCAAGATTAAAGCTGAATTTATATTTAAATCCGGAAGCCGGAAGGACAAATATTATACTTATTATACGTACATGTGATTATACTTACCTATATTAGGCGGTTTGTGAGTTAATAGCATCTGCGCTTGCGCAGGTGACTGTGAGGTGTTCAGGTGTCATCTTTCGTAGCGCTGATTGCAGTTTTCCGACGACATCTTTCATGACCACTAGGCATCTACCACTGTAACATAAAGGAATATGTATATGTAGTTTTTTTTATAGCATACGTTTCAAAACCATTCACTATATTGAATAGACCTCTAGTATACGTATCTTTCAATATTATGATTAACTTTAGAAGAACAATATTATAGAAATTTGGACAAAAAAGGTCATAATAATAAGTACGAATTAATAAAGTAAAGATGGCATATTAAAATAAACTAATGACAGATTGACAAAATTATAATGATTAATAGGTACATTACAATTTTCTTTAAAAGTCATTTCACACAGACAGAGACTTCCATGATCCGTACAGATCATAATAAAGATCTCGTTGCGCATAATAATTAATCAAAGACAAATTTATACGATTCTCAGTCTGAGACGTACCCCATAGACAAGACAGAGCCAAAATGATCGCCACTATAAATGGCGGAAATCCGCAGCGCCACCGGCCGGCCGGCGGCGCACACGCGCCCTCGCCGGCACTAAAAGCGTCCAAATAATATTATTCTATTGCCGTATTCGTTACGATCCCCGGTTGACAATCTAATTTCCTTCGACACTCTCTCCTCTCACCCCGTCCGTCCCCCGGGGCCCATAAAAGTTTGTTACGGCCGTATAGAGTAATGTAGCGTTCCGTATAAAGTCTAGCCGCCGACATTCGCTGGAATTCCGGCAACTTAGCTCGGTATCGTGAGGTTATTTTAATGTCAATCTCTACTTTAATATTTACTGTTTAAAGCTGTGGAAATCTTAAGAGAGTGATTAGGTATTCGATAGTTTACGGTGGACAGTAATGATGAATTTGACCATACTCTACCTGAAAGTGCACAAGTTTTGTGATTTGTTATGTATTGCAAAAAAAAAAAAAAAATTTGAAAAACGGTTGACCCTGCAGGCCATACTCAAAGCTTTTCTCTGTGATATTTATCGAAGTGTGTTTGAATTCCTTGAGTTATAAATATTCTCTATGAGTTTTTGAATTTAAAAATTTGAAAGACAGTTGACCCTGCGGGCCATCACAGAAAGTTCTTTCAACTTTCAAACTCAAATCGTTCAAAAACAAAATAGCAATAAATTATTGGCTTTATTATGTTCAAAAGAAAATACCGATTATAGTGTTTTTTTTAGTTCTCCGAGCTGAAAAAGGTAATTCTCATACATTTTGTGCTTTTTATTGCATACGACGCATATTTGTAAATAGAAAAAGACATTTATCGTCAAGAGTTTCACACATTATTGTGTAAAAATCGTTTCTTTGAATTTTTCGTAAACGAAGTCTCTCGCTCGCACCCAACGATTTTGATGCAGTTTGCAACGATCTATGTTGTTTTTAAGACAGAAAAGCTATTAGTAATTAGATTTAGGAATCTATCAATGAAGTAGCTTTTAAAATATTCTACACAAACGCTTTTCAAATATGTTTGCAAGACACACACATGCACATATACGTACAAACATTCATCACTTGGAAAACGAAAGACGGTCGAAACAGAGCCCAAGAACCTTGAAACGTCAAGATCTTGTGAAGACTATTTTCGAAAATCGGACGGAAAACAGTAACTTTCCAATTTCATGAAAATTTTGAAATTTACATAGCTGTAATTAAAAAAAAAAGAAAATATCCAAAAGTATTTATTGTTTTAAATAATAGCATTGTAGACTGATGACGTAACTAGATTAAGCAATTCGTATTAGTTCTAAATGTGTATCGCATCATCTGCTCCGATAATGTTAATGATGCAAGTATAATAACATAAATCATAAACTTAATCTCAGTTCTCCAAACGTAAAGCATATTCAAAGCACCAATGTGGGTGAGACAAAATTCGCCTATCACAGACGACTGAAAAGGAACCCTAAAACTTATCGTGAAGGTATGATTTGCTCCCAAAAATAACCGGATGTTCTGTTATGCGTATTTATTTAACCAGTTAAAAGCTTATCATGATACGTTTGTGATTCGAACACTTTTATCTTTTTTTTTCTGTGTTTTGTGTCTGTGGCATTATTGAAAGAAAATATATATTTACCGTTTAACATTGTTGAGGATAAACGAGCAGGTAAGCCATCGGAGTGTAGCTGGTCACCACAACTCATGGGCAGTCGCAACTTCACAGAAGTCACCAGTGCTTTGGTGGTCTATTGGGAAAAATAGGTTTTTTAATGGCGAACGATTGAATTAATGAAAGAGGGAAATATAGGAGTGGTGAAAGGAGGAGAGGAACCATCGAAAATCTCACTCACTAGACGAAACGTAACTGCGGAAGCCGCTATTTCACGTCCGTATTCTGTAAGAGTGTGATACTTAGCAGATACATTTTTCAGTGCTGAGTCTAAGTTAGTAACAGTAAGGTTCTACCACAGTAAAATCCATTATCCATATAAGGATTCAACAAATAATTCAAAAGAAATTTGTGGAAAAGTTGGTGAAAAAATACATTGAAAAAATGTGTCTAATAGATATATAGTTTTCTGACAAAATAGACAAATAGTTTTCTGGGGAAAAAACAAGGTAAGAAATGGATTTAGACCTTCTTTTTTAAAAAGGAACGATGTTATAAAGTCAAAATTATGATTGTTTTCGCTACGTGTCGTGACCTTTTAATTCCAACGTCTATAATTTTTTTTTAGTTAGATATACTAAAATTTAATGCTTACTAAGTGTATACGATTGTTGTGCGAAAAAAAAAGGCAAAAGAGTCGAATGAAATACAAAAATATTCCAGCCTAAAAAAGCAAGCTCATGCATGCGCACACGTAAATGTATATTTTATACTACAACAGCTATGGAATAGACACTTTATTACGTCTAGTAATTTGTCATTGTTGATTCGTCTAAATATTCTATGTATAGTTAGATTAACGAAACGTAATTTTTGGTGGCCAGAAAAATTGTAATCATAGTAGAATAAATATATTTTGATTCCATCTCATAATAATAGTACTA
Organism: Eumeta japonica; assembly: GCA_005406025.1. NCBI lineage: Eukaryota > Metazoa > Arthropoda > Insecta > Lepidoptera > Psychidae > Eumeta > Eumeta japonica. The sequence goes on from BGZK01000382.1 coordinate 196,916, forward strand.
AAAGCTAAGTAAATTAGACATTTATTGAAAGACTACACAAGATCGTTATATACGATTACTAGCTTAATTAATTTTGTTTACAACTTTAACTTTTCACTTAGCTGCTACGAAACGTATTCAAGAAATTTCGATAGAGCCTAATGACATAGGTGCTCTATATAATGAAAATTGTAAATATTTACAATAATTATAAATATTTTACAATAATTATAAATATTTTACAATAATTCATCAATGCTGAAGGATCAGTGAACCTAATAATATTCCTGCGATTAAAGCAAATGCACAAAAATAAGTTCGAAAATATATTTTATGCGATTTATTACATAATAATTTATTATACCATATAATATTAGATCATACAACAGAAAGATATATCCACAACCTTTCGCTTCCCTTGTAAGTTAACTTAGTGTTAAATGTTAAGTTCCATGGAAATTGTCATAAACTTACCGTGTTAACTCATACGTAAATCCAATTCGCTTTAATTACTAAAGTTTTCTTGCGACCATTTTAAACGCAGTAAATTCTCGTCGTATTTTTTCTGTGAAACATCTTCATTAAGGATATTAACACCGTAAATGAAAAAACTGTTATATATATAATCTCATAATGATATAAACGGGCGCCTACAACCCAAAAGGGTGGGTAGAGTCCACAGATTCGTGCAGATCAAATTGGTGGCATATTAAAGGGAGACTAAATCTTAAGCACTTTTGACTGAATGCGGCTTGCCATAACGATTGCTGGATGTCAGTCAAGTAAGAGAGACGCCCAAAGATCGTATGGAAAGGTGTGTAATGTGTTAATTTCAATTTTCATATGTCTTATAAATGTAAGACTTTTATAATGGAATACATGCAGATGCGGTTGAATATCCAGCGCGTTGCTTTCCGATCAAGATGGTAACGAATTCATGTCGTCACCACGAGAACATTGACCATTGAGAATTTTGCTTAATTGTAATTAAAACAGTTATTTCGTGCTACAGACAGCACGACAAGCCGTCGCTAGGGGGCGCTGCTACCGTATCAGTTTAATTGATGTGGAGAGCTTTATATCTGATATTTAAAAGTGAAATTAAAGTATTGTAGGAAGGCATATCTTTTACAGTGGGACTGTAAAAATCTGAAACGGATTGGGCCATTGTATTTTCATTGTATTCTAAACGGTTGCGTCGCATTACCATAATCTCAAAAAAAGAAAATTTTTCCAAGACGAATATTAATATTTGATAGGAGAAAAATAATTATTTCTACATAGAAGATTTTGACAGTTTATTTATTATTTTGTTGTACAAAAGCCCCTTCTATTATGTTTTTGTTATAAAGTACTAGACATTTTACACTGAACCTGAAAAAATATTGCATTAAATTTAACCTGACATGCATATATTATCATATTTCTATTTCCAATGTTATTTATATACAACAACAAATATTCAACTGAAATTCGACCAGAGATTCAACAGAGCACATTCTCCTAAGCGCACCAGACATTTCAGACTTCGCCATATTACCGCGCACGCACCGCGGCATATTCAAATTCGAACGATTTCGTAGATTGTTCAACTTCACACAATTGAGTTCGAAAATAGAAGGTTAAACCGTGATATATCACACCGCTGTAATAACCGGGCGACGTGCCCTCGCATCGCATTACGTGACAAGGTGAGATTTACCGAATGGACGGTATTTCACTTGGCGAGTTATTACACAATTTTTGGCATTCGTAGGGAAAAAGTGTATCTTGTGCATTAGCACAAGATACACTTTGTGTACCTTGTGCTAATGCACAAGTAAGTTATTAATGCACATAGTAAATTATTACTAAAGTGACTTTGTGCAAAGTCACTGGAGTGTCCGTTTGTGTCGGGTCAGTCGACCGCGGCGATGGATAAGTCAGTCTAAGATCGCGGCTAAAATTCACCTTTACAAAGATAAAAGTTTTTTATTAAGCTTATTATAAAGAAATCTTAAAAAGGATAACTAAGTAGAGATAATAAGAGCGATTTCTAATGTAGATATTACGATAATTCTTAATAAGAAATAGTGAAGTATTTTTTTTATCTATTTACTCAAAAAATATTATTCGAAAACACTAGGCATGATCAAGACATGATAATTTGACAAGTAAGTGTAAACGGGGTGATTACGGGTTACCTCGAACAAAATGTTTAATCCAACTTTTTCTTCCTTTTTATCCTTAGTGTTAACGATTGTTATCGATTTTTTTTAAATAAATAAATGCAGACGTAGCGAGAAAATCAATTAAACAACCTTTAATTCAAAACAATCGTGACCAGACATAAGTTTGTCGATTTTTTCTCTCATTTTATGTCTAGTAAAAATTATATATGAATGCGAAAAGAAATACATGAAAGTTGATTTTGTATTTATGTCAAATTCACGTCTTATTAAACTTGCTATATCCTTTCGTCATTATAATAAACAGCGTAAAATCTTCCAAAGAAGAATTTGATTGAGTTGAGCTTTGTGTTTCGAAAATATATTTATTCGTATATCTGTCGAATGTAATTCTACAAGATCGATTGTTTTAACACATCATCGATTGTCTAGAACATCGTTTTTTTACTTATGTAGAATATTATATAAAACTCTAAGGAAATCTCGTCCGTATGCGACACAGTCCTTAGTGTAGAATTCGCAGTGTACCGTCTGTCGACCTTGGATTTGAGCTTCGCCCTACGTCAGGTCAAACGCGAACATTTTTAAAGTGCTATTCAACGCGGCTCGAGCGACAAATCGCCGGTTGTGGCTTTACGATTTTTTCTGAAAGTATTGTCGTGTCGAAATCGCGACACGTTTACATGTGAACGCTGGCAGTTACCCGTCCGTTTCGTTGGCCGTAAAACGGGATTTGGTAAAAACAACTTTATTATCGTATGAATTACATATGTTCGCGGTCACGCCCGTGCACGTGCACAGTTTTCATTTTGATCCATTCCGTCGTCAACTTGGGTCCCGATAGCGGTCCCGCTCCCGATTTCGCGTCTGGTTCCAGAGTTGGGTTCGACTCTGGTTCCACTTCCATTTCCGGTACCGCTTCTGCTGTTGATAACGATCTCAGTTCAATTTCATTCTTCATTCGTTTACAATGTTGATCCAGTATCGAAACTGTGATCTCTTAGATGTTGTTGTTACTAAAAATCAGAGATAAAAGATTATCTAAATACCCATTTATTTTTACAGAAAATTCAAACACAATCCGTTCAGTTGTTGGAGCGCCCTTGAAAGACAAACATAATTTCACGTAATCATGTTATAAAGATTTTGTGAATAATTTTTACGATTCTAAAATTAATAAAATACAACTCTTTTGTACAAATACACATACACACGTTCGCACGCGTGTTTGTGTGTATGTATGGTTCATATGGACTACAAAATGGCTGGATCAATTTCAATGAAATTTTTAGGAAATCTTCAGATTAGCTCATTTGATTATGCTGTGAAGTTGGGTAATGAATATATCAAGACTTTTTATTTATTTTTGCTATTGCATTATCGATAGGCAAACGAGCATACGAGCCACCAGAATATAGATGGTCACCGCTGCCCATGGATACTCGCGACTTAAGAGGAGTTACCGGTGTGTTGCCGACTTGTTGGGTAGAGACATAGATTCGCAATATGATATCTGAAAGTGGCAGGAGGAGCCTGATGGAGAGGAGAGGGGCTGATGGAGTGAGGTTGTGGGGTGATGGAGAGGCATTGGGCCACCGCAACTCTTAATAACTGGACGAACAGCAACAACGAAATCTGTTGCTTAATGCCTGCGTTTTGTGGGAGTGTGGTATTGCACAGGTCGAACCGGCCCATTTAGGTACCGCATCAAAGTTGACCAAAGCATAGCTCTACCATAATAGATGACAACTTTGTGTAATATTTTCCCTTAAAACTAATATTTTGGGCGTAGCAGAATACTGTACCTATAGATATCTACTAAGACTTCGTCATATGATCGCTCCCATCCATCCGCCAGAAGAATAGATAATTACTGCTATCCGCGAAAACGGGGCGGGTCGCCAGTTGAAAATAAATATACATTTTGAGACGCGTGTCGTTCGCTCCGTGCTCACGGTGTGATTTATCCGTATTTGAATTTTATGTGACCTCATCATTGATATTTTAGAAAAACGCTTTGTTAGTCATCTATACAATAAACATGTAAGCGAAAAATAATATATGACAGGTTGTAGGAACATACCACGAATACATGGCCTTCGTTAATAGATAGACCGGCATAAGCGGGAGCAGTTAGCGCACTGTGTTCTAATATTAAGGCACCAAACTGTCAACATTCAAAAGTCATTGCGTGAAATGTGACGAGTGACGCTTGTTACGCGACAAGATATAAAATTAAAATAAACGTCGACCATCTGAGATTCAAGTGTGTGGTTTGTGAAAACACAAGAATGTCTTATTTGGTAGAATGACGGACGGATCAATGCAGTTATTTTAATGGTACGTAACTGTCTGTTTGTATATTTTTATTTTAAAAAAGCTTTTTCTATGCTCGCATACCATACTTGGTGAATTTTTTTTTTTGCCAGAAGAGAGAAATTATTATTATTATTAATTTAAATAAGAGATCCTCTTACTGAAATTAATAATACTCAATAATAAATTACTGTAAAATATTATAAATCATTACTAAATACGTGAATACTGTGCTGCATAATAGTAGAATTTCAAAAGTATTTTGATGGATCAAGAACTTTATAACTTAGAATCATATGATTACTGATCGCGCACTCTTTGAACAGGAAAAACCGACTTCATAACAATAAAGACGAAATCATTTTTAGGGTTCCGAGACAAAATGGCAAAAACAGAGCCCTTATAGATCCGTCCGTCCATCCGTACGTATGTCATACGAATTTTATTCAAAAACTACAAAATGTATATTGATGAAATTTATAGTGTAGATGTCTTGCATAAGCCGCCACTAGTTTGGTGGTTAAATAACAAAAATAAATATTTCTAGGGGGGACACCATACATGTAACAGAAGTTGAAACAATTTTTTTTCAGAAAACATCAACAAGTGGCACATATTTCGACAGTTCTTTTAAAAACACTTTAAGGTTTTATGCAATTTTTTCTGATTACGTAAATAATTTCGGAAATATTCGTTTCAAAAGTTGCAGAAATTGTGTTCCTCACCTCTATTTTCTAAGCGGTATATCCAAAAAATATGAAAAAAATAATAAAGAAATTTGGAAAATCCAAAAGTGCGCGCCTCATAGCGGTTACTCCATTTTTACTAAAGAAAAGTGTGTAAGTCAGCTCCGACGAACGACTGGAGCTCACTCCTTATGAAGGATTACAAATTACTTGGTATGCATTGTTCAATACTCTAAATTCTATATATTAACAAAAATTTATACCGTAATCGTCATTTTTTTTAAATTTGAAATAAATTAAAAAAATAATACTTACCGTGGTGTCAAAATTTTTACTTAAACATTGAGAATAAAAAAGACAGTCACGTTTCGGGTTTCTTATGTTCTCTAGATTAAGATTTAATAAAAAAAAAAAAAATTTTTACTAAAAGACTCGTCAAAATTTTGTTTATTAAATATCAATTAAACTACACCGAATTAGACAGTGAAATTCAATAGGCTTCTATTCAGATGCATACTAAAGCGAATGAAAAATAAAACACTCAAATAGTGAAGTATTTCATTCGTTATCGTGACCACACACAGGATCCGCACATACAGACACGCGGACGTCCACGAAAAAAAATTTTTAATACAGTTTTTTAAAATATGTTCTATAACAAAATGTGTTTTGAAGATATTACAGATATTAAAATCAGCGATTATTCTTGCCGTTTGAGTGCATACATTATTTTACAAGTGCAACATGCAATAAATAAAGACATTTAAAGTTCAAAAAATCACTCGCTTTTCGTAAGGCGAGAGTAGAGCACTACCTCATGCGCTTCGCTTATGAGCCGTGCATTAACGCGTAATGAATAATTTCAATGAAAGTTATATTCAACATGATCTGTTTTTAAGTTATTGCTGAAAAACTGCACTTCTCAATAAAAGAACGAAGTTCCATAAAGATACGCGCTTTCGGTGATGCACTTTAGTTTACATTAATTTAATAGTAATAGTCGACATTCCTACTAGTTCTCCTACTTATAGGCGACAAAAGTGCTTATAATTATTCTATGTGGGATACATGTAAAAGCGTAACAATTTTTATCTGTAGTGCATTTATTTGTAATAATGGCTTCGAAACCCTACAATGATCATGGTACGACATGCTCTTGCTCAGTTTTTTTTTTTATAAATGCGTTTGTGAATCCGATCGTATGTTTTAGTTCAGACGGTATCTGTACATTTATGAGTAGAAATAGAACAAGCTCGGTCTATTTCCGTCACAAGGAGAGGTCCTCGGATGGGTCGTGAACGCTTTCTGGACGCGAAAAAAAAAAGAAGAATTAGCCCGCGTAAAATTGAATTTCCACCGAATTAATTTTAAATTACATCTAATTAATACGAAGGGACGAAATTAGCAATTCCGAGTACACTTGCGGCGACGGGGAAGGTCGACCTTTTTTCCGACACGAGAAGGGTCTGCGCGATGTGTGCCTATACTTCGCTGCGGATCGTTGCGGCGAAGGGCCAGATGACTCGTCCAACTTGTAATTCTACTTATTCAGTGTCGAATGTGGAAGTGTATTCATTTATTAGAAATATAGCCAAAAGTCTACTCTACAATGAAGAAAAGCACAGAGGTTTTATATTTGTTTAAATTAAATCAAGTGTACTTCATATACTTATTCGAAAGCTCATTTTATCAACTGGCTAGAAATAAAGCGAAACAAAGATATAAATCTCGATTGAAGCTTCGTCTTATATGGTCTGAGAGCTGTTAGAAATTTTTACGTAGATATTTGAGGCACTGCGAAAACTCGTACAATATTTCTTTTATGATATTTAAACACAAAAATACGGACTTGACTAAAGGGCTATGGGGTTTATCTCGCACGTAGAATATCCCACCGAAGTGAGTTGTCATTTCCAAAATATTTATGTTTGATTACTTATTCTGTTAAAAATTAAACGTGCCTCAAAAAAATTATTTGGATTTTTCTGAAAAACCTAGCTAAGTTTTAAATCAGACTAATTGACCTGGATTGTCTATTTTTCGTGTCCTTGAATATCAAATTAAAAGATATCAATATTTCAAAATGTCTCGAAAATATTATCTTAAAACACCTGTCCAAATCTCAAATACGTACTCAAGAACATCTAAAAGCGCTCCGTCCGATAAGAATAGCGCTCGCGAGGTGCAAGAAATAAAGGGACTCTTGATAAAACCTGTGGAAATAATTGAATACTGGGGCAAGCGCACAGCGGAGTTGAGATGAAAGGCACGACAAGGCGAGATGCAAACGTACAGATTGAAATGCCAAACGTCTGATTTCTTTTACTAAGAAAATTGAAGTTCAATCGAAAACAGCCATATCAATTTACAAATTGCTAGTCTATCCTTCCGTGACACACAGCTTGAATGTAGTGGCACTATCAAATTAAATAAAACAAGACTGAGACGGTTGTAAAGAGATGTTTTGAAAACAACAAGTCAACCTACAATTACATTTTAAGAAATTCCAAAACGGAAGATAATTAATACGGTCTGTTAGAAGAGTGTGCTACTATGATTACCTTCTAAGAGAAATGATCATAATTAATTTAATTAATTTTTGAGTTTAATACGACAACAACAAAAAATGGTCGAAAGCCTCACTTACACACGAAAGAACTCGCTTAGACAAGATATGAGCCACAGTAATAAGTATAGTCAAGAACGGGTTATGTTAGTACAGGACAAAGTAGAAACGAAAGAAGCTGCGGATGAACTGCACGAATTGCCAGAAATTGATAGTGAAAGTTCTGCACCAAGTGAAGAATAGAGTGAAACGGTAGCAGAAACGACAAGAAGATAAGAAGTTAAAAAATACTCTTTGTCTTTATCAACGTATTTGCTAACACATTATAGTATCCGTTGATCCCGTCTCCAGTCTCTAGCTGAAGATTACACAAACACCGGCCAGTGATACAATCACGTTACTCCTTCTCCACCACACACTTGTTCTTACATATTTACTCTGCCTTCTGTAATTAGTGATTTGACATTCGTCAAGGCTTTTATTTCATAGGTTATAACATAACAACCCGAAATGAGTCATTATAATATGAACTTACCACTCGCTGAGAAGACAGTTTTCTTTCAAGAAGAAAGTGCAAGAAAATTAAGGTTACGTATTTCATAGATTCATTCGAAAGGAGAGTAAGATTATTATAAGACTAGCTGTCAACCGCAGCTCCGCCTGCGTGAATGTAGAATGAATTCCCTGATCTTTTATACGGACTGATGACGACGCTCTTCTCAATCTTTAAAAGTCTAATAAGACTTAATAAGAGATTATAATCTACTTTAGAAGTAAATAATAGATCATGACATGATTTAAAACCATACACCCACGAAATTCTAAAAATAGTTTCATATATTCAGTTACAGTTCCCAGTTCAAGAGAGTTTTGTATGTAACTCGGCTTCTAGGCGGTGTATGGAGATGGTACTTGTTTCACTTTCAAAATTAGTCTCCAGCAACACACCTTGAAAATCGTATTCGATTCGGGACAGTAGTTATTTTGTTATTCCGGAACTAATAAACATACAATTAGACAGGCAGAAATGATAAAAATGGTTGTTAAGCTTCCATTGCACTTATAAAGACCTTCTACATCCGTTTTTCATAAATATTTCCCAAGTACATATATCCGTCGGTTAGAGTTTTATTATACGTATCTAGATCCCGGCCCGCTTCGCTGGGCGTCATTGAAAATAACTACAATTTTTCTTTTAATTTTGTAATTAATGTTTGTCTATATGATACGTGTTTTTCCAAAAATAATTTACCTTGAAAGTCGGATTAAAACCTTGTTCTCCAATTATATTCGTCCCAAATGATGTCATTTGAAAATAATTATTATACCTTTGAATATTTAAAAAAAATGTTTAGATTGAGTTCCTTGGCCAGACAGCAGTGATTCTAGTGGTTTTGGTGGCGGTAGCAATTCTGGTAGTTTGACTTTTCCATTTAAACAACATAATCCTGGTGGTTCATATTGAAATCTTAATGCATCACAATATTGACATGAAGTGTTCATTGTTCCGAAGTCGACCGATACATCAGCAGCATAATTTATTGTTGAATCGTACCTGAACGCCAAACGTTCATATTGAACTATCCTTTTAGGTTACCTATTTAGTCGACGCTCTAATTTTATTTTTGTGTAAGCTCGAACTGAGCGTGGAGAACTTGACTGTTGTTGTTGTTCCGGAGTTATATCTAATCGTGATTGAGCAATTCTTAATCGATTTGCTTCTAAGCGTTGTTCACAGTGTTCCTCAGTTTCATCATTGAGTCGATATTGACGATTCCGACGGGCGTCATTGGTACGCCAACCGATATTCCGACGACTTTTGTCGACATTTGTGGAATATAAAAAAACTGCAGACTTTTAATATGCATTGGTTAGTTTTCTGTTATCATAAATACATGTGACAACAGAACTGTCAAACTAAACGTCACTTTCCTTCTTGTTAAAAAAACTATTGAAAATATTAACTTTTCAGAAAGATTTTCATGTATAAACCTTCTCCAGACGATTTTAAAGACAACAAAAAAATTACTTATTCCAATCGGTCAAGCCGTTCTCAATTGATACTCGGACATACATGGTCCATTTTTCTTTTATTTATACAGATATTTATACTTATTAGTCATACTAATATCAATCAATATCAATCAGTATTTATCTGTATCAATCAGTATCAATCGGTATCAATCGGTATCAATCAACACCAATCAACATCAACCAACATCAACCAACATTAACCAATATCAATCAATATCAAGATGATGACTTTACTTAAGTAGGTTGTGTATTAAGCTGTATAAGTTACTAATTTACTATAGTTTTTTAATTATTCCACGGGAACTCTTTAATTTTCCGTGATTAAAAGTATCTAAAATGTTGACCGAGGATGTAAGGTACCACCATATAAAATTTCATTTGATTCGGTCTAATAGTTTCGGAGATTAGCCCGTACGACAGACAGAGAAACAAAAAATTTGAAAAAAATCTCGATATGTTCTTCACTTTTAACATCCCGCTGATTCGGTTTTTAGCGTTTTTTTTGTGTACAGACTTTACAGTTTTATTATATGTATAAATGAATATCGTAGAATTTAACAAATATTTTGATTTAGCTGGATTATTTTAAAACGTGCATTTATAAAAAACAAAATAATAACTTACCGCATTTTTTAAAACATACGAAAAAGCTATATATTGTATTTGACGTTATAGAGAGTGCTCTAAAAGTTTGTTATTTTGAATTTTTAACAGTGATGAAAACTTATAAGACTTAAAATGTAAAACGTAAGTTGTTCAATATTTTTACATTATTTTTATGTTACATAGAAATTTTAATATTTTAATGAACGCGTTTATGATATATATTTCCTTTTTCTTTCCCTTCGGTAAGTAAAAGGGTGCATCGTGTATGTATTTTTTTCTATGAATATTTGTAGCGATAGAAATTAAAATATACGTCAAACGGGACAAGACAAGAGAAAGGTATGCGGAGGCTTGCAAACCTACATACGTGCATTGTGCGGATACTAACATAAAATCTCGGTATGTTTTTCATCCTACCTTTAGAGTTATACTGCAATATTGTGTGCAGAAAATCTAGAACATCCCACATAGGAACGCGAAACCTTCGGTATATCTGAAATCCATAGCAGTAGATGCATGAACAGTGGTAAATTAAAGAGCAGAAAGTATAGTACGTTTCTGCTTTTTGATATAATTTTTCTCTTCTTTCTTTTTCCCTCTTGCGCACTTACTTCTTCAATCCGGAACCGGTTATTAAGAAATTCGAACACCGAACACGTAAACAAACGGCCAGACAATGCAGGGAGTTAATAACAACGTGTCAATGCACGGCGTGAATTTCGTAAAAAAATATATGAAGCCAATTTTTTTAACAAAGCTTTTTATTTATTTGCAGATGGCGCCGTGGAGGCAGAGTATGTAACGCTCGAAAGTAAGTTTTTTTAGAATGACTTGATAGGTGTCTAAATAGCTGTTTCGAGTTATCGTCCTCAACACCCGAATAAATAAAACGAAATAGTTTAATTCATTTTTTAATTATTTATAACCTTTGGCTAAAGATTGCCTTTTTTACTACAAAATGTCATCTATATTGGTGTGCAGTAGTTGCAAAATGACTCTGATTTTCAAACTGTTTCCGATAGTAGATCTCTTTGTCACACATGGAAGTCGTTAAGATTTCACTGTTTTTTTTAGATGTACAAAAAAAAATAATTGCTAAAGATATATAATAAATATCTTATTTAATGCATTTGTTTAATAATGCTATTCCAATAGCGTTATACCATAGACACCAATCTACATCAAAAAAAGTAATGAAATTTTATTTATCATATCTAATGAAATAATATTATTCAATAATATTAATTTTTAACTAATAAACAATTACTTAGCTATTTTAGGAGTGAGTGTGTTTTTCGCTATCTTTCACATTTTTTTGATAAAATATATGTTATAAATTTAAAAAGTATATCACTATTCAGCTTAAAGGTTAACAGTGCAGTGAATGATAAAGCAAACTTTGTCCAATTCGAATGAATTTTAATTCTTAATTACATACCATAGCTATAAAAACACGTCTAATCAATAGTGAATGTGGCCGCGGAACCCTGCCATGTGTTTTGCAAACACGCGCCTGGCCCGTCTTTTATTAAGCTAATACCTTCCAGCCATCTACGTTAACTCCACTAGACACAGTTTAATTAAAAATCTAACTTGAATTAATTAGCAAATCTTGAATAAAGTAGATTACTCTAAAAGTAAAAGCGCTTTTGCCTGTGATTAATTTGTTCTAAGGTAAATCTTTCTTTAAAAAGGGGATTTGTATAAGAGAGGTATGGAGAAGTGTTAAAATAGTAAGTAAATTGAAAGCTGTGCTAATGAATTCAAGTATTGCATTAAGAAAACTATGTATTTTAACACGCTTTTTATATGATATCGTTCCTTAAAGGAACCGCTATATAGAGGATCTTGTCGTTGTATATATATCCTGTCTATTTGTCGGTCTCTCTAAATAATTTTTTCAAGATATGTGGAGTATCGAAATTAATATCAAATACTTAGGTCTACTGTCCCTTGAGGCTCTAAAAAATCAAGCCTCTAAATCAAAGCAATCAAAAATACGGTCCTTTTCTTTCGGTATTTTGACGTTAGCAAATAAGTTAAGAAAAGCTATTATTCTGATCACTAAGCGGTATTCCTATGGAATATGTTTATTTTTAATAAAGATTTGTTTTCAATTAGAAATTACAATAACAGTAATTGATATCAGAAAAAAATAAATATCTGGTTGATTTATCGGCATGCGCTGCCTAAACAAACGGCTTGAAATAAGGAAATAAAATTAAAAATAAAATATTAAGCTTCAGTAGCTTCACAAATAAGTCTGCAGAGTTGACTAGTTGCTCTTAATTGTTGTTAATTGTAAAAGTTAACTAGAAAAGTTAACGTTGCCCTAAAATTATGAAACTTGACAAGAAGTTCAGAAAAAGTTCTGAAAAACGTTAATTTGTAGTCATATCATTATTGTTTTTTTTTTCGATAACAATTTAACTCTTGCGGTTGGAATATTGGTTCGTGATGTAGACTAATATACGAGAGAAAAATTTTAACTTAAGAATTATAAAAATTTAAAATGTATAAATGTTCAGAAATTAAAAAAAAATCCAGTCTTTATATTCGTGATGACAATGGTCGCGAGCAAACTCCAACGCGCACTAAGCCACGCTTAAGTCGAAGTCCCTCAGTCTAATAAAAGATTGTGGGACAAGACAAGATCTGGCACAAATATATTGGATAATTGACAAAAAGGAGAGCCTAATTGAAAAACCTAAAATAACTCTACATTTTAAGCTAATATGCCAGACAAACAGATCCCTAAAGGTGCGCACTACAGCGGTCGCCAGTGGACGAGGATTTGTGTGGGGCAAGTTAATACCGAGTTAAGTTGTAAATGCAAAAGTTTAAATGCCTGTTCTATTCAACTAAATATAGTTATAGAGCTGCTATATATTCATGTAGTCTATCGGCGATATCGCACTCGACAGTGCATAAAAGTAAATATATCTTTGGATTTAATTGGAGTAGTTTTATAACAAGACGTGATGCAAAAGGTTTTTTTTTTGTAAAATTGTGTGCGCCAAATTACATTCCTATGAGTATTGAAATGAAATTAAGACTGAAAGAGCTATATTTATAGTACACAACGCATTTAGTGCACAGAATATAGTAAAAATAAATATATATAGTACATACAATAAATATAGTGCAGAGAAAATATAAGAGTTCGTAGTTGACTAGCATATTTTAAAATGGGGCAAGTCTGATATTCACGCACATCGTCGGAGTTTAAGGAGCTTATATGGTTTATGCCTACAATTTTCATATTGAAATCAAAACGATTATTCATATTTCATATCCGTAGTACTGCGCTTGCACACCAAGAAAAAAATATTGAAATTCTGAAGGTATTGTAATAATAAATGTAGTTAATATTATTGTTTTAATTGCAGTAGACGTTCAATAATGGATTATCGAGTCAAAATTTTTGATCATAAAACTAATTTATCCGCCGTTGGCATTTCCTAGGGTAACATATAACAGTTATAAAATGCAATATGGCATTTCGTGTGGAAAGTTCTATATAGAAAAACCTCGCAATTTTAAGTGAAGATTGGAGCATTTTTTTTATAAGTTCACATTATGATCTTTCTCTTTGTGTATTTAATTCTGTGTAGAAAACACAACAAAAAATATGGAAAAATGAAATCTACAACAGTTGATATCTCCAAGACCACTGTGCAACTCTCTACGACTTTGTTCAATTCGGTTACATTGTACGTTACTCGATCTTATATTTAATTCTATTTAAGGGTTTTGGTCTACAGGTAACTAAGAGCTAAATATTCGCTTATTGTATCAGGTTTTGTCGCTTACTATTAGATCACAACCTTCCATATTTTTTAATATCATTATTAAACTGCTCTTCGAACTACGGGCTAACTGATTTGATTCATTGATTTAAATCATGAATGTCATTGATCAATTTTTACGTGATCAGTGATTGAAGCTATTGCCTTCTGATTGAAATTCAACAGACGGATAGCGCGACCACCACGGCATAGAGCACTTTCAAACATGTTTTGCGCTACTTTAAATTCGAATGCGTTCGAAGACTTACTCTAATTAATTACCCAACTTACCCCCACTAGCGGCAGTGCAGTAATGATGAGGATATTTATATTAAATCATAGGTTTTAATGAAGTTATAGCATGATATAATACTATTAGGCAAATAAAATTTACAAGACTCGTAAACTTCAAAGAATAAAGGAACAAAATTGACTTCTTGTGCAATATCTAGGTTAAGCATAATAGTGTATTAGGTAGGAAGAATAAAAATACATGATATGTGTTTTTAATCTCCTGTAGTAACGGATATTTTTACTTTTCTCGATTTGATCAAGAATCACGAGAGATGGAGTTATGACAAGCTTGGGAATAGTGTTATGAATGTGTTTAAAAATAAATAAATGTGTGTCACGTCGACGCGCGTAGCTTTACAATAAGCTACAAAATACACTCACCTGTTTCTCGTAACGTGCCCTAAGAAGTATAACTTGACGGTAATGAGTCACAGTGACGAGTCGGCGCGTCTGTAATTTATTTTAGAAGAAAGTTCGATGCTCGAACATGCGGTATTTGATTTGAAATAGATCATAAAATCGACGCTTGTAAAAGTGTAAGCTTTCAATTCTATCGTCACGACGAATAAGCTATTTCTTTTATTATAAATCGAATATTATTTTAAAACAAACGCACTCGCCTCTAAACGCCCGGGCTTTAATGCTAATGGAAGTACAGTGAAGCGCGAAAGTCGATCGGTGTCCGATAGCGTTTCTTGGGAATATTACGCTTCCGCCGAGATTGTGAGATTTTTATTTTGGAACGATGGGAAGGGTTAAGTAAATAAAAAGGAATCCATTGCTATCCGAAGTTACGTCTTTATTTAAAATAATGTTAAAGTGAGAGTACAATTCGTTTGTAAATTTCACTTAAGTTAAATTGTTGTAACTTCGATACAATATTAAATGTTTAGAGAATACACAAAAATGCCATTTATTTTGTTGTATCTACAATATCTTGATTTTTAAATAACGGTTTCAGATTGCACACCTAGCGTTCAAAATATTGCTATTGTTACCATATAATGTCTTATAATGAGGTTTTTTTTAATATTCAGCTTTTTTTTAAAAGTTGTTTATTTTTAAAGAATGTTATGAAAGCGCTGTTTCATACCCGTTTACAGCCAAATAAAGATATTTAATGTCTATACATTTCAAATACAAATTCTTTTCTAATTTGAAACCTTGTGAATCGAATTGAAAAAAAATACAATAGACTTACACGAATCATTTCAAAATATGAGGCAGAAATTGATTTTTTTACTGTAATATTTTCTCATAAAATATTTTAAACGCATACATTTATTATAAATTTAAAAATAGATTTCGTGAAAAATAGTGTTTTTTTTTGTGAAAAAGAAAAACTTGTGGATGTGATTTGGTATAGCTCTTCTCTATGTGAAAATGTAACAGTCTATTTTTTTGACAAATAGCAAACAAACGAGGTTGATAGTGGCCTACAAGTATATAAAAATTTAAATATTTCTCTCATTATATTAAAATAAAATTTTAATTTAATAGTTTAATAAAATTTCACTAATTTTCGTCACACACTAAACGTTTTTGACGTACGCAATAAAACATAGTGATTTCATAATGAGTGATCTTTTGTATTCCATCAAAGGCTGACATTACACGTTTAACAGTTTTTTTTTTTTAATTATGCCTTTTATTATAATGTATTATGTCGATAATATAATTGGCTTTTCGAGTATTTTACAATCTTAGTAATTTTCTTCTAACAAGATTTACAAGGTTATTTTACAAGATGACTGTCGTCAGACTAATTAATAACAAAGTTGAAATTATTCTTTAGGTAAAAACGGTGATAATTAAACTTGTGAGAAATTAAGAATTTTCAACAATAGGTGATTCAATGGTTAACATTATTCAATCAATAATACATTGATCAAATAATGTTAAACATTAGGTAAATCGCTTAGGTTTTTCAGTCAGCTTTTATTGTATTTTTGCAGATTGGTATTGTTAATATTAAATAGAAGAAAAAGTGTTTTCGTATTTTATAAGTAAAAAGTTACAGTAATATCTTTTTGGTTGTGTTGTTTGTATCTGGCTAATTTTGATACCATTAAATAGATATATTAAAAAAAGAAAAGTTAAAACAACATTCCGCCATTTATAGGTTCCAAGCCCAAATGATGAAAACGGAACCCTTATAGTTTCATTATGTCCGTCCATCCATACGTATGTCAAAACCGTTTTTCTGAAAAACTGTAAGAGGTATTATAGATAAAATATGGAGTAAAGGTCTCTTGTCTAAGCCGCTACTTAGTTTAATAGTTAAGTAATAACGACAAATATTTTTAGGGAGCGCACTTCATATATGTAACAGAAGCAGAAAAAAATATTTTCAGCAAAAATCAACGTGTGTACATATTTCAACAGTGCTTCTAAAAACACTTTAAAGGTTTCTAAGCAATTTATTTGACTAATTCATTATTTATGGCAATGATCGTTACGAAAGTAGCAGAAATTGTCCCTCTAGCTCTATTTTACATTCAAAAAATATGAAGAAAATTACAAAGATAACGCTTAAAAAATACTTTCAATGAAAATTATTTTGAAGATCATTGGATATACCTCTTCGAAAAACTGCTCTTCTCAACAAAAGAACCTAAGTGTCATGAAGACACGCCCTTTTACTGGTGCACTTTAATTTACACTATTTTAATAGTGTAAACTAAACTTTAAAGTTAAAAGTTAAACTAAAGTAAAAGTAGTTGATATACCTTCTTGTTTCTTTAGTTACAGGTGACTAAAGTGCTTATACCTATTCAGTATGGGAAACATGAAATAAAGTGTAACAACGTACTTTTTTCATCTGTAGTGCTTTTCTTTGTAGTAACAGGTTTGGAACCCTACAGTGAGCATGGTCCAACATGCTCTTAGCCAGTTTTTTCTATTGTTTTGTTGTTCATCAAAATGAGTGAATCTAACGTGGAAATTCGATACTCTGAAGTTTTATTGCAAAAAAGGAAAAAATGCGATACAATCCGCGACAATAAATTGTGGCGTTTATGGACCTAATGCAGTGTCAGTAAGGGCAGCACAAAACTGGTGGAAGTGTTTTCAGTCCGGTAATTTTGATACAAATATGAACTTCGATTTGGTTGTTCTGTTACGGATAAAGTCAATGCCATTTTGAAAAAAGTAGCACAAGATTGGCGTATTAGTTCTCACGACATAATCAAAGAGCTGGGGATCAACTAAAAACAGTTTCGACCTATTTAAAAAAAAGCTGGATATACAAAAAAGCTCGATACTTGGTACCCAAGTACCCAAGGTACCACACGAGCCCACTGAAAAAACTCTAATGAATCGTGTGCTCATTTGCGATTATCTACTGAAACAGAACCGTTTTTAAATATATTAATCACTGGTGATGAAAAATGGATTACTTACGACAAGAAAGTACAAAAAGATAATGGTGAAAAGGCAAGAAAACTCTATAGACTACAGTGAAACCCGGATTAACTCGCAATAAGTTGATGTTGAGTTGAAAATTCTTTTTCCTTAACTTACACTATGAATTGGAAATAGGCAGCCAACAAACTTTGATAATGGCGGCTCTAATGCGTTAAAGTGGAATTTTTGTTTTAAATTATTATAATACATGAGTATTTTAATAATTATACAACCAAAACTTATTATCTTTTATTCGGAAAAAAATACAAGTACTCTCCGATACATAAACTGACAAGTTAGATTTAAAATTGTCACTTTGTTAAATCGTTTATTTAGAACATATATAGACATGTATGAACGTGTCAAAGGGCAAATTTACTTGTTGGTTGGAAAAACTATTATAGTCATTTTATAATGTATGCTTTACGTTTCAACTGTTTGTGTTTTTTCCCTGCCGGCGGAACCCTGCACATCCAGCAGCGTGTCCTGTGTCATGTTGGCGATGGCAATGGATGGATGTAAACCAACCGCAGGATCTTGTGATTGAAGCACTGAAATGAGTTACCATTTTGGTGTCGGGTGTTATCGGCCTTGATACTTAAAGCAGTCATTTTTTTCTACTTGAAAAGAAAGGTACAACAATGGGTTAGATTAGGTTAAGCCTTTATTGTGTAAAAATAAATTTAATTACAATTTAATAAACTATCTAAATTTTTAAAAAGACTATCACTTTGACAGTATAAATTTCAATGACGCCATAGGACGGTAGTGATCTCTACCCATATGATCAATCACAACTGTTTTAAATATTATAGTTCGGATGCTTGCCCTTTTGTCCGTTACATTGGTATGAGATTATAGCAGTTGTAGATCTCAAAATATATACAATATAAGCTAGCTATAAGCAAGATGAGATTGTGGGAATTTACAGTGAAATTTATATAAAATAGACGTTTTGATGAATAATGCATTTTAAAACACAGCATCGACACTTTTAAGCCCGCCTGTACCGAATTCGAGAGCCGTCACGTACCGGCGCTAGATAGAGAAACGTCACTCGATATTATGGATGAGACAGAAATGTTACAAATACACCGCGTTCCGATAACATTCGTGTTAGTTTACAACGACTTAGGATGGCTTTACAATGACTCACTTGCCTTTACACTGAGTTGCGTGTTTGGATTATTTTATAGGGCTCTCGCTGTGATGCGGACTAAAGCCTTAGCCACATCTACGGCGCGAGTGCGTCACCCTAGCCTGGCTACGACATATTTAGGAAATGTCTGATATTCGACGCAGATTTGACAAATAAATGCATTACGAATGCATATATTTTTGAACACGCTTTTATTAGCTTCACCTGTGTGTAGGTATGTTCGTTTGTAAACGACTCTTTTAGATTCGATTTTGATCCACTTTGTACTGTTAGATTTCATTTAAATTTGGTAGATTTACTAAGGACCGATAGTAATACAATAATTTCATATTCTGAAAAATAAAAATGAAAACAATGTAATTACTTAATTTATAAAAAATTAAAAAAAAAATAATATAATTACTTGAAACATTATAAAAATTAACAATTTTTAAAATTTTTTGAAGTTTATAAAAAAATAATAATTTTGAAAATAAAAATCGAAATTTTGAAATGACATAAAAAATACGAATGATACAATGCGCAGGTATTACACTCACCGACCCTTCCTTCTCCTCCCTATTTTAGGCCATCAAGATGCTTTCGTGAATCGTCGTCCGTTTTAATTTATTAATAATATTGCTCATTATTTCATTTTCATTTGATCTAACATCAAATGAAAAGATTACTCAGGCATGATTTATATAAACTTAATTCATTGCCACATGTAAGACATTCTAAAATCAATGCTCTTGGTTATACTATATTGATATTGTTTCGAGACTAAAAATTTAGAAAATTAAATATAGTTTAAAAAACTAAAATACACGCTTTAATGATAAATCGAATTAAAAAGTGAAAAATAATTCTTAATATTGGAATAAAATTATGAACGAAAAATATTATTATTGTGAAAAAATCGTGGGGCGCTCGATAAATCAGTTTTCGAAAATATTTGATCGGTACGATTAGTCCAAAAATGATACGAAAAACATGGCTCAAAGCGGCCCACGCTTTTATCACATTAATACTAAAAAATTTTGTTCATTATTTTATTCCTGAAATATGAATTATTTATCACTTTTTAGTTCAATTTATCATAAAAGCGTGTTTTTTAGTTTTTTAAACTATATTTTTTTTTTTAAAGAGACTTACAATTTAGTACTAGAGCAGGTAAAATGGACAATGTCGGACCTAATGTACAGTTTAATACCTATAGGTAATAAGTCACTCAGTTTAGTGTGATACGCTTAAGCGATATGACCTATATCTCCTTGATAATCGCATCGGTACAACCATGAAAAGGAATGCAACTTAAAACTGGCTTTTCTTTTGATGCAACAATCACAAACAGCGTCTAATGCCAATACTAACAAAAAAGACGAAAATCATAACGAGAATTACTCTATAGGGTACCTGATCTTATAAAGGCACTATTATTATGAAAACCTAAAAATTTTGTCATCGATTTTTATCTGCGTCTACTATCTGTCCTTTTCTCGCAAATTGTTGTTTATTCGTATCCGCTTAACGACAACATATACAACATGGAAAGTTAACTTTATCAACAAAGGTAGTCAAGTTCAAAGTAAAAGCTAGTATGACATCAGACAAATGGAAGAAGACAAGGACATAAAAATCACACACACGTACATATATATATAAACAATATATCATTAAAATCTGACAATTTCTTGAATCTGTACAACTTTAGGTGCGATATGAAAAATTGATGACAATGAATTTTAATCGTCGACGTCCACGGCGACACATGTGAACACGTCGTGACGTTATTTGCTAAATGCCTTCTAAATCTCGTTACAATTAATCATCATTAATATAATACATATTATTAAATGCTTCTTCAGTATTTAAACAAATTTTTGAAGTTATACTTCTTTAGGCGCGTTATGAAAAAAATGATGAGAGTGAAATTTTAAGATGCGCGCGCATCTGTGTGACACAAAATTAACAGGCTGAAGCTGCCCGCTTAGAATTCGAATCTGAATTTCGAATAATGAGAGGATTTAATGTGAAAAAAATAGATATTTATTTATTTAATTTTTAAAATTTATACTTAACTTTATTGCCTGTGTTGTCTATCCTTTTCTAGTCCTTTTTTTATTTTACTGTAGTTAATTATTTGCATGCAATTAAAAACTATTTTTTAATGATGCCAAAGAAGTATAACTTCTCACGCGCGTACATAAGTAAACGCACGATTTTTTTTTATGAAACAAATGATTAAGATTAGGGAAAATTATTAAACAGTTAGTATCGCTTTTTTAAAATTGACTTCGTGACGAAAAACAGGAAAATTTTGATACGGCGTCAAAACAAAACGGCGTATTGACCGTCGGTATACTTACTGGATGTGAGCGCGTGTTTATGACTTCTATACATACTTCGTCCGTCTATTATTTATGACCATATGCTGTAAAATATACTTTTCGCATAAAATAATTAAGTATATAGTAAAGGGACTATTTCTATATGCTGCGAAAATGTTATAAATATATAAAAATAAAATAAACTAATAAAAAAGTAATACCACTACCACTCCTTAAATTCGATGTTTATATATTTCGCACGAAATCATCTTGCACGAAATAGCTTCAAAAACGTATAAGTTATTCATGCCAATCTTTATAATCCAATTCTAAATGTGTGCATCATAGAAACTTTACGATTATCCAAAATCGTTGACCATCCGCCAGACGTATAAGCTAAAACTTGTAACAAAAAAAGACCTCGTTTACACGTATTGACAACCCGTCCGTGTGTTCGTGCCCGGTCAATATTTACCCACAAACGAGGGTCCTTTTCGTTGTCGGGAACTTGGAGTAACGAAGGATACCCTCGTAAAAAACTGAATTTATACACTTTCGTAACGGGTAGCGAGCCGGACAATTAATTGTTGGGCGGCAAAATCTATATTTTCTTTAGGAGGAAAGAATTTCTTATTTTCAGGGTTCCGTAAGTGAAAAATTACGATACCATTGCCTGTCTGTACATCATATATGATTACATGAGTTACTATCTTGTATTGATAGTCAAATAGTATTTCAATAAATTTGAAATTAGTCACGGTTATATAAGTGACTACCTTTTGTCCGCGGCTCCACCCGCTTCCACAACAAAATGTATTCCTTCATCTTGTATACCACGATCGCTATCCTGGTCTCGATTCTGATGCTGGTCCCGTTCTCGATTCAGCTCTCCATCTCGCGTTATGTATTCATTAGAGAGAAAAGGGCACATAGATGAAACCGATACTTCTGTATATAAGTACTAGCTGCGCCCCGCGGTTTCACCTGCGTGGTGATGGAAAATTGTGATAATGATGATAGAAAGCGTTTTATTTTTTTGTCAATTTTTCAATGTTTTTATATTATTTTGCTATTTGGGACAGGGATAAATATTCGAATAATTATATTGTGTAATGTATGTAAATTGGAACTAAGTATTTTTTAAGATGAACTCGCTAGTATATATTAAGTATAGGTATTATAAACGCTATAGTTTGTAAGGATAGATAAGTACGAAAGAATATGATGGTTTCGTGCTACTTTGCGGCACGGGCCCGCGAAAGGTTAAAAACAACGTAAAAATTTTTTTTTAATTAAAAGTATCCTATGTTACTTCTAATATCTTCAAAACTATATGTACAAAGTTTTATGATAACCGGCTGAGTAGTTTTCGCGTGAAAGCGTAACAAACAAACTTACATTCACATTTAAAATATTAGTATGATATACATATATTGGGCCCGTTTACACGAAAGTTGAGTTTGGGTTGAAATACATTAATAATATAACTATATATAGTATAAACATATATTGTATATATCCGTACAACATAGATATATTGTTGGAACTTTTCGTATTGTATTTATAAATTTACGTTTTAAGCAATAGACAGCAATTTTGTACGTAAAATAATATGCATTATTTTTCATGTACAATAGCGCAATAAATGAAAATTGTAATATAAATTTGGTAGTACTAGTTTATAATAATGCATTAAAAAAATACTTCATTTGAAAGTATTTTTTGCACAATTAATATTTCCAGACGATTCAAAAAATATACACGTAATTGCTCAAGTTGTCATTTCTGTCAGCCCTCCCGGAGTTCTACTGTTTTTTTTTATAGGATTTGTGTAAAATTCGTTTTAAATGAGTGTCTAAGTCCCGAAAAGAAATGTGCCAAAATTCAAGTCAATCGGACCTGTAGTTTCGGAGATCTTGTGATGAGTCAGTCAGTGGTTATATTTTTTTTAATACTGAATCGTATACTACTCTCATAATTACATATTTATAGTTTTTAATAGACTACGGGGGGTTTATTTTGATAAAACTTGATTCATATTACAACAAAATGCACAAATTGACCAATTTTTTTAAAAAATGTAAAAATCTTTAACCCTTTCTAACTTTTAAATATTTACCCATCAAGCGATGTGACTTCAGTTTTTTAAGGATTCCGTAGTCAACGAGGAACCATTTTAGTTTAGAATTATCCGTCTCTCGTTGTTGATGAAATGAACTGTCGATAAAATAAAATTAAAAAAAAATTAGGGTACCTCCCCTAAACATAAAGTGGGGATTATGTTTTTATCCGTTTTTTCCGTGGTGCGGGGTATCGTTGGATGGTTCATTTGAAAAAAACCTTTTTCCGTTTGGGCATTCCTTCAAAACTTCCGGTTTTCTATAGCGTTGTGAAATTGTAAGATTATCAGTATGCGAGCCTTAGTCAATATGACTGTTTTTTAGGGTTCTCTACACCCGAGAAACAAACGAAACCTTCATCACTTTATGTCCGTCTGTCCGTTTCTGACAGTCTGTTTCTTTACGAATGTAATACAAAAAAAAATTTAAAAATTAAAAAAATTGTGGCTTAGGCGACGCTATAGGAACATTTAATGTTTATCAAGTTTTATAATTCCTTCGCATCTTCACATAAACTCTTAAACCTTTAAATTCTTTTATAAATATTCATCAGAATTTTATAAATTTTAACTTTTGGGGTTCATTTTGGGATGTCAATAAAAAAAAAATTAGCTATGATATTATGTGGTATATCAAATGAACGAGCTTGTAATTAGAAATAAGATTATTTTATGTAATTTTAATAGCCATAGTTTATACGACCTTATATATGACAATCGAGAATTTCTTGTATAGAATACGAGAAAGTTACTTTAAAACCTTTAAGCCTTAAATTAATAAAAACATACGAACTGCTTCACTCATTGTTTACAGAAAAACCAAACAAAAATTGCAAATATTTAAATTATCTTGTAAAACGCATAATAGTCGTGAAGAAAAAATGTGTCTTAGATCTGTTGCTTAATTTCACTGTGAATTAATTATTTATAGTACGGCACCCTCTTCACGCGAATCAGGCTGTCACTTGGCTTTTTTTAAATAAATATACACTCAATTAGTGTAAAGTGACGAACTGAGGGGTGACTTCTGTTTAACAAATTTTAGTATGAGTAGAGTTTTGCTGTAGTTTTTATTTCAATTTGTCAATAACTTTCAACTTTGATCAAATATTAAGCGCTGGCGTAAAATTGACGAGACTGCTGAAAGAAGTTGTAACAAGGGCCTTAAAAACTTAAGTTATTTTTTAAATAAAATTGTAGGTACACTAAAATCTTTATATAAATGAAAATAAAATGCTGTTTATTGATACGCGCATGACTTAAGAACGGGGACCGATCGGATTAATCTATTTTTTGAATTTCCGTAACAGTCCGAATAGAATTTAGACGGATATAAAAATTGGAAAAAATTCTCGGGAAATTCGAAAACTCAGGAAAAAATTAAAAAGCTTTTTTTCTAAGGGATTTTTGTATGAACTCATGACAATATCCAGTCGCTTATACGAACGATGGATGTCCGTAATTCTTTTTGAAAGCGAGACGGTGATTGAGATTGACATGGATCGATACAAAAGACGAAGAAATTCAAATATATAGAAATGGATATTTGTGTGTCCTCTACGTGTGTCGAAACCATTGATCCAATTACAGTAAATCTTTGGTGATATGTTGTACGCACGTCCAGGAAGTTTTCTAGAAAAAAAAACTAGTATTTATCCCCTGTTCCATTTTCGTATTTGTATTACTAAACAGATTCTAAAAGTCTTTTTACTAATAGATAGCTGCACTATGCGTGAGTAAACCAGGCTGCTAACATTTACATCATAATTGATCACTATATATTTTTAACTCATGATTAATCACTAACATTTATCGTATATTTAATCGTTATATATTTTATTTGAACTTTTAATTAAATGCCGGTTAAGATAAATAGAATATTAACACGTGCTTAAGAGTTTGACGTCTGTCAATCCTCTTGAACTAATATTCAATTCGTTGGATTAGGATCCGTAGTGGAAGAACAGATTCTAGGGTCAGCGGTGAATTGCATGTTGCATGTTACTGCATGTTGCAAGAAAGCGTTTTATGATGAATTTCCCCGGAGTCACACAGTATACAATAGAGTATACCATCGGCTCTTATGCAATCGCGTTAAGAGATCATATAAAAATTCAAGATAAATTTGTAACTTGTCATAATCATAATTAAAGAGGCCAAGACATATCTGAAGATCTCATATACGTAGACATGATTTGAAAATATTTACTATTGATATTTATTGAAGTGACACTTCTTTATCGGCGTATGGGAGAAATTTTATAGCAATGTAACGTTTTTCTGTTACGCGCCATCTTTATTTCTGGGTAACATTTTTCCGTTACGCGCCATATTTATTCAATGTTATTAATATCATCGTGGCATAAACATAATTGTTACTAAGGCCACCTGTCACATATACTTTCTGTCAACACCCTAGATCTATTTACAGTTTGTATATATTACATTTTCCTATTATCTAAGTTGAAACCTTTTCAACCGACATACATGAACTATATCTCACATTCTTTCATTTAGTGACTCGATTTTATATGTAGCGTTCGATAATTTTCCTACAATTCTATATGGCCCTTTATAACATCGCATTAATTGTACCTTTCACCCTTCTAGGTACATATACTATTACCAAGTCTCCTACATGAAACTCTGAACATTTCTATTTCTGAAACTCAGTAGTGACGTGAAAAATAATATTTCAATTAAGTGATTAGCGAAAAAAAATTTATAAAGTTATTGGCAAAAAGAATAAAAGATATTTATTCTAATTCCAGTGGATTTCTAACAGAAGTAAGTAATTAAACCTTTTTTCTAATACATTCAATACGTGGGTGTGATTACGGTATTTATTTTTTTTAACGTTATTTCAGGTTAACCTTAGTTTTTGATTGTAAATATCAGTGAGTTAAGCTATTAACTACAAAAATATATAATCATAACAATAATAGTAATAATTCTATTATAATTAATGAAATGCTATAATCTTAGTAGCAGAAAGGTGAAATAATTGTATTATTTTTGTATCCAAGTCTATGATAATAAAAGCCTTTGCATAAACTTTATCTAATTTAGCTTTATTCAACCAATTTCTGTGAAGTTGTAAATAGTAAATCATTTTTCGAAAAATGATGTCATAAAGAAGTTTCACTTCTTACGTGTGTACACTAACACACACTTTTTATTTATAACTAAGTGACACGTGACATTAAATATAAAAGAAATTCCGGTTGCGCGTACTTCAAAGCTATCAAAATGTCCCCTGTTTAGTCTATAAATGCACAACCATACGCCGACTACACCTTCTAGTAGAAATATTGCTCAACTCTATATTTACCAGTCTATGTAATGTAATGACACACTTATTTACACGCGCATTCTTTTACGCACGTAACCGCATGGCGCGCGGTCGTAACCTCAATGGTAACTGTCACGGCCACCAGTTACATTTTCCTGCTGTGGTCGAAAAGCCTAACATCATTCCGTCGACACCGACGTGGCGACCCCACGTAATGATTCCTAGTCTGAGTAGAGAAACCTAAGACTAACTAAAACGCTCTCATAACCAAAGCCTGTAATCTTTGGTTATCTAAAGCATTTATCCTAACACTTCAATTGAGCAATATAAGTTTCCATTAAAGTCGTTGTAGACGTATACGAGATTTCAATATACGAATTTATGTATATGAATATTTAGATGAAATTTTTTAACGATAACATTTTACTTTCCATTACTTTTCTAATCTTTACAGAGCCATCTCTTAGAATTTTAAGGTAAATAAATTATAGTTATAATATTGGATGTGATATCGAAGTACCAATAGATGTATTGTAACGTTCTTAACAATAGACCACTATATGACATATCTGCGATCAGAAAGTAACAGGTAAATTTTACTTATTATATAATGTATGTAAATGAACATAAGCAACTTTTCTATGGAAAGTTATCATATTCGCATGGTAAACACAAAAGAAGCCGAGCGGAGCTCAGTTCGCCTAGTACTATTTATATTAAATGTTTATTTAACACAATGCCGTCACAGTAAAAAAACGCGTAGAGGGTAAAATATTTAATTTCCTTGAAAATTATGTTTTTCAGTGAAAAATGTCATTCATAATTAATTATTCCCCTCCAGGATCTAATTTGAGATGACGCCTAAGCTTGAGAGTGCCCTGAAATTTCATAATTGGCAAAATTAAACGTACTCCTGATGAAATATAAGTTTATTTATTTATTGCTACGGCGAAGTGAATATAAAGCAAATTAAACAGATAATTCCATAAGATGTGGATGCCGCTAGAGACATGAGCAGATATCCTATTCAATAATTATTATATACTAATTTAAAATGACTCAATTTTGCTCTCAATTCATAGGTATTAATATTTAATAGTAAATTAAATTTTAATAATTAAGTATTATTTATTATTTAATAAAAAAAAAAAACATAATAAATAACGAGCAGCGATGGCCGAGTTGCGGAGGGCGCTGCTTTCGAAGCAGACCTACCGGTGTCTAATTGAATATTAAATTACCAAACACAGATAATTCAGTGTTTGTTATACGAGACTGGGCCTAACTTAAGGACTGTAAAATTGGCTAATATCAAATTCTTGGGAGATGCCATATGAAGACATGTGTATGTATTCGGTTTAATTGAATCTCCGTAATATTTTTGTTTCGTAACACGATCTCAGTAAAATTACCACCTCTTTAACATAACTATACACCTGTAATATAACAACTATTGTTATTATTATGAACGCCACTTAAATTACAAGAGAAATTAAAGGACTTATTTAGACGTCGCCGTTACTTGCAAATGCTCTAAGATGTAAATACTTAGAACCATTTAAGTTTATTATTGCATTTTGAGATGAATTCTTCAAGGAAATTATGATGCGATTAGCAAAACACAAAACAAAACTGCACCATTCCAGAGCTAAATATTAAGCATACGATAAAATAAATTTCCTATTAATGTATACATTGTACAGTGAAACCTGTTTAAGTGAGACCTGCAAGGGGACCTGCAATGTCGTTTCACTTATAGAGGTATTCCACTTACCCAGTGTCTCAGATATACAGGTATAAATAAATATCTGTCTCATTTACAGAGAGTTCCATTAATAGAGGTGAGAATACAGGTTATTTCAGTTATACAGGTGCGATCATTAAATAAAATAACGTACTTACGTACTTGGAATTACGTGGAATTTGTGGTAGAATAAGAATGAGTAAAACAAACAATGTTATCTCAGTTACAGAGGTATATGCATATAAATTTCACTGCTGTCTCAGTTATAGAGGTAACTATGATGATAAATCGAAAGAACAAATCCCAGATATAGAGGCTTACCTCGTCCCACTAACAGAGGTAATTCACTGCCAAAGTGTTGGGACCTCAGCATGAGTTCCAGTTATGGAGGTTTCTCACTTATCCAGGTCCCACTTAACCAAGTTTCACTGTATTATATTTTTCGGAATGATAACATTATCCGTTTGAAATATAATGATATTGTGTTATCGTTTTCACTTTTGGCCGCGGAAGTTGGATCGCGTCACTATATCACTTTTAGGTACGGAACCCTTTTTTTTGCTTCGGGGAAAAAAAAGCGACTTTTTTCCCGTCGGGACCCAATCTCGAAGACAAATAGCAAGGCACCTGGTACCTCAACCCTAATCTTTACACACTCCAGAGATATGCATACCTTTCGACTTCGGCGAGCTTTCATACTTTGAAATCGCTTTCGTGAAAGTTGGAACTTTTCGTTTGGAAAAGTATTTTATAAAATAACATCATTAAGCATCAACAAACCGTTGATGTCTAATGATATTTCATTAATACTGATGTCTTTAAAATTGTTGAAGTTGGCACAACACCGCTTAGAAATCACTTGCATATAAGTTGTAACAAATAAATTGTTTTGTACACTCTCAGATTTAAGTTTGAATCTGTGAGAAATTTCTGCCCTAATGTTATTATTAAAAGAAAACTTGTATTATTATTATCAATTGGTGATTTTGGCACAAAAAAAAAATAATTTAAAAGTTAATCCTCTCTTCAAATATAACATGTATATTTTAATTTTAAAAAATGTAATAATATATGATTATTTGTAATTCAATAGTTTTATTCGTTGTACACAAAGGCGGCAATTCAAATTATAATAGTATAAAGAGTACGCAAAGACTGTAAATTTCCACACGGCACTCTATCATTATATATCTCTCTTGCCTCACTGACATCCATCAATATTTTCATGTAAGCTCATTCAAGTTCAAATTCAAATTCAAAATATCTTTATTTCATAGGTTACAAAATAACATTTGAAATACGTCATAATTTTTTGCGAATTTACACTTTACTGCTTTACTGCTCGTTCGGAAGGCAGTTTTCCCTCAAGAAGAACGAGCAAGAAACTTAAGGGTAGCTCTTTTCTAATTTGTACATACATAGCCAAAACAAATACGGAACCTTTAAGAATGACACAGCCCGGTAAGAGGTCGAGCCGCTTACGCCCATTGATTTTTGTCTTCTAAATACTCAGAAATTGCATAGTACCCTTTTTTACTGAGTGATTGTTTAATAACACTCTTAAATTTATGTAGGGGTAAATCTTGTATATCTACAGGAACCTTATTGAATAGGCGCACACAGAGCTCTCTAAATGAATTTGAGAATTTACTTAGTCGACTAACATGTGAATTCAGTTTATTTTTATTTCTGATATTGAGAATATGTCGACTACTATTTCTTTTAAGCATTTCTAAATTTTTTTTTTACATGTAAGTGAATCTCGAATAAAGTTCTGACTTGAAAACGCAACACAAACGTCTCGTAATATTTTTGACTGGTTGATAGACCTAGATTATTTAATTTATTACAGTTTACTGGCGACAGTTCATACCGACTTATTAAATAACATTGGAACATGACGACGAAATTGATGGGAAAACAGCCTCGATTTTGACGTCTATCGACTTTCAGTACTACTGTCTTATGAGAACACAAACAGTCCTACCCGAAATGCGTTGTGATTCTACATAAATCGCGGTCAGAAGCTGTCAGTCGCCCTTCATATATATACATGTACTTCTTGGTTTTGGCTTTTAATCACCACAGTTTTATATGAAATTCGTACCTTTTTGTAAAAAAATATTTATAAAAAAATGTTTTAGTAGTACGAAACATTACGAAGTGTTTGTTGAATTGTGTTATTATTGCAAAAAACAAACATAATCTTGCAAGATGGAAATATGTATAGGGAATGGACAATTCAATTTCTTGATTAAATCATTACTTGTTCTCTTAAAATAGATTGATTTTTTCATTTGAAACGCCATTGTGGACTGAAATTGATTTCGTGTTGTAATAAGAGACGCGAGTGTCTATTTTCACGCCACTACTTTCACAAGTGCACACCTGGCCCTAAGTATAGGATTTCTTCCGGCTGTCTTGTGTGTTCTGGTTCTCAAACAAGTAGGTGTGACTTTGTTTTATTAGTTATGCTTTTGTCGGAAGTTTATTTTGTAGGTGCATACATTTGGGGTAGATGTGTAATTGTGTGTGTATATGTGTGTGGTGTGTGTTAAGCTTGTACGAGATGAATCGAGACAGCCTTTTTGGGGCAGCGGATAAGGCGGTCGATTTAAAACCTATATCTCACGGATTCGGTTCTCGCTTAGTGGAAATCTTCTGTAAATAAATTTCGCTAGAATTCACTCGTTCATGTTTATATGGCCAGCAGCGTAATGGACATATTTAACAAAAAAAAAAAAAAAAAGAAATTTGTGTTATTACCTAATAATAGTCCATTTAATAAATTCAACGTATACTCCAGACTCTTATTTCATATATACACATTAGAAATTTTTCAGATATGATAATTTTATTTCATTATCAAATGGTATTTAGCTTAACGCATTTTTTGTATCTATTGCCTCGACTTTGTGAAAAACATTAATAATTTATTAAGATATATGAAAATATTTCTTCTACCTTTTTCCTTCTGCTTCGTTTAGTATCCACCCAAAATAGTTCGACGCACAGTACGCGAATAAGTCTATCAGTATAATAAAAAAAAGCAGTTACCGAAATTTGACAGAGAAGCAAATGGACCAAGACTAAGCCAAAGAGAATGTTATTGCACTTTTCATAAAAATAAGGCACCGGCATTGTAAACAACCAGTATTTTTATGTGTGTATGTCTTTGTATTTAAATGATATATTAATTGATTTTTTAATATTAAAACCTTATCTATAGTTAATTTTTTTAATATATGAACTACATATACCAATATAAGTCTAGACAATTGTTGCTGATTCTTTTTTCTTTGAAAGAACAAGTGCGTCTTAATTTGCATGACTTTAATATATAAATCGTATAAACATTTTAACACTACACTGGTATTAAATGAATGACGAAGTTTTGCATACCTGATGACTTATAGTTGTTAAGTAAATTAGTTTTAATACTCATTTATTATTAACGTACTCTAAGAGGCGTGCAGAGGCTCGGTTTAATTTAAGTTACAAAATTTATTGGTCCATTCCCCTGATGTCAAAGGGAGTCCAAAGCAAAGATATGACTTTAGACGTAACACTGCTAGATTTATCATTAAGTTGTGCTGGACCTCAGCCTCCCGACCCTGAACTCCTTCGTAGGAACATGCACCATGACAGCCGTCTTCTCTGGAAGAATTCGGATATTAATCATAGGGTGGGAGCGTTTACTATACAACTCAACGGTGTCCGTCCGACGAGCCGAGATGTACCGCACACCCATCTCCGGGCAGGCCGCGCGGCGGTGCCTCCGTCTCAAATATAATGAACTCGTAATGCGAACAAAGGTCCAGAATTAATGTTCAAACATAATTCATTGTTTAACACACAATAGAATTTAACAAGGTATAATGGGTTCAATTACGGCTCGCCTGGAATTTCATTAGCCGCTGTGACCCCATACAAGGGCCCTCTCTTTAGACGGGGAGCTGGCAAGTGTTTCGATAAGGAAATTTTATGGCCCCTCTGTTCTTAAAGCAGAACGCCTGTAAGGAAGAAAAACCTGCGAACAAAACTGTAAAGAGCGTAACCACTGCCTTTGACCGTTGATGTAGCATCACTTCACTTCTTATGGCTGTAAATGGTGCAGGAACTCTAATTACTTATTTTTTTGTATTCTATACTATTTTTAGTTTTCCTCACTCGGCCCATCTCATATGGATTTAACGACTTGAAAACATTGATAATAATGCGGGAGTGTATGCGTTCACGCGCGCTTATGTATACGCGTATAGATGATCATTTTCTTTAATCTCGAAAAAAATGTGATCTATGCACCTATACCATGGAATAGGTTCATTAAAATAAAAGATATTTCCGGATTTTAGGACACGTGTGAATAACATGCTACTATTACGTAATATTCTTTTATTAGATATAACACTTTACCGTCCACTTCACTGTGAGTAAATGTAAGTTAAGAAATGACTGTTTACAATTTCGGTCGATTTCTATTTAGATTTTGTTACTGTACTCTATTGTAATGCCGATATCGACGCCGACCATGGTCTTCCCTTGTACATTGCTGCAATTTTTCTGGTATTCCACCAAATTCCACAAGATAACCCCCCTCCATGCAAAATTTTATTACAATCCAGCCGTTTTAGACCTCAACCGAGGCAGACATTTTATCAACACAACACATAGCTTATCAATTGCCTAACTGCGTGTTATTTTTAGAGTATCCCAAATGTTGTCAAGATTATTGATGTCCTTATTCAGTTACAAGAGAAAATAAAAAGTTTGGAAGTAGGGAGTATTAACAATAATGATATTTATTACAAACTTTGATGCGAACATGTAATATATCTATAAAGCCTATAAATTTAAATATTAGAATAAACTATGTCAGACAGTAGAACGTGACATGGATTGTGTGAGTACTTGTACACAGGCGTACCTTCACTTGGAACTGAATTAATTTACTGCACGCTAGTCCCCGGCCTACTCGTCTCTGGACATTCGGGATGATTTAGCTGCGTTCCAATATTAAGCAATCTCAGATGAAACGGCCTCGCCCTTTGATTATAAGCCATAGAAACACTATGATCCAAATCGATTTGTTCGCCGAAATCCATTCGGCATTCGGATCAGAAATTTAATCGGAACAGAGAGCGAATTAACGACGGCTGTGTGCGGGCTCAGCCCGGCTTAATTATAAGAACACTCGGTGATTGGTCCGGCGTTGCCTGATGAGGTTTGCCGGTTTCTTGAGCTGCTTAATAGTAGTAGATCGTTTGAGTAACATTTCGCTGTTAAATCACCGCGTGTGTAGCAATTCATTGTGATAAGATTATAAATAAATTGTTCTCGTAAAATATAATTACGTCTTAGATCCTCCTATAATAGGATATTTAAGGATATTAGGATACTTAAATGCAGATCGAAGTGGATCTTTTCGCACATATTTTTACACAGTAATGGTCCTCATTAAAACTGAAAATATCTTTATTTTATGTAATTAAATAAAAATTGAAATATGTTATATTATTTTCTAAATAATATTACATCGTCTGGAACGTAATTTTCCCTCAAGAAGTACGAGCAAGGGACTTAACGGTAACTCATTTATAATTTTATCATAGACAACCACAAAAAATATGAAACAATTACTGAATGAAATAGTGAGCTAAGAAAAATTTGGCTACGCTCATGGATATTTTTGTCTTTTAAATACGTTCTAAAATTGTGTAATACACTTTTTTTTGGTAATCAATATTTAATAATGAACTTACATTTAATATAATAGTAATAGTATTGGTAATAAATAATAATAATATTAATATAATATTAAATCTATATAAGGGTAAATCTACAGCTACACAAATTTCCTTAACGAGCTTAACATCTAAACATAGTTTATTAGGGTTTTAGGGTTCCGAGCCAAAATGGCAAAAACGGAACCCTTATTGTTTCGTTATGTCCGTCTGTCCGTCCGTCCGTATGTCACAGGCATTTTACTCAAAAACGACAAGATGTATATTTATGAATTTAGAGGTATGGTATGTTATCAACGTATGGCACATATTTCGTCAGTTCTTTTAAAACACTAAGATTTCTATACAATTTTTAGATTAATTAAATATTTTTGGAAATAATGGCTCCGAATGTAGCAGAAATTGTGTCCTATTCATTAATCCGTACATTAAAAAAAATATGAAAAAAATTACAAGGAATGCTCAATAACTAATTTCAAAGAAAAATTTTTTGAAGATCATAGGATATATTGTTTTTGAGTTATTTCCGAAAAACTGCGCTTCTCAACAAAAGGACGTAAGTGCCATGAAGATGCTCTCTTTTGATGGTAGATTTTAATCTATACTAGTTTCAGAGTAACAGTCAACACATCTACTTGTTTCTCTAGTTAAGCGACTAAAGTGCTTATATCTCTTCTGTGAAGGAAACATGGAAAAAAGTGTAACAAAGTAGTTTTTTTCATCTGTAGTGCATTTCTTTGTAGTAACTGCTTTGGAACCCTACAATGAGCATGGTCCAAGATGCTCTTGGCTAGTTTTATTTTTATTTATGGTACCGAGTTTATATCGATCACTGTTCCTTTTGAAAAAAAAAATGAAATTTACTTTTTAAATAAATTAAAATGCTGGCTTTAAAATTACAATTTCGTTAAGCTTACATCTAAGAGATATACATACGAGGTCCCAGCCTGTAAGTCGCTTGAAAGGCCCGCTTCCGCGACACGAACATGGATGTGGGTTTTGAGACATTCACAAATATATACCCTAGACCAAGAGTTCCCAACCAGTGGGGAGCGCCTCCCAAGGGGGGCGTGGAGAGGTATCAAGGGGGACGCAATACATTTGCATTTTTGAAAGAAAAAATAATTTGGAGTGTAAATTAAGCAATAAAATAGTATTATTTACTATAATTATAATAAATATCAATAAAAAAAAGTTTCGAATTTGTTTGAAGTTTATTTTGTATAATTTTGAATTAAATAAATGTAAGTCCTTAAAATAATGTGCGTTTTTTTCGTAATATAAGATTGAAAGGGGGGCATGAAAATATTGCTAGAAATCCAGGGAGGCTCAACAAAAGAGAGGTTGGGAAACTCTGCCCTAGACGAAATCAAATCATTACATTTTGCTCGTTGTTAATCGGACCACAAAAAAGTTATTGTAGACGACGTTACATATTTCGCTACTGTAATAAATTTATATTCAAATAAGAAACATTTCATTTTAATCAGCGGCCATTCGCGTCCTTTCTCCCCGTGGCTTAATAGAAAAAGTGTATATATTTTTACGAAATGAGAAAATATTTTGACGTAAGCATAAAGAAACAAGAAAGATCAATAGAGCGTCCTCGCGGACCCTTTTAGGGCGGGTATTATCGTAAAAACTGTCAACCTTCCTTTATAGCAGGTAGTTCGCAAAAATCACTGGCACGCAACCTAAAATGAATAAGTCCAAAATCGTAACAGCCTCTTTATTAAAAAAAAAAATGCAAAACTAACAGCCGCTTGTTGTTTGGTTGGTGCTGAGAGGAAACGTTATATATATATGAGAGTTTTATTTGTCTAGGTGTCTGTGATCAACAAGGGACCCTTAAAGTTTCGTCATGTCCGTCCGTCTGTCTGTTTCAAAAAATTTGAAAAAAAAAAACATGTATTTTAAGGTACAGTAAAATGGGCATAATTTTTTTCTTAACTATCCCATAGTGTGTCATCTTTGGTTAGCTCATTCAAAAACATTGCAGGTGTATGAGGTCCATTTTTCGATTCAGGAATCCGT
This sequence comes from Eumeta japonica, assembly GCA_005406025.1. Lineage (NCBI taxonomy): Eukaryota > Metazoa > Arthropoda > Insecta > Lepidoptera > Psychidae > Eumeta > Eumeta japonica. The sequence continues at coordinate 233,159 of BGZK01000382.1, forward strand.
TTGCAAAATATTAAGCTGTAAGGTACTCATTTTTGTTACGACCCCCCCTCCTATCAGGTAAATGATTATTTTTGGATATGTAAAAAAAATGGATAAGTAGTATAGATAACGGAGTTAAAAGGATAACTGCCACAGATACGTAGGCTTTATTAGTTAACGAGTAATGGTCGAACAAACTCATAAAATATGCTTGGAGAAGTAAAAAGTAAAATTGCATACACATTCCATTGAACATTACTTAGATGACGTTGTCGGTGCGTAAAATAGGTAGTGAATATAAATTTATGAACCGTGTTTAATTATAGAAATTCACAACTGTCATATGTGGGCTCGTTCTAAGTGTCACTAACCGTTAAACCGAGCACCAGCTTGAGCAAAAAGCGCCCAGGTTAGGTTAGGTTAAGTTAGGTTAGGTTAGGTTACCTTCTAAGTCTGTATCCTCTGACGAGCAGTTATGGAACCCTGCACTGTGCACTGATCTGACACACACTTGATCAGTTTTTCTTTCAATTGGATTGAATGTAATACAATTAAACAGTTCAAGCTGTAACATTTAGAAATATGGATGTAGCACGTACCTTAGAAGGTGACCTATGATAAGGTATTTTTATTTAAATATCTAGCGAAAACACGAAAAAATTAAGTAGTTAGAACTGCAGCATAGCACAGAGCATTTGTGCTAAGAACGCATATGACTTTATGCCATTAAGAGGGATATTCCACACTTTTTACCAACTCCTGTTCTGTTTTTTCATTTTCTCTTTCCAAACATTTATGAGCCCCGTTTTATTTTTCATTTTTTTCCATTATCATAAGTACCTTATGTATATGTACCCTAGCGCATTTTTGCGAATGTAATAAATTTTCATTTAAATTGAGTGAATTGTATCATCAGAACAATGTTTGTACTACAAAAAATGGCAAAAAGAAAATGAAAACCACCTGCAATAACCTGTTTAAATAATTAATTGTTTAAACAGACTTTAAAAGCAATTGATTAATTGTTTTTGGAGTCTGTTCCAGCTAAATATAAATCAGACACAGTTGTGTCTTCTTAGCAGAAGAACTCCATTTTGACTAAATATTTTACGTTTATTATTCATGTTTATAGATTATATGTTCTTTTGTCCTGGTTTAGCTGAAACCGACTCCAAAAAAAAAATTAATTAGTTTTTTTTGAAGTCTTTTAAAAAATTTCTTAGTAAATTTTTAAACGTTTTTTTATGGTTTATTTTTTTAATTTGTTTTATTTCATGTTTTATAGTTATCGAACAATCTTAACTTTACAATTAATTACTACTCGGTACGTGGATTAGGCGATGGTTAATAAAATTGGCCAGGTATCACCTTTAATTATTGTACTTAGAAAACAGTTCAGATCTCGAATTTATTGTCTGCTGATTATTATTTCAGAGTTTTTACATTCTTAGTAAGAGTGCAATTACGAAATTATACTTATACAAATTACATAAGTTATTTTTATTCTTTATAATATAAAAGTTCCACAATTTATACAAATCACATTTTTATTCGCATCCACATTAAATTAATTAACCCTATATTTATTGATATCGCTAGAGCTCAGTGTGTTCTTGCTGAGATTTTTCACCTTCGATTCAAATTAAATGAATGAATATATGTAGGTAAATTAATGAGTAATTTTAATTCTGTGTATGCTAGGTTTTTCTAATGGCCATTTAAGTGTAGTTTTGTTGACATCTCGCTGTATTATCACATACAGACGAACATAGAATCCTCCTATTTTCGAAGTCGGTTAAAAATAACTAACATCCATGCATGTGTGCATCTCTTGACAATCACATTAAATCAAAAAAAGAACCGCTAGGTTACATGATTTAATTACAAAGTTCCGGCGTCTACCTTCCACATTAATGCTTGTTGTCGTTAAGGAGTTTGGTGACAAGTACCTATTTGGTTTTACATTGTCATAAGCCTATCAATAACTCAACCACTAAACATTGTTTCTATTCGATTTTTAGAAGTTCCCCGCTCTATCTTCGGAATCCAAGGTCCAGTGCCAATAAAACTAAAATGGGACCTCCTTGAAAATATAATTTTTTCAAACAAAAACGTAACTTTTAAAATTGATTTATAAACAAAAAGGTAACAAATATAAAAATACTGATCAAGAGCATGTCAGACCATGCTCATTATAGGGTTCCGAAGCTATTATTATAAAGAAATGTACCACTGATGAAAAAAATACGTTGTTATACTTTTTCCACGTTTCCCACAGATAATAGTTATAAGCACTTTAGTCGACTATAACAATAAAAACAACTAGGTATGTAGACTATTACTATTAAACTAGTGTAGACTAAAGTACATCAGAACAAGAGCGTATCTTCATGGCAATTACGTCCCTTTGTTGAGAAGCGCAATGTTTCGGGAGTAACTCAAATACAGTATCAAAATAATTTTTCGTTGAAATTGTTTATTAAGCGTTACCTTCGTTATATTTTTCATATTTTCTGAACATACGGTTTAGAAAATAAAGAGCGAGTACAAAATTTCTGCTAATTTCGGAGCAATTATTTCGAAAAATATTTACGTAATCGGAAAAATTGCTTAGAAACCTTAAGTTGTTTTATTATAATTGAAAATATGGGTCACACGATGTTTGCTGAAAAAAAATTATTTCCGCTTTTGTAATGTGTATCGAATGTCCCTGCAGAAATATTTATTTTTGTTTTTAACTACAAAACTAAGTAGCAGATTATACAAAACACCTACACTATTAATATAATTAATATATGTCTTAAAGTTTTTGAAAATATGTCTGTGACTTGCGGACGGACGGACAGACGAGTGGACAGATATGACGAAACTATAAGGGTAAACAAATATGAATGTCTAGAACTTGAATAATAATGAAAGGTAACGAAATCTGTATTAGTAGAGGAAGCAAAAATATATGTGAAGTGAATAAGACAACAAATGATAGTAAGAAAGAAAATGAATACTGGAATCTCGAGGTAAGGGAAGTAGTTAGTAAGAAAAAAAGAGTTAGGTTGTATATATTGTCTGCGATTGCAAAGAGAGCAAAGTTCAAATTCAATTTAAAAAAAAAGCTAAAAACGGCTGAAAGTGTAAACATGGGCGCTAAAGTATGTCTGAAAAGAAGAAAGAATGAAATAAAAGAACGTTAACGCTATGACAGGAGATTCTCGGATAATTTCTGTGCAAGTCAAAAACCTTTCTGGAATATGATGAAAAAGACCCGGAATAATTTCGAGAGATCGTATATAAATGCGATTAGAGACGTTAATGGAGCTCACTGAATGAAGATAGCCATGTGAAAGAGCGCTGGAAGAAGTACATAGAAAGTGTTTTTTTATGTGGGGATAAAATTGCATATGACAATGTTACTGCAATTAAATATAGGGTTAACGATAGAAATTAAAGTGAAATTACGATGGATGAAATTATGAAAGCACTAAAACATGTGAAATGTGTAAAAGCTACCGGATATGATAGGATTTCGTGAGAAACGCTGAAGGGCGGTGAGGTTATTGTGTCAAGCCTACTGTACCAGCTCTTTAATAAACGATGGAAAAAGCGTAGAGTACATGAGGACTGGTGCAAAACCGTCATTGTATCCTTCTATTAAAGGACAAGCACACGGCAGGTTTGCACAATTTACCGTCCAAAAGCCTATTATTAGCAAATTATTAGCGGAAATCATAATAGAAAGAGTAGTGAAAAAAGATTGAAAATAAAATCTGGGATTTACAAGTAGGATTTCGAAAAGGGATAGGGTGTACTGACCAAATTTTTTTTCTGCGAAACATTGTGGAAAATTTCTTGACCAACGGCCAAAAGGTTTTCTGTATTTTCGTAAATCTGGAAAAAGCTTATGATGATAGAGTGAAAAGAAATGATCTATGGAAAACCCTATCCATGCATGGTCTGAGTAGCGACTTCATACAGGCGCTGCTACCTATATACAAGGGTTCCAATGTTTGCGTCAGAATAAACGAGGCATACATTGACTGGTTTCACACCCGCAAGGCATTCAGACAGGGATGTGTAATTTCCTATCTATTCATGGGTACCTGTCTAGATAAACTGAAAGAGTTTAAGTATAGATTAAGAATGAATGAGCTGTCTGTTAAATTTCTTTTCTACGTCGACGACTAATGCGCCGTCGGCGTGCTAGCTGCAGCAGATGGTAACTGAAATGAATGATTCTGTTAAGAAAAGAGGTGTGAAAATAAATTTCAGCAAGACTAAGGTGATAGTGTTTGGTAGAGGTAAAAGCACGACTGAATGCGATATATGAGGAAGGTGAGAGTGTCGAGTTTACAAATGATGATAAAAACGATAGAGATATAAAAAGGAGAGTGAATGTGGGAAATAATAGGAATAGCCTTGCTTGCTATTATGAACAGTAAACGTGTCTTACGACAAATGAATTTGGCTATACTTAATGGTCTCCTGTTCCTTATACTTATGTATGGTACTGAAAGATGGGTACTGAAATATGTTTGGAGTGTCCCGGAAAGATAGACATCAGTGATGCTAAAGAGCGGTGTGGTTTGAAGGAGGTTGTAGTGATTAGAATAGAAAAAAAGGATGTTGCGGTGGTTTGGCCATCTTGATAGGATGAATGAAAGTAGACTGACAATACAAATCTATAGAGCACATGTGCGTGGTGGAATGATTGGTAAGGGTCACTCAAAAAATTTTATGCAGAAAGAATTGGTGGCTTATCAAAAAGGGCCATAGTTTGAGTACTCGAAACCAATTTGCATGAAAAATTGATAGGTATCAATGTAGTAAAATAGATATACAGAGATCGTACCGTGTGGCATTTTATAGTCTCTGCTTACCATTCTGTGAAATTGGCGTTAGTTTATAATAACATGAAAAAAAAAATTACATATTTGATACTTAATAAGTGTAAAATGTAATAAATTGTAACCGTCAAGGGAACAATTTTTATTTCATGCATGACTTTATAAACAATTATGTTTTGTCAAGTCGAATTCTACTAAATTATTCTCATTCGTTAATAACATGCCATTAGAACGCACATAAAATACAGAACAGGTAGAGTCCTAGGTCAAATTGAAACACTAACTCCTTGTCTAGGAGAACTATAAGTCTTAGACGGTGTTACCTTATCTGTAATGAAACAGCCCCAAGCACGTACTGGGGCAGCATAGAGTTTAAATTCTAAGCTTCTAATTCTGAAATGTTGAAATGCTGAAAACTTCTCACAGTAATATAGCTTGTTTCTTATAACCTGCAAAAATATAATAAATAGCGTAATTAAATTGCCAGTTGACTAATATAACACAGCAGTGTAAAAATTAAGGAAAAACTCAATATTAGTTTATAAAATTCAGGGCTGATTGCTAATAAGCAACAAAGTAAAAGTATTAAATCCAATGCATTATCCTAAATATATTATAAATATATATTTAAAACATTTTAATACATTTTAATTTTAATTGAGATTGATCGGAGATAAATTATTTTATTTATTCGTCAGCATATGAACAATAAAAAAAACTGGCCAAGAGCAAGTCGGACCATGCTCATTATAGGTTTCCAAAGCCATTATTACAAAAAAATACACTTCAGATGAGAAAAGTACGTTGTTACACTTTTTCCATGTTTGCCGCACAGAATAGATATAAGCTTTTAAATTATCTATAACTAGAAAAACAAGTAGGAATGTCGACTATTACTATTAAACTAGTGTAAGCTAAATTGCATCAGCAGAAGAGCGTTCAAGGCACTCACGTTCTTTTTGTTGTAAACCACAATTTTTCGGCAATAACTCAAAATCAGTATCTTTGACCGTGTTCAAAATAATTTTTGTCAAAAGTCCTTATTGAGCGTTATCTTCGTTATTTTTTTTATATTTTTTAGACGTACGTTTTAGAAAACAGAAAGCGGGACACGATTCCTGTTAGTTTCAAAGCGATTATTTCTGAAATTGTTCACGTAATCAGAACGACTTGCTTGGAAACCTTAAAGTGGTTTTGAAAGAACTGTCGAAATAAGCGGCACACGTTGATGTTTGCTAAAAAAAATCTTTTCAGCTTCTGTTACATGTATGGAGTGCTCCCCCTAGAAATATTTGGTTTTGTTATTTAACTACCAAATTAAGTAGCGGCTTATGCAGGACACCTACTCTATAAATTTCATCAATATACGTTTTGAAGTTTTTGAATAAAATACCTGTGACATACGGACGGACGGACGGACGGGCATAACGAAATTAAAGGTAATTGAATAACAAACATACAAACATTTAAACATACAATTTTTCAGATTTATAATATTATAAAAATTATAAAATGTGTAATAAGGGTATAAATAGAATTGAAACTTAGACAGGAAAAGCCACGGGCAGTGCCTGATAGTGCGGGGCGCCGGTGCAGTAATATAAAGTTTGATATTAAAGGCCGCGTCAGTCAAGTGTATGAGATAGCAGAAATTCTCGGTTTCGCAATATAAAGTTCTAAAGTTAAGGAAACGTGTACTTTCGTTAAAGATGCTTTAGGACATGAAGTATTTGCTTAACTTTCATAACTCTCGTCAATGAAATTTTGCTTGTTTATGATGCTTAAAAGAAATGTCTTATTGCATTTAAATTGTACTCTATTTTAATTTGTTGCACATATTTTTTCACAAAAATCTTTTATTTACAAATTAATAATTAGGGACAAATTCAGTAAATCATTATAATACCGTTTTAAAACACGTTGTGCGATATTAGTAATCGATTATATAATAGTAATTCGTGTAAATTGAAGTTATAATAAATACTTCTCAAAGAAATTTATCCAGTAATCGTCCACAGATTATTCTTTAGGAGCTGGATTTATCTGGAAAATTTTGCATTGTTCAAATTATTATTTTTACATCCATCGGCGTTGTTTATATAAATTAACAGATGAAGAAAGTGCTTTTTTATGCCAGATCCTAAGCCACGTGTAGTTCGTGTTTAAAAATGTTTGCTTTTTTCATTGGCTAAAAATAAATATAATATTATTTATGTTTAGGGTTCGTCCGCAGAAGTATACCTCCCATTTTATTTCAAACTGAGATAGCTTGGACCTTTAACTATATTTATTAAAAAAGGTTCTCCATAGCTACGAAACGTTAATGAAGTTTTTTATCTTTAGTAATTTTTTTTTAACTCACGCTAATTTCTCAGAAGGGTAGGTAGAGACTACCGATTTTCATGTGGTACGATATATGCATATATTTCTTTAAACTTTAGAATTCTCCAAAATGCTGGCTCCCTAAAAATTTAATACAAAATAATAAATCTTTTGAAAATAAGTCTTATACGTGAGAATAATAATTATTGTTGCCCGGACTGTGAAATCTGCTTGTATAATGGATTTGAGAGGATAGCTCGGGAAATAATTATAATTTAATCATTAAAAAATATTAGTAGTAGTGTAGCAATAATAAAATAACATCGGCTAAAACTTAACACGTAAGACCGTTACTCGCAAAATTTTAGTTTGAACCATGAACCATGTATCGACGAAATTTTGTTAATAGAAGCAAATATGTTTATTCAACGATACTATTGCCAATAAAAAATAAAATATTATAAAGAATTTAATTTACACCTCAAGGTTAGAGAGAAACTAATCTAATGGGAGGTGAAATACATAAACAGTGATCAACTCCTAATCTGTCGTATATTGTGGTCAAATGACTGGTTAAAAGAATTACGTTCAAAGAGGTACCGGATTCTAATTTTAACCAATATTAACGAGTTTATGGATCAGGTCAAATTAAATTATTTTGCTCCCTAACTGGAGAACCATTATAAGCATAGACGGTGAAGTTTTAAAAGTCAGGTATTGGTGACGACCCTTGTTAAGATTCCCCGATCTTAATACATTGGGCTAGGATGAAACGCATAAAATGCAATCTCCTTGACATAAATTTTTGGTGGACTATATGTTAAAAAAAAAACATAAAGACGTCACGTGTGTATATTCATATTTTTATGGTGACCCAAAATTAAACAACCGTATATCAATTGTACGTGTCTTTTTTAACTAGAGTTATCTAGTATCGAATGTTATTAAAAATCATACGCGAAGCCTACTCGATTATATTTAAATTGAAATATTGAATATCTCCACCAGTAAATTTTCAACTGAACGAAACGAAATCACATCTTTCTGACAAAATGTAAGAATCGAGTCTAACTTTACTTCATTTTGAGGCTCCAACTGTAAAGTAGTAATCTAAAAAAGAACCCCTTCCTTTAAGTGCCACCGTAAAAAAGATAAGGCCCCAATAACATATCTTTATTTGGTAAAAAAATAATGTCCGACAAGGGTAGGACTTAATTTAAATATTTCCGAAGGTGCTTCTATCTCTTTTCAACTCGTACACTTTATGATAGGTCCGCTCCCTTTCTATCGAGGCGATAACTCACGGGCCGTCGAGGGCAAATGCTTTTTTAAGTGAACCCCGGAATAAGGGTTGCCACACGATCCTATATAAAGTTTTTTCCATAATTTTTCGTGACGATTTTATGTACGATGCTCCATAATCTGAGAATTGAAATAATGCTTATTTAAAATAGTATTCATGTTTTTTCTTATGCATTCGAGTAAACATTTGTTGGCAAATTGTTTTTCTCTATATTCTATTTATATTAATACCCTACTCATTCGACTGTCGGATCTTGACCGCTTATCACCTGACAAGAGAAATTCTGTTTTCTTTTATTAAGGTTCTGTGTGTCCGAATAAAAAAAAGGTACCTTTGTAGTATAGCTCACGTATCCATATGTCCGACTGTCACGACCAATTTGCTTCAAATCACCAGATTGGGTAAAAAAGGGTTTACAAATATGAATTTCTGTGACCCAAACACGGACGTCGTGACTAATATAAATAAATTTTTAAATTAAAGGTTACTTTTGGGGTGGAAATTATGAAATTAAAAATAAAAATCTTGGAAGGTATACTATATAATTTGTAAAATGAAAAGACTCATTGCGAGGATATAGTTAAATTCATATTTAAAGTGGTAGAATCATGCTATGCCTTATTTTGCTGTAACACCAAAACGAGCTCGGGCCGTGAGATACCACACCCTCACATAATACAGCCGCGACGTAACAGCTTCCACTGTTGGCCTTCGTCTAGTGAGTGAGAGTTCTGGTGGCCAACTCTTAACACCCCACGCTCCCTTCATCAGATATTCTATTCCTACTCATGAGGCAGGCAAGGCACCGGTGATCTTCTTGGGAGTGCAGGATCACTGTTGCGAGTATTCAAGGACGGCGATGACTACCTATTCTCTGGTGGCCGTCACTTTTTGGCCCTTGAACATACCATAAAAAGGGTCTCAAATATTTTTTATTATTTAATGATTAGAAAATGATTAGTTTAATTTGAAAATTAGATGATGATTGACCATTCTTCCTTATCTAAGAAATTACAGCGCTTAATTTTTTTAATAAAAAGCAGAAAATAGTTCTTTACTTATGCATTACAAGAAATCTGTAAAAAACCTATCGTTATTTTATTTTAACAATACTATTTTTAAAAGAAAATGGTAAATGTGTCATCATTGTACGTAACAACTTACATTTACAGTTATCTCAGTTATGATAGGCGAATTTGAGTCAAATTTAAAAAAATATGGTAAACAAAATATCGATTGCACGGAACCCTCTCTATGCGATTTTATTCGCACTTGTCCATTCTTTTTATCGCAGAAACAGAAAAAACAGTACACTGGAGTTAAAATCACATAATTCAATAATAGGTAATCTGAATTTATGATCAAATCCAACAACACGTCTGAGGCAAAATTCAATTCTTACTCTACGCTTTCTGTTTGCCGGTCGGCGTCTTTGGCTCACCGTAAGAACAGAGATCGATTGAGTTACCAGCGCGTCGTCTTCGAGGTGAAAGGTGTCTCGTTCTAACCACCACCACGGACGTATGGAGCGATAAGTTTAGAACTTATATCAAATTAAACGACTCGCTAAGGGCCTTGGAGAACATGAATCGTTGGTTGCGTTTGTCATCTCGATGGTGACGTAGGTCGTTAATGAAACCCTTAACTTACGCTAAACCTACATGTAGGGTATAAGGTTGATACCCACGAGTCTAGGATAAATGATTGTGAGAGAGTTCCATGTTTATTTTTATTGGGATGGTAAATTCAATATTTACCGATATGATTGACGGGTAACGGATTCTATTTTAGTCAATTTTGACCAAAAATAACAAAAATTTATACTGTTCTAACAACAATCAGACATTTTAGATAGTCATAAAGTGGTGCATTTTAAAGAAATATTGTCTCGACGAACTTTGTCAAAATAAACGCTTGACGTTTTACGAATTGCAGGTGCGCAAGATATCATCTATTTTCAAGAAAACGTCTTTGAGTTCCATTACAACTTCACAAGATCAAAAATCAGGATAACTATCTGTTCAGCTTTAGAATCAGTGTTTTTCCAGTAATAAAGAAAGGAGGAAATCGACAGCCAATTTCAAATTCTGGGCTATAGGTTCACAGAACCTTGGTATTCACAGGATGTAGGCTATTAAGTCAAAATTTAAATTTTTGATAATGTTGTCTTGATAATTTATTTGACAATTTTCAAAAGGTTTTTATAATTGAAATCATAAGTTTTTTGGCAGACAAAAACGCTTTCATTTACAGTACGACATGTGGTATCGTCAATCCGATAATGATATGAAATGCCATTTCGGAGTTTAGTGAAACAAAATATTGTATACTTTATGTTTCAAATTGAAATCCAGCTTTATTTAAATTAAAAAAAAAATACGTAAGTACAGCACTTTACATTTCGTCGTTTAATATATAGCTTGTAAACGTACGTACAATCTCATTAGCTAGGCTCAACGTATTCGATAAGGCATTCGGTCATACAAAGAGTTAAAACCCGAAGGTTTTATTTTCTAAATGTATATACTCAAAATTGGGGTTGTAGCGCTTATTCTGTTCGTTATTAACGTAATAAATATAACAAAAATGAGGAAAAAAAAAGTAGTCCACAAACGCTATGGTCATATATGCATTATTAATTTCGTGACGCAGATAAAGGGACAAACCGTAACCACGTCGTCCGGCCACGTCTATTTATTATCTCGATTTATGTCCCGTTTTACCATACAAACGGCACGGCCACCCCTATTCAGAAGCCATTTAGTTCCGTTTTGTTCTTCTCGCATTATGAGCCTGTTTTTCGATGCATAAAACTTCATTCTCGTGTAATGAATACGTTAAGGGCGAAAGGTCCGTGTTTTAACGCCGCAGCCTGTAAAGGGAACGGCTTTTAATTATTACGCACGCGTTACGCTCGGGTCATAAGTTTTTAATTTTGAATCGAGCCCCGTATTCGACTTTTGCGTACAATATTAAATGCACTTTTCAGGGATAAGTTGCGAGATAAAATTTTGCCTGATATTGAATAACATATTTGGTGTTAATATGAAAAACCTTTGAGCGTATTTCTAGTTTTATTAATAATTTTGTTAATAATCTTACTATCTGTTAGACATATGTCTTTCGAGTGCTTTTTAAAGTAAATATGTAGTGTAAAGAGATTTTTTTTTATTTTCATTAGCAAAATGATAAGCAGAATGGTATGGTTTTATTTTAAACTGAAACTTACTTTGGTATATTTTGTATTAAAATTTTTATTTGTGTACTTTAATTACTTTTGGGCTTAATTAATATACGACACTGCCAACTTATTTTTGGGTAATTAATATAATTCCTTTAAACTTAGTCTCACTGTTTGTATTATCCAGACTTTTCTCGAAGTCAAGATGTACACACGTCTATAGTATATAAATAAAAACTGGCCAAGAGCGTGTCGGACCGTGCTCATTATGGGGTTCCAAAGCCATTATTACAAAGGAATACACTACAGATGAAAAAAGTACTATCTTACACCACTTCTTCCATGTTTCCCGCAGAGAATAGTTATAAGCACTTTAGTCGTCTGTAATTGAAAAAATAAGTTGGTAAGTCGACTATTTTTATTAAACTAGTGTAGATTAAAGTACATCAGCAAAAGAACGTATCATCATAGCACTTACATCCTTTTGTTGAAAAGTGCAGTTTTTCGGCAACAACTCAAAAACAGTAAATCCGATCAAGTACAAAATAATTTTCGTTGAAAGTATTTATGAAGAATTATTTTAGTTATTTTTTTGGTTTAGAAAATAGAAGGGGAGACACAATTTCTGATATTTTCGGAGTCTTTATTTTCGAAATTATTTAAGTAATCAGTAAAATTGCTTAAAAACCTTAAATTATTATTTTTTTAATTTTTATATTTAACTACAAACTTAAGCAGCGGCGCATACAAGACACTATAAATTTCATCAATATAGATACGTCTCGTAGTTTTTGTATAAAATGCCTGTGACATACGGACGGACGGACATGACGAAACTATAAGGATTCCGTTTTTGCCATTTTGGTTTGGAACCCTAAAAACCAATCGAAATGAGTCAATCAGGATGCAAATTGGCTTATACAAAGAAATACAGTTACCTCTTTCTGTAAAAAGCACGACGCGTTAATATATAAAAAAAAAGTCGTGATGAAAGCTCAAAACCTACAGACACATAGCTGACAAAAAACCCCACCACGTCTTCTATGACATGATATTAAAAAAATTTTTGCGTATAGCACTCAGGGATCATGTGGCTTCCCATTAATAAAAAGAAAAATTAAGTTTGATCAGCAATTAATGAAATTATTTCTTGAAAACAACTCAACAAATATAATTGTAAGTATAATTGCTTATTTAAATATGAATTTGGACTAAATTACAACGACTTTAATTTTTTATCCAATTAGTAACTTAACAAATTGTTTTATGTGTCTCGTAATTAATGTAAATGTCCTACAAATGTACATTATGTTATGCTAAATATTGTATAATGGCACATTTGAACACCTTTAAAGTTAAACTGCGGTCGTCTACGGAACACTACGTAGTTTAATAGTTAAACAGAAGTTTGAAGATCAAAAGTTTTTGTGAGTACACCCTGTAAGGTGTTACAGGGTATATCACTGGTGTGAGGTAGCATAAGTGATACACAATGCACGTAGCGCGATAAACTTTAAATTTATTATGCGTTTAGAGAAATGATTAATGATTAATCACTAGTGATTTACTTACAACGCTAGAAAAATGGTTAACAACTAAGCTTAATGTACTACTGTTAGTTAAATGAACAAAAACTCGATAAGCTATACAAGGTGACGACAGGCTGTTAAAATAGACTACCGATGTTTAAGATGGACATGCACTTAGGTGCATGTTTTTGACGCAAATAAGACGTTGCAATCTTCTTGTGTATAAGAATGTTGACATTGCACGATGCGTAAACTGCTTTTACAAATTATACATCGTTATCTGAACTCTTTTCGTCCAAGAATCAATGAATAACGATTGCATTTTACTCCAAATTGAAACATGATTCACACAATATTAATGGGGCAACACATCGACCAACTGTCAAAAAATGATACATTTTTAAATACATCTATTAAATTTATTAAACAGGCGGTCCCCTCTCTCAAGATTCTTTGTCTATATAGGGAAAGGGTTTTCCTATTACTATGAAATCTATGAATATATATATAAGGTAAATAAATAAGCTCTATTAAACATTACAATATTTAAAATGACCTATTATGAAGTAGAAACTACGGAATCGCATATTATTTCAAGTCGAAATATAGTCTTTACGAAAAGGATTGCCTTTTTTCTCACAGAACCCTATTACGCTGTAATAGTTTTAAGACAATCTCCTTAAAACAGTCAAGTGCAACTCCGACCGTCATAAATCAGGGCGCGATAGCGGCTAACGTGAAACGTACCTACCCTTTTTGTTATAAAAATGTAGATTTACTTATTTAGCTGTAAAGGTGTTAATACACTAGTCAGTATTAGGTATGTCCTCTAAAGTTTTTGAATAAATATTAAATTAAATCACATTTTATCTATACATGTAATAAAATTGAAACAGTCTGTACATTATAGACATTAAAAGAAACTGATATGGATGGTTTTTATTAGGGCAACAGAAACCAAAATAACAGTTTTTAGAATTATTGTCCGTTTGTCTGTCTATCTGTATGTTTGTTACCGTATTACGCAAAAACAGCTGAACGGATGTTGATGAGATTTTCATAGATTATTAGTTTGGGATCCTACTTAACATCTAAGCTGTGTTTTATCTATTTCGGTTCGGTAGAACCAGAGATACAGTTAAACTCTCCGTAGTACTGTTTTCAATACGTAAGAGAGGTGTTTATTTAGTATTATTATTAAGTATTTATTACATTTAAAATGGTTGTGTAAAAAAAATATGAATAAACGCCATGAGCGCTTCTAAAATGATCTAAATATTATAGTCCACACGGGCTAAGCTGTAAGCAAGAGCTAGTTTTAATATAAAACCATCAGCGTACACTGAAGTAGTATTTTCATCTATAAAAATTATTATGAGCTATTGGATATTTATATTAAAATATCAATATATAAATGCACCGGATTATATATTGATATATTATATCAATATATAATCCGGTGTCTCTGTTACATTTTCACAACTAAATCGCTTCACTGATTCTAATGAAATTTAGTATGAAGATAGCTTTAACCTTGGAAAAGGCTTTCAGTTTTATTTGTATATCTGTTCGTTCACCTGTATGTTTTTTTATGATTTATCTCAACTACGTTGAAACTATTTTTGATATGCTTATAGAATGGAATGCCATTGCATAAAATATGACTATGGTAGAGCTCGTATTAATAAATTTAGCATTATAACTCATTTTCGCATAATATATGTGTAAACTATATGTATGTTCGTGTATTTTTTTAATTATTCTCTTCGAAAGTCATGGTTTTTATTTTAATTAGTTGTAAAGTTTATTTGCTGACTTTGCTTTAGTAGAAAGAGGGACGTTGGCAAAAAATTAGAATTAAAAACGAAAAATGTGGAATGACAGAATGAGGGGGAAAGGAAGGGGCGAAAAAGAAAGCGAAGACATAAATTAAATTTCCATAGATGTTTTTAGAGACCATCGCCGATTCGACTGCTCAGTGTGTTGATCAGGACAATCGTTTGCAAGAATTAGTTAGACAATGGTGTAATCAGTAAAGGTAGAAATTATATCAAACTGCCACGTTTTGTTCACCTGTAAATGAAAGTATAATGATGAAAATAAACCTTTATTTAACTATATTAAACGTCTAGTGCGTAAAAAGCTACTGACAGATCTCTCAATTGTTGTATATTGATCTCCAATTCCATTTAAAAACTAATTGTAATTGATAAATAATACATATGACTAAGTATAGTTGTTACAATTGCGAAATTTTACAGATAAATGATTATTTAATGATTTTTGTGACTATTAAAATGGAGTTTTTTCTTTAATTTATCATATGTGAGACACAAACACATTTATAATTTTGATCCTTCGATAGCTGAAAATCGTACAAAGTCGTAAAAAGGTTTTGAGTATTCTCTAGTGTGCCAGGACTTTAATAATATGACTTTTTGTTCCTCCGCGTGGGGTCGATATAGCATCTGATTTATAGCTTGCGTTTTTTGGTAATTAATTTTAAATTAGACATATCTAGGCGCGGTCGCTTAATTGCTCTGGAAAAGACGACTTGGGGTTAAACATTAGTTAATATTCAATATCTGTAAAAAAATTAAAATCATAAATTATACAGTCTGTTACATTCTTCGCTTACGAACTTACTGGATATTAAATGCATTCTTTTGTATTGAATTTGTATGAAAAATACGTATTTTGTATAGAACCCACGACAGGCGAATATCCATGCTAATACATGATAAATTTTTGTCAATACTCCGAGCCGTTACGTAGTCCAACGGGCTTTATTGATCTCGTTCTGAGGAGTTATGTTGAGTCATGCGATGATATGTGCTGTTCTTCGCTGCTGAAGCGCTGTTGTTGTTGTGTCAAATTTTAACTACCTTTTTTTTTGAATACTGACGCGTCCGGTGCAGTGACGTTGCCGATGATGCGTCGGACAATGCCGACGATGCGTGATACCGGTGGCCAATCGGCAATCGCACAGGGAATATTCGATACTCATTATTTGTCTGTTTCCAGTTGGGCAGTCGCGTCGGCGTTATTCAGAACGCAACATTGCTTATCAAAATTTAAATTATACGTGGTTGTTTATGAAATATTGTTGCGTCTAATGTTGTATTGGAATATAATAGTATTTTGCTAGATAAATGTTCTCGCCTATATAGTTTTTGCGTGGATATGAATAGGTCTGGGACATTAAATTAGACAGAAGACATCAGTATTCACCTTCCAACTTATACATAAGAAGCGTGATTTATATAGAATTTGAATTTAGTGACGGGTTTTGAATAGACAAATAAAATGTGAAGAAATTAATAAAGAAATTTGTTGAAAAATAAAGTTTAAGTAAAAATAGTAGGGGTTTAAATTTTATGCTAAATATGAATACATAATAATAAAAATTGAAATGTCTCTATCAAAGATTAAAAAATATGGAATCCTTTGATTTTATACGGGTGTAGACGAACTAGTTTTACAATTGAATTGAATTTCAAATCTAAGCCTTTTCATTCACTAAAACTTTATTCCTTTCAAATAATATAATTTAGATGTCGGTCTCGATGTACTATAGTATCAGATATATCTTGCTTAAGTTAGTGGACTTTTTGGATATAGTGTTCATATCATATAGATATTTTGTCATTCGATTATATAATAAAAGAAGTTTGTTTAGCTGTAATTTAATCATCGTTGTCAAACATGAGTTGTTTAATTTTTATCTCGTATCACATAGATTATTGCTAATATTTATTTGTGTAATGACTCACCAACAATGTACATATTTAGCGTACGATTCGTGTAATATCGCAGTGCCGGTGCGTACGTAAGTTACAAAGTGTGTACAGCATGCACGAAATGACAAAACCATTTAAAAAGTAATAATAAATGGTACATAAAAAGAATAATCAAAAGAAGTTAATGATATAGCTAACTTTTTACGTATTTTTATGTAAAATTTTACAAAATTTTATATAAAAATATAAATAATAGGAAAGCGCTTTTTTAATTTTTAAAAATGTCGCGAAAAGTTTTCAAGTCCGTATTATTCAATAAGCTGTTATAATTGAAACAAGTATAATAAGATATAAAGGGCTATGGCGACTTAAGTTTGATTTGGTTGATAGCAACATTTTTTTCTTGTTTTGAAACGAGAACTAAGTTTAAATATACGTATGGTGTATCAAACATCAAACATCATTCTGCAAAAAACTTTAACCAACTTCAAAGAAAGGAGGAATCTTGTAATTTCACGGTTTTTTATAAGCTTTTATTTAACTTGCAATTTATGTGACTATTTTCGTTCGGGTGGAATCTTGCAACTCAATTTTGAAACAAATATCTTAAACTGATTGAGCTAAAATACATGGTTTCTGTGTGACGTCATTCTAAATCTAACATGGCGGAATACCCAAGATGGCGGACTAGTTATTTTTAATGTACTCCTTCAATATCGGTATAAAATAAAAGGGCTTGCTGAGAATAACTCGAAAATAGAAGTGAAGTCACTCTAAGTCCAATATGGCGTACTTTTAAAAATGGCGGACTAAGTTTTTTATGCTTTCCTTCGATATAGGTACCAAATAAAAGAACGAATGCTAGTTAAGCTCCGTTGCTCCAATCCGTCTGCTATTTTGGTGTGCGTGGGTTTTTGGAGTCCTCGATTGTGATATTGAAGTTGAATTGTTCGAGTTTTGTAGCATCGGTTGGTTAACTTTGGCTTGTGTGATTTGGCCAGATGGGCGTCAACAGCATTGGTTTGCAATGTGTCTAGGAGAAGGATAACCCGGAACCGTGTTTCGTAAGGCACAAGTAAGCTTAAAACTAAAATAAGCGGCGCATGCCTCCAAATACCAGATACAACAATGAAATGAATGAACCCGAAAATAAACATTGCATGATGAACAGAGTGAGAAATATATCCAGCGATAACTAAATAGTAAAAAATAAATAAAAAGTATTTTTTAAAAAAAAACAAGCTTTTATTTAAATGCGCTGAAAAGAATAAAATAAACTTATTCTTTAAATATTTTACTATCAACTTATAACGTCAGTACACAATTTATATGACATAAAAGCTTGTCGCGAGATTTATTTGGGTAGGTAAACAAGTAAATTAAATAATTTTATCTGATTGATTTTATAATTTAAATTTTCAAACTAAGTAATTACAAGTACTTAAATTGGTTTGTGAAGGAGTTTTTTTTTTAATTTTATTTGGATATTTTATATAGTTCGCACTTACACAACCAATAAAATATGTTTTTATAATCTGAGAAGAAGATACATAAAGTTAAATATTTAAACTCGTATTTGAAATACGAAAAGCATAATTGAAAGTTTAAACTCATATCAGGGTATGGAGAATATAAAACACGAGTATAACGGAGATAAAAAAAATAATTACAAAATGATGCCACACGATACCATCCACTACGTTTATTAATTGCATTAATAAACACACAATGACATTAATACACAACACTAAATTATACTAAGGTAAATATAAAAATTATATCATAATTACAAAAAATATTATTTTATCGAAATTTGTCTTTTCATATTTCATAAAAAAAACACATTTTCTCATATCACTAATCATCTATTCTTCGAGGGCAACAGGCCGGGTAGGGTTGCGCCAGATCTCCCATCCTGAAATAACCTGGTCGCTCGTCCTGCGGGCACCTGAAAAGAGGCATTACATTCTCAATCCTGCTACTCCCACTGTTACTCCCGCTCAATGCGAGCGGGAGTAAAGATGAATTGAAGTCATTAAATAACATTTTAATTACATTTATGCATCAATCGAAGAAAACATCTGATGAATCTCGCGTAAGAAAGCCGTCATATGCGTTTACTGTAATCTCGTTTCAGGAGACTATGACCGAATAGCTTGAATAAATTATGAAAAAAAGTAAAACGGGTGTATGCTTAGTACGTAAAGGCGTCAGAAGCAATATTTCTTATAGTGGTTTTAAAATAAAATTTATATGAATGCTGAAAATTTATAGCAATACACGAATTCACGTGGAGCCATAGCGCAACACACTCACATCACATTTCTCACTTTATGCACAACCGAATGCAACTAGTCGTTTTTATTGTATGTCCCTTCTTGTGATGTAGTTGTGATATAGTTTATAAAAAAAATGGTGTACTTTTTGGGGATTTGCCTCATAAGGGATTACCTGCTGCTTCATAGATATCGTATGATGAAGATATGACTAATTTCATGCCATCGCTTTGTGGTTTCAAAGCGCGCGCGCATTTTGTTTTAATATAAAATTATATCTTATTAATATAACATGTGTAAAAGTTTGTATGTTTTTAATGTTCGTTACTCAATCACACTTTAATGATAATAAGTTATTTGAAACTACACAGTAACATAATTTACTTATCAGAATAATACATAGGCTACAATTTATAAAGATTCTAACTTTAACTAGCGACTTTGTTGGTATAATCGTATAACGAAATTTCCATTTATGCCGATTGATTATTGACGACAACAATGTTCAAGAGGAATTCAAGTTCAATATCGGTTCGAAATCAGGATCGTTTTGTAACAAAAATATTCGCCGCATTACGTGTGTTTTCGGTGTGAGAATGTGAGTTTTTCTGGTTGGGAATCGAGAAAGGGACTAAGATTGGGATCGTAGTTGATGACGTCATCGATTGATATAAAAGATGAAAAAAATCCTGTCGATCCACACAGAAGATGCGTATGATTCGAAAAGAAACAGAATCCAAAATTTAAATAAAAAGCGGAGCCAGAAATATAAAGCGAAAATGACGATGAAAATGATCGGGATGATGGTTGACAGAGTGATCGGTCGATATACACGATGAAAGATTTCATGTGCACTCAGGCGAAGCCGCGGGCAAAAGCTGGTTCTGTATACATTAAATGAATAATAATTGGAAAACTTTAAACACAACTTTACTTTATTCTAATGACTGACATAATGTATCAATAAGTACTAGCGGAATTTTTGCTATATTATTTTAACGTAATGACGCTATTTCACAACCAGGATTACAGCGGGCACGAAGTGCCTATTTAAATATTAATTTGTTTGATGAAATAACCTCCTCGCATCTTATATGTTTTGGTCTAAATTTTCTCCTTAAATTAATCATGAATACGTGTTAGTTTTGTAAGAGAACAAACGCCTAAATGATAATAAAAATCACTCAAAGTTCCTCATTTCCGTTTACTAAATATAAGTAAATGCTGTGTAATCTTATTTAATTATGTTACTGAAAATTAAATAATTTCAGAATACATAAAACAAAGGATTAAAAAGAAATAGACCGAAAATATTTCTTTTGGTACGATCAAGCCCATTCAACCCATCAAGCCAATCAGTCGAGTCTCCATCACGGCACGTTTATACTGGCAGGTACGCTTAACAAGAATTTGATGACGACCGTTAGATAGGACGTCTCCAAGTAGAAAAGAAGAAAGATAAACAGGAGGATAATTTAAGAAATCCCATATGGGGGAGGGAAATCACGATAAAGTTAGCCGCTAACACGACGTCCGTACAATATCGCAAACAACAGATTACGCCGCGGCCGAGATGAACGCGATACAACTTCGCGGTGCGGGGAAGTTTTTCTCCGGGAAACTTTTACGTGCCGACAATCCCGATGTTGCCGTCTGCGGAATGACGTAAATTAAATGACCCCCCCGCCCCGGCCCCTATTGTCGTGAACGCGAAGACCGCGGGGTCGACCGAGTACGTCTCGTCGGAGATGATGCGTAATCAAAAAATTGAACTGAGTGAGTGTGCACTCGACACGTCAGCGATACAGACGCGTGTCGTTGGGGTGCTGTCCACACGAGCACGATTATAATGGAAGAGGTGAGATATTAGATTTGCAGTAGGAGTCGAATTTGATTCTAATTCGATTGCAATCTCCTTTAGAAGATTATTCCTAACACGATTCCGACGGCGGTCGACACCATCGAAATCACACTGAGATCCCTTCGACGTTGATGTGTATCGTACATTGACCACATCAGCGTTATTCTAGATGGTCACGTTGGTATAAAGATAGAGGTTTGAGTCGAAAACTTAGTTACGTTATATTGAGTTTTATGAATTTATAAAACTATGATGAATTCAAAGAAATATGAAGGTATACAGTAAAATTTTGATGAATGTTTTACATAGTTTTAATAAAGACAAGAAAAAAGTAAATGTGCGGTTAAAGGAGACCCGTATGAACCAAAGTTTTTTTAGACGTAAATAATGCAAAATGAGGAATAGAACCAAAGAGTTTCATATATTTTAGGAAAAGTATTCATTGTTTTCATTTCATTAAGAAATAGATATAAATTGTGATCACATAGAAAAACGGTGAATAAGAAATTACAAAAGATAGAGAGAAAGTCGCATGGAGGGACCTCAACGCTTTTTCGTTGCGTTACGATTTTCACCAGTCAACTTCTAAAGCTATCTACATTATGGGACTTTGCTCCAAAAACGTTTGTTTGTTCTCGACAGTAGATAAATATGTGTTTGATGAGAAATATTGATGTCTTTGTGTGGTATAATTTAGTAAAAATAATTATTTATCAATTTATTTAAATGAAGATTGTTTAAACGCGAAAAAGTTATTTTATCCAAATGATTTTAGAAGAAGGAAGTGCCGTAAGCTTGGAACATGCAGCCTACGTTAAAAGTCATTGCCGTCTAGGAAGTGGTACTTGAAATACAACAAAAGCGGCGCACTGGCAAGTCGTTAAAAAATTTAAACTCTTGAAAAGACAATCGATTAACAAAAAATCACGCTCAACGTCGTAGAGTATAAACCTACATGTAATTACTTATATATCGTCAGATCAAAAACAATTCGTGTGAAATTGCAATGAGTGTTAAGAAAATTTTGAAATAATATTTTTAATTAATTCGACATGGTTCTAGTTAAACGGTTGTACTTGAGTAGAAAACACGCAGTACTAATAGCTATATATCTGTTGTTAATGGACTAAAAGAGAAATAATGCATTAACAGATCAATAGGTTTACATAAACGTTACGTTTCATCGAACAAGAAAAATGAAATGGATGGTGAATAATTTATACCATATGTATTTTACAACCAATTGTGATAAAACTTAACAGTATAATTTTAAGATTATAAGGATTCTAAAATATTAATAACATTTAAACGGTATGTCGTATATTATCAGATTTCAAATCAAATGCAATCAAATAGTGCCAATTTAAAAATTGTTTGACGTGCATATCATATAATATTGGACTTTTTAAGCGAGAGCAAACTCTGAGTTGAAACATAAAGTTGGCCTGTTATCGTATTAAAAGTAGAGCTGGAAGAAAAAGCTAGAGAGCGGTATTGAAAACAAAAACAGAACCGAGAACTAAACTAGAACTGAGAACGAGATCGGGATAGGATGACACAGATGCAAAACATAAAGAAATTTCATTTATGTAGATGGGGACGATGTCGCGGATGGACATCTCATTTGATATATACGGCAATATAAAAAAAATCATACAAATTATATTTTATTAACAATTGGATCATAAGCAAAGCTGTGTTTTTGTAATGATCCATATTAATAAAATATTCAAATTTTTAAGAAATGCGCTAAGAGTACTGATATCTCAAAACTCACGAACATACAAACAATCATTTAACCGATTGACAACAATGCAAGCGTAGATGTAAAGGTACACGAATTCCACCTCAAGGGAGCAAGAACGCGCCTTCAAAGATTTCTTTCGTCCTCCTAACCGAGTCGAACAACTCATAAGAAAACTTTTTACCGCAATATATACGACAAAGGCATGAAACGCTCGTGCCCCTTAAAACTTGTGCGAGAGCTTTTTACGACGCCGGGAATATAATAATGTCAGACGAAAATATACGAATCCCTTGTAAATGGATGTTTTTGCCTTGCTCACATAGAAAGGATTGCCAGTAGTACATTGTTTGTTTTGGCGAAGAGGTGGGATACGAGCGAGGAGGGGATTGGAGGAGACGTATAATAGCGCAACGCAATAAAATGTACTTTTATATTGCATCGGCAAAAGTGTTCACGGAGAAAATTACATTTTTTAAAATGCCATTAAAATGATTTAAAATGCCATGAATAAGCAACACGAATGTCAGTAAATGAATGTAAACTGGTGTTTAATGTATACAGATATTGGATGTTTAATATAGAAGAAGAGCAAATGATAGCTCGTGTTCTCTATTTAATGTCGTTGGTAAATAGAAAACAAAGCACAATGTATTTAATTTTCAATATTTTAAACGGCTACGTTATATTCGTCTTGATTGTTGACTATTTTACAAAATAAAATATTCCTGAGCGTAAACCCATTTATGTGAACTATGTTTTACAAAAAACTATGACCTTATATTTATCTTAAATTACGATTTCGGAATTACTACATTTTATAGGTAAATAGTATCATAGTGTAATATTATTTAAAAATAGAAATGTATTAAGCACTTACTCTGTTTTTTCAATTACTGTTTCATACATATAGATGGTGTCACATGGCGATTCTGTGTTTCTTTGGTTCCTTTTCAGTTGGTCTAGACGCAGCACTTTACCGATTTTCTCTAATTTCACCTTTTTCGGTGATAAATACAGTAGTTTCTTTGATTTCTCCATCAACTTTGCTCTTATGTCATCCAAGATATTTGCCGAGAAAGGCTTCGTCTGCGAAGCTGGCATTTCGTTTTTTTTTTCATCATTAGTCGTCCGTTGATTTATAAGCTGAGTTTGAGGATTGTAAAGCTGGTTATTAGGAACATGAGTAACAATAGCCGTACCGATATGAGGTCTAACTCCACTTGTTATTACCTGTTGGTTATTTATTCTTGGAGTATTTAAATAAGGATATGAAATATCGTATTGGTAGGAAACCGGATATGGTATTAATTGTAAATTTTGGTAGTTTTTATAGTTGGATTGCATATAATTTACAGGATTGATTAGCTTATTTACAAATGGAGAGTATAAGGCCATTGAGTTTTGATTTAATATTCCGTTTAAGCATTCCGGTTTGTTATTGTCATTTTTATCAATTTTTGTTTGTAAGGCAGTTGCCACTTTTGGTGTGAATGGGTTTTGCACTAATGTAGGGTAAGATAAAATTGGGTAAGCAAATGAATATCCATTTGTAACATGCTTTGGCATAACAGTTATAGGTTGCGAAATTTGATTATTGGTTGCTTGAGCAGATACTGGACTATAATTTGGAGTTTTGGTTTGGATACTATTGTAATAAAACTTTGGATCATAAATATAAGACATTTGAGGAAGAGATTTTTGTTCTTGTAGTACTCTGGCGTTTTCGTCAGTATGCATACGTCTACCAGTAATATCAATATTTTCCGATGCGGAAGTTTCCATTTCTTTGTAAACATCTTCAGCTGTATTGTACAAATCTAGTAAAGCGTCTAAGTCGCTCCTTTTTACAGTGTTCAGAAACTTTGTTATAGCTTTTATTTCGCTATCAGTAAGATAACGATCCTTTTCTTCTGTGGAAATGTTTTCTGTTTCGTTAACTTTGTTCTCCATTTCTACGTCACTTTTCAACTTCGCGTCTGAATTTTGTCCGTCTACGTGTCTTTTGATCGCAGTGACCGCCGGTTCGATGTCGTCGCGATCAGTCAAAGTAGGTGGAAACGTGTAAGTCTCAACGGCTTTGGTTTTTCTGAGCTTACAAGTGTAGCTACCGCAAAAAGTGTTCGACTGCCAAGTTGCGTTCACAGGATGCGAATCTCCCGTGTCGGGGTCGATGCAAAACAGGTCTGGAAAAAAAAGGATTTCGTTAAATTATTGCCTGTACAGTTATTTGTGAAGTCGGTGTTTGGTAAGATTTATAGATATACTTAAAAATGTTCCGTTTGTGTAAGGTCTAACATTTAAATCAATACAGGTCGGTGTAAGCAATGATGTAGAAATGAGATATAAGACGGAAAGTGTTAGCTTTTGAAAGTAAAGTAAACTAAGAAACAGAAATGACGTGAAAAAGAAGTTTGAAAATCAGTTGAACCTACAGACTATCCTTAAAGTTTCCGCTATGTCATTAATCGATATTTATTTGAGCTCTTTGAGTTACAAATTTAATGTTTTCTATGAGTTTTTAAACCTTTAAGCTCAAAACTTTGAAAGACGATTGACCCCGCAGGGCCATCTTTTAACTTTTTACTACTTTGAAACTCAAAGTGTTCAAAACTATTGGAGCAACAAATTATAAAACTCATCACACTCGGAAATTCAATTTTTATAATTTTTCTACCCTTCCACGCTCAAAAATATAGTTTTAATACGTTTCGAGCTCCTCAAGTTCAAAAATCTATATATATTATAAAGCAAACGCTTTTTAATATTTTTCAATTACAATATCTTTCAAATGCGTTTTTAATTTCGATTTGCTTTATGTCATATAACGTAATATCTTAAACAGAAAAAGACGACCAGGTGCTACACTAGGAAGAATTTCACATGTCATTTTGTAAAACCCCTTTATTTCGCATTATTCCTTAATAATATCTCTCTAACGTACAGACTGATCTTGTAGCACTTTGTAAGGGGAAGAAGACAATCGATCTTGTTTTTTAAAGAAAATAACTGGTTAAATTCTAAGACTGATCGATGGAGTAGTTTACAAAATAGTGTAAAAAACATTTTTAATCATTTTCTCCAACGATACCATTTGAACAGATCAACCGATTTCTATGTATTAAGTAACTATTGACGTTGTTTTTTAAGGAGAATAGCAATGTAGATTTTAGTATTTGTCGGTAAAGTGATTTACAAAATATTGTAAAAAAATACTTTTTGTCAAATTTATCGCCAACTATACAACCAACAAATATCTCTTGAACAAATCAACAGAACCTCATATAGCTCGTTGCAGTCGTGAATTTATTTGTGGGAAAAAGCTGACTAGATTTCGATATTGATCTGTAGAGTAATCTAAGATATTTAAATCTTTAAAACCGTTTTTCTGAAACGTTGCTCGACATCTATTAGGCGGAATTAGTTTTAAAAATTGTGTTTAGATCGGTTAATCCATTCAAAAGTTATGAGACATTAACATGCACATGTACAGTGTACGAGCCTGCTATCATAGCCACGCATACGCATACATACACGCACTTGACTATGCAGACGCACTCGCGACGCACACGCCCACGTACACACGCAAGCAAACGCGCACACACACATACTCGTATAATGGTCGAAATATAATCCTAGGATGCTAAATCGTCAAGATCTGACGAAATTTGATTTTCGACTATCTGACTGAAAACAGGAACTTACCAATTTAATGGAATTTTTTCAATTTCCATACAGAAAGATAATAAAATACTCGCTTTCCCAGTGATACTAAATCATAGGGTAACTGGAACAATAGGAATAATTTCTAATGAAAATGTTTTCGTCCATTTATTAGTGAAATAAAAAAACAATCCGGTTGTAATAGTCCGCTCCGGCAGTTTGATCTTCTGCAAAATTTCAATTAAAAAAAAAATCCTTTTCATGTTAAGAGTGTATGTTATAGATCCTATAGTGGTTCTTTTTTCATTTCCCAACAGATTTTCAATTGTTTTTCAATTCGTAACGAGTTTCTTGACAGTTCTTTTCAACATGAATCAACATTTAGAATCGATGGTATTACAAATGTCAAAAGTGTAATTGTATTGACTACAGAATAAACATATCTATGATTTATATCGTTTTAGTTCTAAGATAGGGAATTTTCTACGGCTTTCTGCGTTAAATAGACTCCCAACAACAACAGATGACAGGACAAACAAGTATTATGTTAGGTGAATTTTACGATTTTGTTACCATACGAAAAAAATACTATAGAGCCTTTCACAGTATGACAGATACAGTCTAAACGTGGTCCCCGAATTAGAGAACATAATTTCCCACGAGAGAGACGAAATAGCTCGAGTGTGTAACCCTCGTGTGTGAATGTCCTGAAAGATTGTCCTATTTGTAAATCTGACGGCTCTGCCGGTCTAAGACGTGCACGAACTGTGCAATTTTAAAAGCCTGAATTTTTCTGTCTTCCTCATGCATTCTGACTTCCATCAACTTTAGTTTCCTTCGAAATTTCTTTTGCATTCACCTTACCAATATCGTTCTCGCTTGCATTGTTCTCACTGCTTCTGTTTAATTTTCTATAGATATCACCTATTTCATTATCTCTCATAGTTCCGCATGGCTCAATTAAAGAAAACATTTTGAGTAGAAAAATAATTTTAAGTTTTAAGAACATTAAAAATTAAATTAAAAGTTAATTAATTTTACCATCGGCAGAATGTACATATAAACAGGAAAAATTTGAAGGACGGCGATCAGGGCATGTATTTAAAAAAAAAATAGTAATAAGCCTAAAATAACCAGTCCTATAATATCTAGACACGCCGTAGTGTATTAAGCCATGTTCAAACTAACAGAACTGTCGAGCAGCACCTTGTGTGATATTACGCGAACCATTTAGAGCCACTTTTGACCCCCTCATAACTCAAAAATGATTACACTCACATGACAAATTCGGCTCATATATTGATACTTGCGAGATACATACGAGCTCTAAATTTTATAAACACACCTGAAACGGTTATTACATAACTAAGGTCCAAAATTTGTCATTTTTATCACTGACTGACTTATAAATCAAAACTCTAACTTAGTTCCAGATGACCTAAAAAGTACAAATTCAGAATTCATATAGGTAGCTGTGTGAATACAAAGGAATAAATCAGAAACTAGTAAATTTTTATGATTTTTTTATAATTTTTCAATTAATTGGGAACACTTACTTATAGTGCCTGTAATATAACGAATCAGCAATCAAAATCGATGACAGCCAGTCTTTATGTGAATTTTAAGATCTTCACGTGAATATATAGCAAATGGAATACTATCCTTAATTTTTTTTATTCAAACGTTTCAGCAATCAAAATTGATTCATTAGTGTTTGCTAAAACAGTCATGGAAGAGCCCTAAAAGACAATTATACCCCGTAAACGTTGGAAAATACAATAGTTTGACAAAAACCATTTGGTATTATCTTTATTGTGAATAAGTACCTACTAATAATTTCTGTACAAAAAGTAATGATATCCCATCAAAAACATAAATGTGAAATGAGGGCCAAGTTCAATATTATGATATACGACTTGATTGTTAACTTCAACTACTAAATGGGTTCCAAACTCATTAGTCAATCCTGAAATTTATTTATAACAATATAAAATATTTTATAACAATTTTTAAAATCATTTCTACTTATAACTTAGGATAATATATTAAAGCCTAAGGTCTGACTTCGGTAGTTTTCATATACGAATTATATTATACCTAGCCTTCGCAAATCCTAAAGCTGTAAGTTATTATTTTATTTTTCCTCAAATTTGGCTCACTGGTAGAAACTAGCCATGTAATATAGGGCGCTTTCATGACTGTTTTAGTAAGTACTTAATAATAATTCCTATATGTCAGACCAGACCAGACTTAGCCAAGTCAGATCTTAGGCTTCAATACATTATCCTAAGTTTTAAGAAGAAATCATACTTTTACTTGTTATAAAATATTTTATGTTGTTATAAATAGATTTCAGGACTGACCTTTGAACAAGGCGTCCATTTAGGTTTCACTTCTTTTGTCGTTAAAGTCAACAACCAAGGCATATATCATAATATTGAACTTGGCTCTTATTTCTCTGTTATGTTTTTGATGGGATACAAGTTACAAACTTTGTGCCTAATATGTACACAAAGTTATATAAATTAGGAATATTATGAAAATAACGCTAGTTGCTGATAAACTCAGTATTAATATAATAATATTATAAACTTAATACATTATATTTAATACATATTTATAGTAAAATATCAGTTTATTGTAGAATCTTATTTTACAGCATATACGACATTAAATTATTTCATGTGGTTATTAATCTTTTGAGTGTCACTTATAGGCTCAAATCTGCCGAAACATGACCTCATTAAAATCGTAAAATAATAACTTTATATATTAACTTGCAACTGTTTACTTTCTAGAAATAACTCGAAAAAAATACGCTTATTAGTTTTAACTATTTACACCACGAGTTGCTTCTTAGAACTGTTGTAATCTGATATAATAATTTTTAATTTTTTATTAAAAGCAATTCCTGAAAGTAAGTATTTGTTAAACCAAATAGGTATAAGGCAATCTTCGAAATATGCGACGTATAAAATAAAAACGTATCGTCAATTAAAAAAAGATGATTCACTGGAAACAAACAAGAATGTCGTTGGCAAATTGTAATAATTCTAATAAGCAACAATGAAATCGCTGAGCGTTATCCTCGAATTGAATCAGTGGTGCGTCCTCATTGCAACTGCAGTTTGTTGCAATTCAGTATGAGTCAGTGGTAGAATTACCTACACTCTACGTAGAAGCGTATTTAAGGCAACGAAGGTGCTCAACAACGAGCTCTGAGGACTTGAGTTTTTAACGATCGCTGTATTTTCTTTAACGATGTTAAAGAAATGGTTTCACAATGTTTAACTAAGATTTATCAACTATTGGGGGTGTGAGTTGCGGCTTAATGATGTAGACAAAAAAATAATTTTATTGTCAACAAATTGAAAACTACACGCGAGCGGTGAAATATTAAACAGATATGTAAATACTTTTTAAATTACCAATTATTAATAAAGCAAAATAATTTATAGTTATAGTTAAACTTAAAAAATAAAAATCCTGTGAGATGAAAATTACCATTGCTCAAGTTCAAATTTCCATTAACTAATATTATTTATCCATATATATTGAATGCTTTGCAAACTTCTAACGTCATTGTCATAAATAAAATAACATTATTGTTGACGACATGTTCAAATTTTTACTATATCTGAATCTTTAAAAAATATCTTAAAAAGGCTGTTCTTTAAAAGAAATTGGTTACGATTTTTTATATTCAGTTTCCCTATATTATAAGTACGAGTTCTTGTTATTTTTTTTTTAACCACTAACTTTCCGGCGGCGACTTCGCCCGCATGGAGATAGAACGTAATTAAAATCTCAGAACGGCTTCAAATTCTGATCCTGATTACGTTTCCGGTCATGCTTTTGACTCCAGTTGCGGTTCCATACTCCAATTTGACTCCGGTTACATTTTCAATTTTGGTACCGGTTTCGGCTCTCGATCCTGCTCCCCGCCTTGCTTTAAATTTAGCTTCAGCTACCGGTCATATGGACGAAGGAGGAACAAATGCTAGTGTCGAAATTAAATATAGGCCATAACTCGGGACCAGTGATCGGGAGCCATAGAATCGGTGCGATAGTTCGTTTCAACAGTACAAATACGCGAACGAAGTCAGACACAAAATGCTAGTAGTAGAAAGTTCATAGAAATATGCGAGTATACAACGTTGTGTAAAAGTTTCCAAACAGTCGGTAACGAATTTTAGATTTGCTATTTTGAACAAACGAACATTTAATTTATATGTACATAGTGATAAATTTGAGTCACGTCATTTCTGAGGTTTAAACTTTTCTCCTAAGAGTCTGTGTTCCTATTTGTATATACACACACACACACACACACACACACACACACACAATACTATAAGTCAATTCTTTAGATACAAATTTTTAACATACCAGAATGGGCATCGCCACCGCACTCGATCACTCCGACAAAACACAAGCCCATTACGGACACCAGCAATTTAATTACGGCCATGTTCACGACGAAACGCCACAGAGTAACGAATCCGCTTATTATATAGCGCGCCCGACGTGCACTATCGCGATTGGTCATTATCGTATGCGTATGGAGGCATCTCGGCCAGGGATCGTAAACATTTTGTATTTTTTAAATAACATGTTTATAATTGGAAACTTTGTAGTACATGTCCTTTTATATGATCGAAGAGTTAGGTTCAATGTTAGCCATGAATAAAATGAAGATTAATTTTGTTCCGTTGAAGAAGCATGGATGCCTACAGAACAGTTAGTTTTGCTTCTAAGTGATTTTTTTAAAAAATAATACTGCAATATAATTTATTAAAAGATTTATATAGTGTTTTAACAATTTCAGACTAATTGTTGATACACACAATGCGAGAATAGTTTTTGCGATATTTTACAATTATTTTAAAATATGTTAAGTTGTGACCAATGCAAAGTTCTTTTAGTCCATGGCTTTAACTTTTCTTAGAACACGTATTTTTATTAATATTTTTAACAATCAATGTAGAATATTGATACTAAAAACATTGAAGCAATACATATTCACGTGAGTTTTCAGCTTAAATTTAATAATCGTAAATCTCAGTAAAAATTGTAGATATTAAAATGATATCAGAAATTTTTACTAGTATACTATTAGGAGTATCCAGTAAATGAAAAAAAAATATTGAAAAAATTAAAAGTACTTTATGATTTCCTTTCCTTAAATCAAATTAAAAAAATAGAAAAATATAGACCAATAATACAAAATACGTGTTATTAGACCCATCAAGTATGTATTACATGTAATCTATCTATACAAAGTTATCTCAATTAATTTTGAATATAGAAGTAACCTGTAATTTTGTTAAAAATAAATTTAATAGATAGTCACGGTAAAGGCGCAAAATTTCTTATTTTTCTAACCTTTAGATGCAATACGCCAAAGTAGCACTTCATTTTTTTTTAATAAGTCCATAAAAATACAGTTGACAATTAGTAAGAAACTGGTACATACAAGTATAACAAAACATGAACAGAAATAACGAGAGTGTCATTTATTATTGCATTTTACTATATTTTTTGAATAACGTTATCAAACAAATTGACATGGTCAATTTTCTCTTTAAAGCTAGAGATGTCATCATTTTATTATATAACTTCCAGAGCAAACGAATATATGCACGAACGAAGAGTAGGAGGTCACCGTAGTCCATAAACACGAGGCTGTAATGATACCGATTTAAGTTAAATCTAATTTATTTAATGAAGCACCAAGATACAGGAAAGACATATGTTTGGTGATATAAATGAATGCTTTGGTAAATGACGCCGTAGGGAAAAAAACGAAAAACTCAACAGTATACGTCAGCAAAAAGTGTTTTGCTTGAAAAAATATCGATTGCGTTGAGAAATATAAAATCAGCGTCATAGAAACGGAACGACTCCTTTCATGTTAACAACTCTACTCTAAAAACAAAAAAAAAAACGATGGCCCGATACAAACCTAAAATGCCTTAATTCTCAAATAAACAAACACAATCGTGCCCTTTGAACACTTATTTAAAAATTGCGTCCCACAAAAATTAGACGTTCCAAAGGAATACATAATTCCGATTCTCGTACAACATTTATAATACAAAACGTCAATATTTTTTCTTGCCGACAGCGCTCGGCGAGTATTTGCCTTCGCCGCTCACAGAAATAAAGAAGGAGAGGGAATTTATTGACAAACGCTCGTTCAAAAGACTTTTTCTACACTCGCATCTGAAAATGGTCGGAAAAGCCTTTTGTACGGCTGTTAAGGAACATTCCGTTTTATTTCTTTGTCAAATATGTAAAGATTTATCCCGTCAAAATAAAATGTTAGCACGAATACGGCGGCTGGAAGTCAATTGATTTTGCCTTTTTCTGCTCTAGCTTCACAGGAGACTGAAAATGTGAAAGCTTTGGGTATTGCGGGAGAACAAGAAAGAGCAATTTTAAAAGCACGTACAATTTAGCAAAAACACCGCTCTTCGAGTTTCCAACTCCTTCAAAAATGTTCATTTATCGAATAAACTTTTTACCAAATATTTTACCGGCCGACCCGATCTGTCGAGAGCTACCCCAATGCTATCCTTTCTTCCAAATTTAGATGAAATAAAATTTATAAGATAAAGCTTCTCGTCCAATTTTTCGGCGGGTAATGGGTATTCGACGAGATAATCCTTATTTTAGTAATACAAAAATATCTTTTAAGAGTTCCCAAGATTCTTATTAAAATATTTTAATTACGTGACAGGAAAACTTATTTATAGACTCAATTTTTTTCGGTTTAATCAAAGCAGAATTATCGAATATTATTTGTATCCAAAATTAGAAACATACACAGTATTAACTCATATACCAATAATAACGGTACACTTTATTCTCAGCGAAAACCTTAAAAGTAACCTTATACATACGCCTGCCATTCTATGCGTCTGTGTAAGTATGCCTCGGCTTTAAAAGCATACCCATGGCTCAGACTTTAGACAAGCCTAAGTCATAAAATCGTTTCTAGAAATCCAAATAACAAAATAGTATTTGGATTTTTATATCATTTTTATATAAAGAGATAGAATGAATACCCATACAACACAATGAAATAGTGTAATTGAGGCCAGACTATCTGTTTACTTCAACTAACAAGGAAGAAAAGTAGAAAATTACATTTTATATAATCACTGAAAAATGCAACATATCACATTTCGTCCCCGACTTTTATCATAGTTTTGCGATATGTCTTCTTTATTATTTATTTTATCATTACGGTACTCATATAATTACTTTATAAAGTGTTTTTCATTTTATTAGACGAAGTATGGACCAAGATTGAATCCAGTATTTCTGTTAACGCTGCTTTTATTGTTGTATTTAAAAATTTCGTCCCATAGTATCAATTATGGGACTAGGTATGGGATGTCAGTAAGTTCGATATCTATTTTTTTTTTGGAAATTGTGAAGTTAAATAATTACATTTTATTATTTATTTTTCTACCTGCTCATGTGTTTAAGTAAAATCCCTTATTTGATTGAAACATTGTCAGGTAAAGAAAAAGATAAAAATAAATTTCGCTATTTAATATTTTTTTAATATTCTTATGAAGTAGGAGGTCTTTTTAATATTCTTTCTTGTATTTGTCGCTTTTTAATAGCTTTATACTTATTTTTCAGGCAATTTTTTCAACATCCTGAAGATCGCAGTTACGCGTTTCGATAATATTATAGATATTTATCATCTTGTGCACTACTAGCTTTCGTCCGCGGCTACGCTCGTGTGAACATGCAATGGATTCCTTCATTTTGTATATCGACCAATCACGCACTTGCTTATGGTCATTTGGGATCATAAGCAAGTGCTTGCGCTGTTCCGTTCTTGATTCTAATTCCGCTCTCGATGCCAATTTGTCTCATATTCGATTCAAATTTCAGTCCCGCTTTTGATTCCGAACCTGGTCTTGATCTAAGTAGATTCTGATTCTGGTCTCGCTCTTGATCCCGATCCCTCTCTCATCTCTCATTTAATATTAGTACAAGAATTTTCATCAAGATTAATCACACGGTTCATAAATTTTGAAAAGACATATAGGCAGACATAAATTTTAAGAATGGTACAATTGAGGTCAGCAATTCATAAAAAGAATCTTTATTAAAGAATTGAAAAAAAATATTATAAGTACAGACAGACATTGCAGATTTATATTATAGCATAGATGTACAAGAAAGAGGAGAAAAATAGGCAAATGTCCAAATGTTGACCACATCTGCAGTATTCGCGGAACGTGCCTGTGCGCTGCGCTGTGTTATCGATTGCGAAAATTTGTGATTTCTCGTCATTTCTTCTTCGTATCGATGTTATGTGGCGTATCTAGAAATCGTCGGATAGTAAACTAGGCTTTATGTCACGTAAGCTTGTCTTAAAGAAAGATCGCTTCGCGATAAATCTGATTAAACGTGTAACGGCTCGGTATGAAAAGTATAGATGAATCAGCATTTTGAAATTAATTTCTCTCGTATCATATAGCATTTTGAAAAACGCCGAAACAGTCGCTTTAGCTTCAGTATTTAATACATTTTCTAAAGTTTACTGTGCGAGGATTTGTGGTCTGTTCAAATGGAAAAAAATTCTTGCCAAAAGAAATTCCGTTGTAGCATGTGCCAGCAAAATTATACGATTCTGTCGTTCGATAAGTCATAAAATTCCCATAAACTTCACGGTGTCGTTCACAATACAGGGAAGTCGGAGAAGGTGCTCGTGACGCGTCTCCCTTTACACCGCCCGCGGTGTATCCAATAACGCGACAGGTTACGCTCCCATCGCTGTTCACCGATTTCACACGCGACCAGAGTAGTTCTTACTTACCCTCGAAGCGTGAGTTTCCTCGGCATGTTATCCTTTGCCCGTAACGAGCGGTATTGTTGAACAAACGAACGTATGATGTGTTAGAAGAACTCATTGTTGTCGGGCTCGAACGCGATGTTCCTGTTGAAAGTTGAGTCTCCTACCGCTGCCGCTGATCCGCGACTGCTCCGTAACATAACTACTGTACATACAGAAAAATAAATCCTCGACTAAACAGTATACGAATCTTACGGTTTTATTAAAAAAATAATTTTTGATATTTCTTTTCAACGCCAACTCTTTTCTTTCGCCAACGGTTAGTGGACTAAGATAATTATAAAAATAAATAACACTTGCTTAGTGTTCGATATCTGTCAATCCTTCGGAATCAATATTCAATCATTTGGATAGAAATTCGTAGTGGAGAGGCAGATTTGAGGGTCAGCGGTGGGTTGCATGCTGCATGTTAATGCATGTTGCAGGCAAGCGTCTACTATGGATTTCTGCGAATTAACATCTCACACAATACAATATTTCTTTTCTAGTTGAGCATCTAAATCAGTACAATAGGAGTGGGCAAAGTGATTGAAAAAATCCTTATGTTAAATATATGTTGTGTTAAATTCGGAGTAGCAGCACATATCTTTCCAAATTTGTACCAATAAAATATCAAATAAAACATTATACTTTGTTTGTCTTATTTAGTAATATTATTTAGTAGTAGTAGTAGTTTAGTAGTAATTAACTTAGTTTCTCTTTCATTATGATAATAAACAAAATGTTACTAAATTATTCTTTTAGTACAGTTTACAATAGATTTTATTAATGCACAAAAATGTTACATCTACACACATATCGTATTCTTGTACTTTCGTTACAGAAAACTCGACTGTGTATGGTCCTCCGAATTCGTCTATGACCTCACACGTTTCACGTCTATATTTCGGCGATTGACATATAGTCGCCAGTGTTGTGATGTTGTGTAGTTCAGTAATATATTATAAAACAGTACATTACACTTAGTAATTTTCAGTTCAAAAATATGTATTAGGTAGTATTTTGCTATCACTCAGCTCATAAATATACAGTTGCCGGTATTTTTCTCTTGTTTTCTTATAAAAGATTAGCTAACCGCTCGTCGCTTCGCCTAAATGAACATGAAATGTGTGTCGGTCTCAATCTGGTTTTGGCTCATGGTTGCAATCTGTAAGAAAGCGAAAAAAATGTCCGTTTTAAAATAAAATATAAGCTATATTATTCGGGGATAGTGTACCTTGCAATGTGAAAAAAAAAGTTTATACATCATGTATATTTTTTTTTATACATGATAGGGTTAGTAGGGTAATCCCCCTTGATAACTTTATTCTGGCATCCGATTTAAGTGAAATAAAATCTATAATATGAACCGAGATCTCTCTTTACCCAAGAAAGCTGCATTAAAATCCGTTCAGTAATTTCAGAAGTGTACACGAACAAACACACACACAGACGAAATATTTTAAAATCTTTCTTTTCTAGTAATATAAGAATAGTACTTTTCTCTTATCGTCCACTTTTTATTTTAAACATACCTTCAATGTACAGTTGCATCGAGTTCTACTCTTTTTACTCAACAGCGCGACGCAGTGGTAAGTAAAGCATTTGCCAGTCCGTGTATGTACGTATTTATGTTTGTTTTTTTAAGGAGATCTATAGACGAAACGCGTTGGCTGATTTTGATGATTCTTACGTACTTCGATTTATTTTATTCTCGTGAGTGACAATGAAGACGAGTCAGTAATCCGAATCCGATGTAGCGGCAACCAGACGTCATATTGTGAAAAAGAAACAAAAAAATCGATGAATTATCACAAGTGGGGTGTCAGTGAATAGGTATATGAAAATCACATTGGAACTCTTTTCGTTTTGAAGGACAATTTAGGATCTATAACGATCATTCTCACTTAAACTTTCAAAACTTATAACAAAGCTGTGATAAAGTTCTTAGCTAATAGTATAATAGGCCTTATTAACTTGCAATAATTGTTATAATATAATTCAATATAATTCGATCACACTACAATATACATCGAATGATAAATTCAGTACTTTATGACTTTAAAATAATATGAACGATCATTATCTAAAATGTAAAATACCTAATTAACAATAAACAAATGATAAAACACGCACAGTATTAATAACTATTTGATAACAATCTATGAATAAAAAAAATTATCACGATTATTACGAGACACGTCCATGTCATTGAGCATGCGATCCTAGGGTAATGTTAAAACAGAACTAAAAAGTAGTAAGTAAGGAAGTCCCGTACCAATAGTTTTTACATAATACCCGTCATACAGATGTGATAATTGCTACAAATAGCGGGTATAAAAAAATTAACAAGCAACCCACACCACATAACAATTTAAAGTCACTATCAAGACAAAATAGAGTTCACATGATATTTCCTTATCAAAAGCGCCGACAACACCTCAGCTTAAACATTCAAAGGCGTAAAATTAACCCGCCGCCCGTCCATCTCCCGCCACCCGCCGCCCGCGCCCGCGCCCGCCGCCCGTCGCCCGCCGGAGCGCCCGTCGGCGGCCGGCGCGGCGCGCCCCTAATTTATTTTTTTCCCCGAGTTCACACTCGGCGCGTGACGCCCGCCGGCATAAATTAAGGCGGCGTCGCCGTCACAAATGACGCCGTCCGCCACCCGCTGGCTGATTTAATAGCTGATTATACCTTTTAAGGGCTTGTTTTCTTGTCGTTAACGACGTGGCAGTGCATCACGAGGCGGACGAGGTGCGACCGGCCGTTAGACACTCTTTTCTTTGTTAAGAAATTTATAAACCTAAAACACATTGGATTTCGATCTGCAAACATTTAGGTATACTAAAGTTGAAAATCTTTGATATCTATGTATTGTTCCACTCCAAGAGACGAATCTCTTGCAAGAAGATCAATGTATGTGGACATCACATAACGCATAAAGAATAGGCTGGTGAACCTAATCTGATACGCAAGTGCCATGTGTTACCCTTAAAATAAAAGCAATATACAATTTGACTCTACCCATAATGAGGAATGTTAATTATATATACATATTGCAAAATCACAAAGAAGCCAAATCTGTACATTAAATTCTTTTCGATAAAATCCGAGCTTGTAAGGATCAGCTGTCGTATATTAAAGTAGTTGAATAAGGGTTGTCATCGCGTGACATTTGACATTTGGACCGGCGATGACACGTACATTTTCTTGTCTGCACATCGAGAAAGTGGAGTGTGGGTTTATGAGGATGATCCAGCACCAAACACCGTGAAATGAGTACGTGCAATGAAAAAGGTTATGTGCGCTTCGTTTTTCAGGAGTGCGGGCTTGCTCGAAGCTATCAAATTAAGAAGACAGGGAACTTTCAAGGCGGCCTGGTACACACGATACTGCTTTGGTAGAATTTCTCCAGACTTCTAGAATTAGAGGCTTAATTGTGCACCACGACAATGCACTCTCTTGTACCGCAGCGCTTTCTGTCGACTTTTTGAAAGAAAATAACATTATAGTCTTGGAGTATCTGCCTTGCTCATCAAGTCTCACAATATACAACATTTGGTTGTTTTTAACTAGAAGAAAAATCGGCCAAGAGCTTGTCGACTACAAACAAGTGCATCACAGATGAAAAAACTACATTGTTACACTTATTTCATAATTACCGCACAATGTAGGTATAAGCACTTTAGTCGCCTATAATTAACAAGTAGGTATTTCGATTTTTACTTTTGAACTAGTGTAAATTAAACTTCACTTGCAAAAAGAACGTATTTCATGGCACTTACGTCCTTTCGTTGAAAAGCAGTTTTTTGGCAATAATTTAAAAAAAAATTCCCGATCATGTTTAAAATAATTTTTGTTGAAAGTATTTATTAATCGTTACTTCTGCAATTTTTTTCATATGGTTAAATAAAATAAGGTGTGGGGGGACACAATTTCTACCATTTTCGGAACGATTATTTCCGAAAATGCTCATTTAATTAAAAAAATTGCTTAGAAACCTTAAAATGTTTTTAAAAGAACTGTCAAAGTACGTGCCACACTGTTTCAGCTTCTGTTACATGTATGGAGTGCCTCTCCTAGAAATATTTATTTTTGTCACTTAACTACCAAACTTAGTGGCTTACACAAGACACTCATACTCCAAATTTTCTCAATATACATCTTGTAGTTTTTAAATGAAATGCCTGTGACATGCGGACGGACGAAGATGACCAACTGTAAGGGTTCCGTTTTTGCCATTTCAGCTCGGAACCCTAAAAATAAAATGTCGCTACAATCTCCGTATAGTATTCTCTATTCTTCCACCGGTCGTTAGGAATGTTGCATGCAGATACCGCAGCACTTTGTGCCAAAACTACTATCCGTCTTGGTCACGCTTTTCGCATCAGAGTTCCGAGTGAAATGCTGTTTGGAAAATCTACCGTCGTCCACGGCCACTCCATCTTGCTACTTCAAAATATAGGTCGGCGTCTCGATACTCCATAATCCTGGCGCAAAACAAAACTTTGTTACTTAGTATGCTGTCGTGCCGTTGTACATGCAGAAAGTATTTCAGAAAATGTAGGTGGAAGACGGTGAGCTACTTTGTAACAATTTCTACTTTGTGACAATATCGAGTTTCGTTCTTTTACATAAAAATGTAGGCAACCATGTTTCCCTAAAGCCGCTAACATTTATTAATTATTATTTATGTATCACCACATTCTAGGATGATCACGAAACACTTTCTGAATATAACTAAGGCAAGAAAATAATACCAATATTAAAAATAATAATATATAAAACAAAACAATTAAGGAATAAAAATAAATAATTATTTAGCGGATTAGCAACGAGGCCGCCCACCGTGCACAGGGGGCTTCTGCGATCTCGTCCGTCGGTTTTCAGCAGTACACATCGTTTTTCTAACTCATGCGTGTACTGAAAATACCTTCTGTTTTGACTGTAAAGAACGACGTTGTGAGTCAGCTGTCATGCCAATGAAGTTCCCCAGAATCTTTTACTACACGGGAAGTACCCAACACGAGTTGGGCCAGCGGTGGAAATAGCGCAACAAATTCTTTCTAAAAGAAACACATTTTGTAGGGAATGAGAAAGCAGTGGGACGTTGTATGGAATAAATAAGTCTAAATTATGAGTACTGTCACAATTCAGGAATACTTTAAGATCGAAAATATATTTTTAATTAACTTACAGTATATTCGATTTTCGACAAGACGTCTTTTTAGTAAGCATTCAATGTTGAGAAGTTCATCTTTGTCATAAATTAAATGCCTTACAGTAACGTTACTATTATGGACAAAATTTTCGAGCCTAGCCTTTGCTCCATATCATCTGGGGTCGGCTGTCCGTACTATTTTGCGCCAATGTTCCCTACTCTGCGTCGTGTCAAGTATTGCGCCCATCGTTTTTAGGTTCTTCTGAACTGTACTCGTCCAATAAGTCATACTAGAGCGACCTCGTCCTCTTTTTGCTTCAGAAATGTTCAGGGTTCCTTTGGTCATATGGTCATCATGACACCAGATCATCATGGTTAATTAGACCAGCGCAGTCGGCTCTCGCACACCTTTTCTGGTTTAGGAACAATCTTAAATGTTCCACGGATGTGTTCTTTCCGGACTTTGTCCATCAACGTCACGCTACCAGCCCATCTCAGCACATTTATGTAGAGTGCATTTTCTGCTCTTCTTGCTTACGCGCTTGCCAGCATTCTGCACCGTACATATTTCTAAAAATTAGTTGAAACCACTGAATCCATTTAAAAAAATATTGCGTAGCTATAAATCTATATCGTTTTAGATGACATAATATTGGCAGTAATACCAAAGTTATACCGTGTTTGGACGGTATTGGAAACTGGGATAAGGATCAGAATATATATTTGCATCGAGATCGAACAGGAAGTGCCGACGTGTAACCACGGTTGGAGGCAGTTCTTGTGTATTGTAGGTTAAGGGGTCACAATAGCGAATCTTCGTTGCCATCAACGAATTTATTCGAAATTCAGGAAAGAAATGTATACTGATAACGTTAGTCAGTTTAAGATCGATTGCGGAAGGATTTCAAGTTACTGATTATTACCATTTCGTTGACGATTATTAAACCGAAAAAAGTATTTCTAACTGAGTTCTAAGTTTGCCTAGTTGAAAACATTTCGTTACCATGGCTGAATAATTCTTTGTATTAACGAATAATTTAGCTAAAAGGATTAATCGAACCAATATTTAGGTTGATTAAGACAATCGAAATATTGGTAATTTTTTTTCCGATGTACATACATTGTTTGTAAGAAAATTTATAATATTTACAAGCCCAATGAAAACGAAAATCTCTAATAAGCGCTAGTAAAAGTAAACGCGATAGTGATAATTAAAGACTCGGGCTTCGGCATAAACGGTCGCCAACACAAAAGGAAACGACAATAGAAGCCACATGGATCTGGTTTCTTTTTGTCTCGTAACGTAACAAAGATTCTTGTGTAAAAGCACTTTTTTGGCATTGAAAGAACATTCGAAACAGGTATCCTTTGTGGTGGCCCAAGTTGAATACCTATTATTGTCCATCAAAGTGTTTCATATTTTAGTATGTATTGTAATAAATTTGACAATAAGGACAAAATCGTAAACCGCAACAGGCTGCCTGTAGGTAACATTTCGCTCGATCAATTGTGATAAACTTAAACATAACCAGTTAAAAAAAGTGGCACTTTTAAATGTAGTGTTTTTTATTCATTTTCATAAGCTACTACTACAAAAAATATATTACAATTATCATTTAATGGGCTATTGTACATGAAAAATAATGCATACATACAAAAATTGCAATCTATTGTTTAAAACGTAAATTTACCAATACAATACGAAAAGTTTCGACATGGATATATATCTATGTTGTACGAATATACACAATATATGTTTGTATTATGTATAGTTATATCATCAATGTATTTCAACACAAACTCAACTTTCATGTAAACGGGGCCGATATATGTAGATACATAAGTATCTGTATATAATACAGAGGTGTCGGTTACGGTAACGGTAACAGTGTCGCGAGTTCAATGGTTTTTACTTATCTCAAAAATGCCCAACGCGCCTTAAAGAGTTTTCACTTCAATAGTTAACGACGGGCGACATAAAAGTTTCATTTAAGATGATGTCAATGTCCGCTATAAATCATTCAAGTCTCTGTGGTTCATGCATTGTCTTATAGGTATGTATTATCATTAATATTTAATAATTGCCAATTTTTTATTGTTTTCCTTTTTTTTTATTTATTATCTGAATTTTGGTAAATCTGAAATTTTCACAGCTGGAAATTAGAGACTATTGTTTAATACATTGATCATACCTCCAGCTGCAAATCTTAATTGGTAATCACATTTTTGTCTCTTTAATATACTACATATAACCAAAATTGCCTACTTTTAGTTTTTTTTCTTTTAGTTCTGGTGTGAGACTTTGTTCCTTGTCCAATTTCATAATTATAAGTAAAAGGAAAGTACTCTAAACGTTTCGATTTATTTTCGAGAGTCAAAAGACTAGCAACAAAATAATCCAATAAGGGCTCCTTTTTCCTTTGGAGGATTTAGAATCCCAGAAATGGTAAAATGCATTTGGAATTAAAATGATATATAAACTAAAATCACATATATCATCACATATAATCACATAATAGTGATACCGTATTGAGTAGGTCGAAGTCCTTTACCGATACGTTCAGTATTTTTCACTCATGCACAGATAAAGAAAAAATTATTCTCAACAATAATGTGAGCGATTGCTGATCGCATGTGGGTACTCGGGATTTTGAACTAAACAGCAGCAACGACAGAACTGATTCTATTCATTTAGTTGTCAGATATCTGCTTAAGTAATTTGTATAAGTTCACTGTTATATTAAAAACATTTAATACTTTCGTTTTTTATATTTCTCTCTGGGTCTATGTATTAACCCAAATACGGATCAACTCTCTATCTACTTTTGTATTTGCGAATAGACTAACTTTTTCTTATTTTGAATTCATCTATCGAAGCACCGTTCGTGGTTCTTAACACAGTTCTTAACGTGGTTCTTAACCTATCCATCAAAATATTAACATTAAGCTTAAAGTTTTTCGTATGCGGATTGTATCTAGTCACCTGCC
This sequence comes from Eumeta japonica, assembly GCA_005406025.1. NCBI lineage: Eukaryota > Metazoa > Arthropoda > Insecta > Lepidoptera > Psychidae > Eumeta > Eumeta japonica. The sequence goes on from BGZK01000382.1 coordinate 276,607, forward strand.
CTACATATGAAATAATCCTTCAGAAAATTAACAGACTTACTTAACCTTGGGCTACTTATTATTTTTATACATTACTTGCGATGGAGCGAAAGTCCGAAAAAAATATTAGTTTACTTCATATTCATATGACAATATTTAACACATACAGCCTTAAGTAAAAACTTGCGGCTGTGTCCGTTAAATACTCTATTTTGCTCATGATAATTATGAGATCTATCTCCAAATCCATTCAACACGTCTTGTCTCCATCAGGCAATTTCTTACCGACGTCTGTTCGATCGTATATCTACTACATGGCTATATTTACTCAGTTTCAAATGTGTTTTGTATTTGATGGGATCTTCGTACTACCAAAGTATGCAATCGACTGATGTTTGCCTATTGCATGACCATAGAAAGTAAAGCAACGTAAATACGTAATATAAGTGATGCCCGGTTCGCTGCTCTAGTGAATGTTTCTAATAATGCATCTCCAACTCCTTCGTTCCGAACTCAAAAGAACTAGTACTAGTTATTAGCAAGTCAGGGTATACACATCGACGTCATATTTATATCTCAAAGCGCAAAATTTGGATACATAAATACAAGTTCATGCAGCATACACACAGACAGATAATACGCTCGAGTCACGCGACGCTTCCCTTACGCTCGGATGATAGAATGGCACGCGTTTACACGTTAAGGAAGTTATATATCTCGTTTTCTAGAGGTTTGTTTATTTATGCTTCGCGTATGAGGCGAAGTTATTTTGGTATTTATCATTTCAAGTATTTATTTTTTTAAAGTTTACCAAGCGTAAAGTCTAACAATTTGAAAAATGGCTGTAGTAAGCGCAACTTTAACCGAAATTCGCGCGTCAAACGACATACAGTGGCATTGAATATTGCAGACCTCTTCCAGAAGGACCTTCTAAATGCTGGTGCTGGCATGATGCTCTTGATACGTTTGCAATCGTCGTATCAGATCTGTCACGTGTGTGACACTGCTCCTCGTCAATGGTGAAGTTCCAACACGTCTAGTTTTTAGTTATATGGGTGCTGGGAGTACTTATTGCCGTTTTGACTTTTTTTTATTCTCTGCTTATTCGCGTAAGCGGTTTTAAATATTTGGTCAAACTTAGTTTAAGCGAGCGATAAGTTTTCAATAGCTAAGCAAAGCAGCGCCATATTTAATAGCTTATGCTTCGATTGACAGTAAAAACATTAACCATGTATTTAAATTAATAACAACCTATTTGTCCGTTTGATTATCCGAGCACCTTCTCTATTTTCATTGAAGTTAAAGTCATGAGACACGGATTAAGGGCTGTCACAAAAAACCATCTGAATATAAATAGGTGACCCCGAGACCATCCTAAGGTCGGAATTTAAATTACGCCAGCCAGTGAAACAAGTGATTACATCGCCCTTAAGATACAAATGGATTGGTATTGTTTTCATTCGCTTGTCTGTATATTGTAATTTTTAGACACGTCCTAATATTAGAGATTTTTTTATCAAAGTTTTTTTTTATATTAGAACGCCAGTGGCATAACGGCTACAGCACTTTTCTATCACTTCATCATTTTTGTAAATGTCACTCGTCTTTGCTTTAGAATGTTTTTAGAGTTCATTTTATAAATTCACATCGTTTTCTGTGTTTTGTGCCTTTGCAGATTTTCTGTATTTATTGCTATTTATATTTCAATATTATTTTTATAATTATTTGCCGCATTATACAATTAGGCACATTTATTATTGATCGATATGTTGTTTCTTGTATTATTAGTGATATACTAGTAAATATCAAAAACAGAATTTAAAATCATACATCAATCAGATAATTGTTATTTTTCCTTCTTTTTAAATTTATTTTGTAACTCGTCTTTATTAAATTTTAATAATCAAAAATGCATAATTTTTTTTGTACATCATACTCTCGCGTCATTTTTTTTCTGTGTGTACATGTGCAACAACCTGGCTCTTATAAATAATGGGACAAAGAAATCGGATCAGTAACTGTTTTAGTAAACTGAACTGAATAATTGGCCCTTAATTATAGCAATCCGATAATAAGTCATGATTGAACACAATGCAATTACACAACATTTTGTAAAAACCATTTCTATCTACACCAAAATCTCTGACTTTACTTTAGTAAATGAAATAATATCAAAAGGAATAATATTTAGGCGCCGTGTCAGTCGGGGCGTCAAACCATTTATTTTGTTAACTAAAACCTTTGTCGAATTTTCGACGTTGATTTCTTGGCAACTCCATAAATATAATGTTAATTTATTCTGGTAGGAATTGCTCTGTGAAATCTCTACAAATAACTGTAAGTCCCTACAAATGACTTGCGACAATGGTACAGTTATGATTATAAAGACAACTTCTGTGAGGGCACACGATACGGGAACAAAACGAAAAATTAATTAATGAAAATAATAAATTATCACACCTGACCAACGTTAAAAATAAAATTTAAGAATGAAATCATTACTTAATCAAAATAAAGAATTTTTAAGAAAATATTTCGAAAAATCATTCAAGTGTGAGACAATCTTGGATAGAATTTGATGCTTGGATTAAGTCACCTAACTCTTTATATTAACTGTCTTAATTCAGTGGACACAAAGAAGAAAGACATACAGCCAGGCGCAAGAGTGAGCCTATAGATCATTTTATTTACACGGAACACTAAGAACTGAAAAGTCAAGATGAAAGTCATGAGGATACGACTACAATACTGCAAAATTCCTCTACTGGGCACAAACAATGCGTTGGGAATTCAGAGAACGAAAAATATACTTAATTACGAATACTGGTACTTTACATGCAATTTATTGATCTAAAAATAAAATTGTGGTCATATTTTTATGATTTATATTTATAAATAAAAATCTGTATATCATCTGAAATAATGTTCCAGTTGGTTTATGGCATATTGTCTACGCATTGGCTAAACGCAAGATTTCTGTCTTTTTTTTTTAATTGGTCGAAACTCCAATGAATATTAATATTTGGGGCGGTTAACTAAACAACCGGGTGAAACCATCACGATCCCATCGTGCTTCTCTCATTGTTTGTGTTGTGGTATCATGTGTTCGTTTTCGCAAGAAGTTAGCCAGGGCTTAATTTATTTTGTTTTTCTATTTCATTACTTTTCTTCCATTTGTTCGTATCTAATAGAATCATTAAACATATCAGTTTTATTTACATATAATGTACATTGCCTACTTTCATTGTCTCTAACATTTACTTGATTAATTATTACTATTTCTTACTATCTAATATTATCATTGAATTGATCACTAAAATTCCTTTGGTTGCTAAATTAAAAGTTATTTGAAGAGGCAAATAAAATTTAAAACAAACCAAATAAACTAGAGCATAATTTATTCTTAAGATCGTGAAGCTATTACTGAATGAATTTGATAGAATCCGTCTGTAGTTACAGAAATTACTTTTTAACTACAAACAAACAAATTTCACCTCTAATCAATTAAAGTATAGATGTGTTATCACACGTACGTATTTATGCATCATATCCTCTTCAACTACCACACCAAATGTAAACACCACACACACTCACACACACCACACGCACACACACACACACAAACATATACCACACACACACACACACTCACACACACTCACACACACACACACACACACACGAATTACGCATGCACATAATAATTCTGATAACATACAAAATAGCCATAATATTTCAAACCGTATAGTTCTTATATGAAAATTTGATAATCTAATATCGGACTATTAATAAGAACTCTAATTTAATACATTCATATTCCGCAACGGGAATTTAGAAATTTGCAAAAAGATTTTTTTCCGTGTTTTAATTGGAGAGATCATTAGACGAGCCTTTCGTTTCTCGCAAGAACCCTTTGATACTTTTGTGAAACATCTTGACTTTGGTTCCACTACATAACCTCCGTACAAACGGATTTAAAAATATTCATTGTATTAATCAACAGCAGCGTCACAAGAGTTGGAGGTGTCCGGTACTAAACTCGCGATCCGACCTGCCGAGCGTGGTGATCACCAGCGTATTACAACAGCCTTCATTAATGAAATGCTGTAAAATGACAACTCTTGGACGAGGGTTATACCTCGAGGAGTACAGCTGGAAGTATACCACCGAAGTACACAAATGTGCGAGTTAACTTCGGTAGTTTTATTAGAATACATCAGACAAAAAGACTATAAATCTATCATAGTTATTGTTGTGACAGGTTTTCATGGTGCCGCTGTTGAGAAATACCCCATCGTAATTTGACTTTACAATTCGACTGCGCTAACGAATACAATACAGCAAGTACTTTCTTATTCCAAGACAGAACTCTTATGGCTTGGTCATTATCGCGAGCATGATAATATATATCATATAAAGATTAAGTTTAATTCCTTGTATTATTTACGCATAATATAAATAGAAAATGTAACGTAATTCTGAAAAGATAATAAAAATATTATTTTATGTTAATTTGTTCCCGGTTCCTTGAAAGAACGGCCGGAATAATTATCCTCTAAGGATCAAACATGAGCCTAGATTTTATCGTACGGCAGTAAAAAATTTAGTGCTCAAAAATGGCCTGAATACCTTAAAGTGTAGAATTTTTATTAAACTCTGACTGAGTTTGAAGAATATTCTGAGACTTGAGTGAAGTTTTATTAAATACCCTCATTTTTTCATACAAATAAAAGCGACATAGCAAATTAAATTTTTTTCGTTCAATATTAAATTTGACGGATTTTCAGAAGGCTACCACAGCGAATACGATGGATATCACCAAATAATATAATGTTAAAATACGACGAAATAAAAATGGCCGTTACCATGTTATCACGAAAAACTAATATTAAACTTAGAAAAAATTAAGCTAATGCTAAAAATATCAGAGAAAACATTCTTCACTAAACATTTTTGTTTAAGAATAAGCCTAAAACGGCACAACTAATTTAAGACGTGAACTTATAGGTCATCTAGGGTCATCCAGGCGCAAATAAGAGATGTATTGCTTCAGTTGTTTGTGTGTGACGTAACGAGAAAATTAAAAAGTAAAGTGAACCACCAAAACGTAAAATAAACCTCGCCGGGGGCACTAAAAAATGTTTAAAACTAGCTTTTGCCCGTGGATCCTTACGCACGAACTAAGATTTTCGTGATTATTTCGATCACATTGATGGATTTCATTTTTTTTTCAAATTTCTCAAAATTAATTTCTGCAATAAAAAGTAATACACATCTATCTTTTAAATACAAGCTAAGTCTCTGAAAATTTTCTTTAGAATCGGATAAGCAATTTAATCAAGAAAAAGTATCAAACGTACTGATTAATTTTTAAAACTTCGAAACTTTTGGCCTCGTCCACCCACCGCCAGCAATGGGCGTCATCCCCTCTCCTGATGTATTCCTACCCTGTTTTGTTCTTATGCAGACAGAACTATAATAGTACTTCGTAAATTCTTTGGGATTCTAAACCACTAACGAATCTCTCCTGGGATTAATAAGAATGAACTGTGAAAATTTCAGTAAAATCGGCCGAATCATAATGACTTGTCAATTTTATCGGTGTCTTTAACAATGCAAGTTGATGCTGTGTGTATGGTGAGATTGAAAGGGCATTATTTATTATAAGCTTTTTCCTCCGGGCAAAACCATCTATTCAGATATCTACTGCCATCAGCTGATGATACTTAAGCGAGAAGTAGAAAAAAACGACCGGAATTGATCAATAGGATGAATGTGAATTTTCACCATGACAACGGTTGATTCCACACATCTAGCAACTCAGCAATTATTGAGAGAATTTGCTTGGTAAGTGTTGAGGCATCAATATTATAGCCCACATCTTGTAACCTCAGATTATTACCTGTTTCGGTTTCTTCAGAATTCTTTATGTAGTGTTAAATTAACATCAAGATAGGACTGTCAAAATTACTCGTTGCAGTTTTTTGATCAAATGTCCCAAAATTTCTAAAGCAATGGGTTTATGTCTACCTACAAAATGGCAATAAGTTGTTGAACAAAACAGAATACACAAACACACACACACACACACACATATATATATATATACACACATATATATATATATATATATATATATATATATATATATATATATATATATATATATATATATATATATTATAATTAAATGTAAATAAAATACAATGAAAAATTATGGAATACGAAAAAACTTTTTCCTAGACCCTATATTTATAAATATATTTATCTACCAGTTTCTTTGACCAGTTAACTTAATACTTTTGCATTTAATACTTAAAAAAATTGGTAATTTATTATGTACGAACAAAAAAAATTGTTTTCATTTCGAAAACCTATAACCGGGACGCCGAAACTATGGTACGGTTTCTTTTAACACTGTGATCATTTTGGAAATCAGGATTGTGTTTCGTATGTTAAATATGTTTATGTAGTTTATATGTTGTTATAGTGTTTAAAATATGTTTAAGTTATTTGTCTTTGTTGTTTAACACAGAAATTATTTTTTATGAGACACTGTGAGGCCGTGACGTCATTCATTTTTTGGATATTAATTGACGTCCCGATTTTTTTTATCGTCTATCCCACAGCCCTTAATACAATTTGCCGTGTTACAATAACGGCCATCAATTGAAAATTTATGCTTCTCCTTTTCAAATACATCCTCGGGTTCTCGTTGACTATAGCTAGGCTAATTTTCAACTCTCACTTGAGCTGTCTTCGTGAAAGATGTCCGCCAAATCTGGCAGATAGACAGAAAGATAAGCTGTAAAGGTATCGAAGCGAAAAGTCATCGAAATTGATAGTATTAAGTGTATAGAAGTGACAACTGGATTCACAGATCTTTGCATCTCAACCAAAGTTATTGTGTTCGACTTCTAATAAATATTGATTCCTTGGAGTGTAGTTTCATGAAAACAAAGCTTATATTTATTTATGCCTTTAAAAAAAACACCACCAAAAAAACACAAACTATCGCAAGTTAAACTGAACAAACCCCATATCGATATGCTTACTATCGATAGGATTCAATACAAAAAGGATGTTTAAATCTACTAAATAACTACGCGGGCGAAGGCTTAAGAAAAAGTTATCGTTTTATTAAAGTAACCCTTTACTATACTAATTGTTGAAAAAGATAACTATAATACAAAAGTTGAGATTATCGCAATAACTCGCATATATAGAAAAGACGAACAAAATGTCAAAATGGTACCCGTTCTTAGGGTTCTGTAGCCGAAACTACAAAATTAATAATGGAAAAAAATAAAACAGTTTTGTTATCACTACATCATTATGTTCGTCTGTCCGTCTTTTTGTCCGTTCGTATGTCACAGGCATTTTACTCAAAAACGTAAAGATATAAATTGATTAAATTCTGAGTATAAGTGTCTTGTCTTAGCTGGTACTTTGTTTCGTAATTAAATAACAAATATATATATTTCTAGGGGGAGACACTCTATACATGCACTAAAAGCTGCAAAAAAAAACATCAAACATCAAATTGTAACACGTATTTTGACTGTTCTTCCTATCCCTTTTTTTTTGTATTATTTTACTGAGTTAGCACCAACGGTGTCCAGTCTCAGATATTACGCATGTAGTTAATCGTCGTTCTCATTCAAGGCTTCCTAGTTGCTTGATGTAGAAACTTATCGTAGCTTACATTATGTCTGACTTGCGATATATAAAATTTTTCATTTGTGCAAAATAAATAATAAACAGTCTTACAAATTGTCTCGAAGAAAATAGGCCGTGACAGACAAACAGAGAAACGGATACACGCGAGTTCGTGTCTAAAAGGATTATATTTCGTCGCAAGGTCTACGGGACCCTAATAACATTTCTAATTTTAATGCGAGGAACACCATGTTTATTCCATAAAAAAGAGGAATTGGATAACTACATCGTTTACCATGCTTTCCTTTAAATAAATAAATTTAAATGTGTTTAAAGCATATCTCTGTCTTTTGGTAAAACACTGTTAAGAATGGTATCTAAAATTAGGGACAAAGATAGATTATATGTTGAAATAAAATGAAAGTCACAAAAGCGATATAAGTTTCGCCTATGTGTCGTTGTAAGGTTGTGTTGTGTCACATAAAAGCTTCATTTAAAGTTTTGAAGCACGCCATTCAATTCTATATTCGGTATTAAATATCCAAATATGGCTAGTGGCTGCGCAGGATCTCGTTTTGTGCGATCCTTGAGCCTTTTCTGTATTATTTACCCATATCGCTTTCCAGACTGAAACTTTAATCTGCCTCGGGGGTTCAGTATTTACAGCGAATATTGATATTGGCCGTAGAGATGTATCAGCGACTTCTTTGACATGTTTCTTTTTTATGACACTAAACCGTTCGAGAAATATCCGACATCACCCTCACTGCCCCGTGTATTGTTACAATAGGTTATCCAATCGCTACTCTAATATTTACTTATATTTCATGTATATGTTGGCTTAGCAACCGAAGCGGAGTACGGTTCAATCTACATTGTGCCCAAATAATAGGCTCAAATTGATCAAATACGGTAACGAGCGCTATAGGGTTAAATTACCCGTTGAGACACATTGACAGCTCTATAAATAATTAATCTATTTGTTAGACGCCAGAAAGAGGTACCTCGGAGGGAGCCGACCAATTAAAGGCGAAGGTACGTTGTGTAGAGTTTGATATCTATAGTACAGGCTTTGCGAGAATTAATATCACCGTCCTCGTGAATTGTGTGGGAAGATCACACAGAGCTTATAGAATTCGCAATCAATAACTTACGCAATACGATATAAAACAATGACTGCGACGAAGAGTGTACTTATGTAACGTAAAAACAATACACTTATGTATGTGTGGACACGTAGTGTAGGTGCGTTTATTAATTTATGACTTTCATAAAAATTATAATAATATGAGTAAAAAAATGGTCAATATACCCCATCTTCAGAATCGCTTGTGCATACATAAACGACTATTAGCTATGACTCCTGAACTTGTACAAATTGAATAATTATGTTAGTTGTCACCACCACCAACTAAACATGCTCTTACACAAACTTTTTATTTCAGATAACTGGTCTTGGACACGAAGTTCTCCACGAGGTACGGAGGTTTAAGTAAGTTAAAAGCTCATTAGTAAGTTTTTTCAGAACTCGAGATTTGTATTTTCTAGTTTGAAAACAACGCTCTTAGTTATTCGTCCACCGCCACTCTTGTATCCTTGGGAATTGTATTGTAGATTTCAATTAGATAATACTGTCTATGAAAGATTCTATTTGTTCACAAAAATATTAGGAAATGTACAAACGATATATGAGTAAAAATATATGTTTTATTAAAGAGAATATACTATGGAGTAGATTTTTATACATGACTTCGTTATCTTTTTGTAAAAAGTATTGAAGGAATTTTTAAATTAAATATTGTTTTCAAATAACCTACGACTTGTTAGGAAACTATTTAATTTATTACACCAGAATTCACGGTTACTGATAACTTTTCAAATTACGTCTAATTAATAAAGAAAAGAAACATTTTCTTTCTTTAACTATCTCTTACAAAAATTGGACTAACATTTCTACTGGAACATGAATATTATACAAAATATGATTTTTACTTGTGCGATAATTTTGTTACGCGACAAACATAACAATTGGAGATTTAGAATATCTATATAATATTCTGTTGTATAGGTTGTATTTCATTGTAAATAAAAAGAAGGAGGGGACATGAGGGGTGGAGGTTAGACCCCTTAAAATTAAAATATCACGAAAACTAAATTCTACGTTATTTATCAAAGATCAGATGGAAAAATTGAGATCGATTTGTCCCCTCTGTGACTTTCGTAGGTCTACTTTAACACATCAAACGAACCAAAACTCCAGAGCTAATTAAAATAGATGGGCCATTTGCATACTTATTGATATTCAGTGCGCCGCCTACTTCGGAGCCCGTTTCCAACTATTTGTTCAGTTTATCTGATACTATGAAATTGATCTATACTTCGGTGGAGATAGATCATTTTGTAGATCGGAAAATATCGTTATGAACGGTGATGGATCATTGAAGATCCAAAGAGATAAGAGTTGTTGACTCGGTGTAAGATTTCAGATAATTTCGTTGAACAAGTTGTTCTAACACGTGCACACGATCCGAACACTGGCTACGAATACATGATAAATGCAAATTGTGTAATAATAATGTGACAAAAAAAAGATAAACACAATTCAGATGCGTATTAAATGCCGTCTGTAATTTTCATGAAATTTTCATCCATGGGAAAATGAATGTATATATAAAATTTATTAATCCGCACTCATCTCCGAAATAGATGGACAGATTGTAATGAAATTATATGTAAAGGTACATCGTCCTTGGAGTGAGAAGTGGAATCACTATTTTTTAAAATAACCTGCAAATGCTAGAAAAATAGCAGCAATGGTATTGCCAAGGAAGGTATAGAGACCGGCATTGAACTAAGGAGCAGAACCAGGATCAAGTCGAGAGCGATATCAGCGTCCCTAAATTTTTATTTAAGCACTGCGAAGCACAAGAAGCTCCTAGTTAAACAAGACCACAACCCTATTTCCATTTTTCTATTAATGTATTCCGACGTATTCATAACACATAATCTAATATACTTAAGGCGTTTAAACAAAAACAAAATACTAATTAAATAGCAATAATTGAATAAACAAGAACAATAATAATTCAAAGCGGTTGTGAAATTCGTTCATCCACTAAGGAGACGGTGACATTCACTCAAAAGCCGGTCGCGGCGGGCCGGACGCTCGAACGTGGCTCACTTCCGTCCGCCATATTGACGCACAACTAGGGATGCCAAATGCGGTTTTACGGTATTTTCATATTTTGTACTTGCAATGAAATTTATTTGCTTTTGCTTTTTATGAAATACTTAAGTGGTGAACGACCATCTAGGCCACCAGGAAGTAACCGTAACCGTAACCGCACCATCCCCAGACTGGTGCATTGTTGGCTTTTCTGAAAGGAGTACGCTCTTTTTGAAGACCCTTTTGTCATATTTTACTGAAAATACCACCGATAACAAGTAATTCCAAAGTTTTACGGTAGGCACCAGAAAATTGCGCATGAAGTGAACGATGGTGGAACCATCGTATATCTACAAGGGCGTAACAATGACAGAAACCAGCAGCAGAAATGGGGTTAAATAGTTTTTCAGAGCACTGCACATAGTATACGCGATAGAGCATATACAAAGATGTTTCTACATCTAGATACTACATATTACTTACCTACGCTCGATATTGGATGCAGTCCAAAGATAGAAGTTGATATTGGGCTACCCAAGTCCATAGTTGACAACAATACTCTAAATGAGGTCGAAACTGCATCTTATAGAGTAAGTGGAGTGATCCAGATTGAAATACTCTAGCGCTCTATTAAGAATTGCTAGGTTTTAAGAAACTAGTCTACTTTTCTCTATAGATGATCGCAAAATAGAATGTTGCTCGATATATGAACACCAAGGATCTCGATAAGGTGTGACTAGAAGAGGAGTGCTTCCAAAGTCAGAAGAAGGGACGAATGGGAATTTTCAACAGTAAATGCGCAAAGTTGTGTGTTTCGGGGATTGAATTCGACGTGGTTAATGCCATTCCAAGAGTTGCTGTAAGGCTCTCTCTCGATCTTAGACACAAGTTACTTACAAAAGATATTAAATCGGTTCCGAGAAATACTATTGTGGCATATTCACAGTAATATTATACGCATAGCAATGAATATTACCGATTTTGAGCAAGTTATCGATATGGATAAGGTACAGAGTAGGGGACAATACACAACCTTGAGAGACACCGGTATTCGCGGACTTTTGATCTGAGCTTACACCGTCAATTGCCACCTTGATGTCCCTTCTTGCCAGAAAGTTATCCACATGTAAAAACTTTTGGGGAGTTTATAAGGAGGAAAATTGAAAGCGGCTGGCTTTTACTAGTGGTTAATAGGGAAATAGAGAAAAAAATATTTCAATTGCTTTTCAGTCTAAAACAATAAACGTGTTACCCGGCGGTTAATTCTAAGCACTCGTGAGCATGACATCAGAGGTTTAACGTTTGTTTTGTGGCAAATGTGTTTCTAAGAACAAATTTTTTTATTACACTTTTAAGAAATCACTTATTAATTTATAAATATATATTGTTCATTGCATCGTGAAGGGAATTGTGTTTCTTACGAGTGCGTGTATTAGTTGTAAATTTATGAAAGCGTGCATAAAATTCGAGATGAGTAAGATTTTATTTTGTCATTATAATGTTCATCTTATGATGACCAGTTTTCCTGTTAAACGAGGGTCAAGCTTACCATGAATTTTAAGTGGCCTTCTCTAATCATTTCTTTTTTTTTTGTCTAAAATGCTTATTAATTGAATTGATTCAAGTTACTAAACACCATTATAACACTTTTATAAGTGTTTTCGCATTCATAATGGATTTAAAATCAAATTGGGGGTCCGTGTCAGTATGACTCAATAGTACACTTTTAGGGTTCCGAGTCAAAATGGCAAAAACGGAACCATTGTAATTTCGTCATGTCCGTCCATCCGTCCGTCCGTATGTCACAGGCATTTTACTCGATAACGACAAGATGTATATTTATGAATTTCGAGGTAAAGATGTCTTGTATAAGCCGCTACTTAGTTTAGTAGTTAAATAACAAAAATCAATATTTCTAGCGGAGCGCTCTATACATGTAGCACTTTAAGGTTTTTAAGCATTTTTCTGAGTACTTGAATAAGTTCGGAAATAAGTAAATAAGCTCCGAAAGTAGCAGAAATTGTGCCTTCCTTTTTATGTTCTAAGCTGTATGTCCTAAGAATATGAAAAAAATACCAAAGGGAACGCTTTATAAATTTCAGTTTCTATGAAAATTTCAATGAAAATTATTCTGAAAATTATCGATTATACCGTTTTTGAAAGTATTAATGAAAAACTGCGCTTCTAAACAAAAGGACATAAGTGCCATGAAGATGCGCTCTTTTGCTGGTGCACTTTAATTTACACTAGTTTCAAAGTAATAGTCGACATACCTACTTGTTTCTCTAGTTATAGGCGATTAAAGTACTTGTAACTATTATGTTCGGGAAACATGGAAAAAGTGTAACAACGTAGATCTTTCATGTATAGTGCATTTCTTTGTAGTAACTTTATTCGGAATCCTACAGTGAGCGCGGTCCGACATGCTCTTGGCCAGTTTCTTTTCATTTTCATCAATCACGATTAATATGCCATCTATTAATGGGCTTCCATTCCATTCGCAAACATTCTTAGATAGCCAACTAAATCAGATGATTTATCGTGGCCCGAATAAATTCTAATTATGATGGGTCACAGAATTTCGTTAACGTTACACAAAATTGGCCACAATTGAAGTTTTAAACCTTTAAAAGCACGCAGGTCGTTTATCTTTATTGCACTACACTTATTTCAAGTTATTCCTTGCTACCATCTCAACTAGGTCTAGTCTTCTTAAAAAAGTTGATTTTCCTATTAAATACGCCCGTCAAACCCACAAAAATAGAAATGAAAAAAAAGATAGTGCGTGGAGTCCCTCTGCGCGGAAGAAGTGAAACTTTGTAATGTGGAAATGAAAGTAGGAAGGGGTAGAAATTGATTTTTAGTTAACTCATATTGTTTCTTTAAGACAAACTTTATTAACATTGCTTACAATTCACAATTGATCGCATCTTTTAATTATCATTTTTGAGTGAAGAAATCTCCAAATCTATTGGAATATTGGACGCTACTCGTAGCTAACGCTCGCGCTGGCCTGTAACAGGTATACTACGCGCATGCGTTCGAGTGCCACGCATTCACTCTCGCTCTGTTTCTTTCTGTTCCCCCTTCCCAGGAGCGTTGAACGTTTAACGCAACAGTGCTTTCATACCCCCTCCATGGTAGCGTTAAACGTTTAACGTACTATAACGTTTAACTTGTTGGAAGTCGCATTAGAAGTTTCACTTCAAAAATATTTTTATAAATTTTATTCAACATAAGGCACCCATACTTCTTTTACTATATACTTCTTTTGAAAGTCTAAACAACTCTTTTTATTAACGACCAATTCGGAAGTATAATACTTTACAAATACCTTAAAACACGAATCATGAAGCTTTTGTAATTAAGTCAGACATTTCTAGTTCGATTAATAACGTATTTTAAATACGAGGTAATACATTTTTTTTAATTGCGAGAGAAATTAATTGCAGCCTTGAATTTGTGTGCTCTTTGTTTCGTTTTTCACAAGTGCATCGACGGCCTTTTAGGAAGGAATAGAGCAGTTGATGGAAGAGTAAGTGGGCCACCGGAACTCTAATTCGCTGGACGTAAGTCACAGCGGAAGCTGCTAATTCATGTCTGTATTCTGTGAAAAAGCGGTATCTCAACGAATTGGTCCACTTTCATCTACACAGTCAACACAACCGAACGTACTCTTATTGATGACCAATGTTCAATTATTATCCATTTTATAGATTAAATTTTAGATATTTGTCTCGTTTAAAACAATATCGGAACTATTCCTTAAAATAGGTGAATTTCTACGGATTTCGTGTCGAAATAAATGGTTCCGTTTATTTGACGTTTGTTTTATCGAATTGGGCTAACAGGTCATCGGCACGCGACCCGCGACCTTGAGCACGCGCTTTTGTTTGAATAGAGTCGTCTGCAGGTTATGGTTTTGTTTCTACATTAGGTTTTTAAGGTTCCGCTAGTGTCCAAATCGGTCGCCCGTCCTCCTGAATTTGTTGGGATGTGTACGTGCACTATGAGATGTTTTATATTTATAGACATTTGTGTGTTGCAAATATACTTTATAAACTCATACAATAAAATAATAAGTTTCATCTAATGTACCGATTATAAATTTTCATTACGTTTTACACACACCTATATTTAAAGGAATTCAAAAATTTACAAACTTATGACTTTCGAAAGCATTGTCGGTTCAGTTGCTAAGAGCACCACAAAGTTTTGGATACGAATCTTATCTAAGGGCGAATCAACTAATATATTTTAAGTGTAAGTCAAATTAAGCCGCTAGCTTTGTGCTTCAGAGAGCAGGTTTAAATGGCAAAAAATGAAAACAAGAAGAAAATATTATACTCTGTTATGATTACACTTCACGGTATTACTTACAGTTAAACAAGTAACGATAAGTTTTATCAAAACGGAACAAATAGTCCTCCTAAATGTAATTCATAATTAAAACTCACATTGTATCAAAAAATCAGTCGACGCCCGCGCATAGGGTATCCGAGAACAGATAGTGTCAGTGCAGAAGTGACATTTTGTGAAAGTTAACATCAGCATCGCCGAGCGCCCGCCGCCCCCGCCGGCCGGCGCGGCGTACACAAAGCGCGATATTTCATTCACACGGCCCTTTGTGCTTACAAGAGTACTAAAAGCGCAGAGAATTATTTTCTAGAATATATCGCGTCATTTTTTTTGTGCGATACGTGACGTCTTCTTTGTTCAATATTGAATAAAATGAAATATTTTAGTGGCGGATTCTTGAAAGAAAATTTAAAAGCTTTTCTCAAAAGCAATTTGCGCGGTTCTGTCAGAAATGCATTAAAAAGCAGAAGTTTCTATTATTAATAAGCTTGTTTCATTTGAACTTAACGCTTAAGTGTTTTTACGTTTAGTTAAGCAGAATTCTGCTTAGAGCGCTTTTTATTGAGATGAAATCCTTACAAATACCGATAGGTTTTGAAAGAAACGTAGATTATGATTATTCAAGTTGTTAATTTTGGTGATTTATATTATCAAGCAATGAGCTTACTATAAGTATATTAAATGTTTATTACGAATATTTTATTTTTTAGTCTTTAATGCACTATTAAGAAAAGTCTCTTTTTTCTCTTATTATTTTTTTTTTGTTAAAATAGGGTAACATTTACTACTGTTTGTAAGTCATGCATGCGTTCAGTGATTTTATGTTTTTTTCGCTTTATGGTTTCTACGTTTTTCCCATATTCATTTTCATTTCAAAAAACAGTAAAGTCATAGTGTTTCTTCACAACACGATTCTTACAAAGGATGGAGGCGCTATGTGCGACAAAGCACTGCTTGGAGCGAGTTGACTATCGTGTGTGAGACTTATAATCAACGTTATATCGTTTAATCCTCCGCTTGTTTCGACGTGATAACGTCTTAAAAATCGATGAACGCCGGCTGCACGTACGAAAAAGCGTGACTCATTGTCGCGTTCTGCCGGAGCCGAGTGTGCGAGCGAGAGCGCGGAGCGAGCGATCTCTCTTCCACTCCGTCGGTCGATGCGTCCGAGTAGAAGAGAGGCAGCGGCCGCACACGACCTACAAGTGAACTGTTTTATCAACTGTTTATAAAGTGAAGTGAAAAGTTAATGTGGTTTCCATTGTTTACTACAACAACAATTGCGGCAAGTAATAATAATTCAATTCAAGTCATAAAAGTATGCAATTGATTTCATCAATATTTTCTTATGACGTTATCACGTAAAATTATCGCTTGTAAACCGACTTCACAGACAACCATTTTTTTCCTTTTCGCTCAGATGGAAATGCTAAGGTTTTTCATAATCAAAAGCGTCATCGGTTTAAGCCAAGAAAACTTCTGATATCCGGTAATGTTTGAATTTTCTGAAACAAATGAAATGAAAAAAGGAAAACTAATGACCTATTATCGAATATCATCACGGTTAGGCCTTATCAATGCAAATGAAATAAGTCCGAACTTAAAAGTTTAAACGGCAATCATTGAAAGATTCCATCGATTATTTTTCATATCCATAATCCGATACCATTACAGTTTATAAAGTACGCGATAGGTATACGAAAATCAAACAAAAACATTACAAATACATCAGATCAGATCGATGGCGCCACGTCATAAAATATATATTTTTGCAATTTTTCAAATCTAAAATATGTCAAAAATCATTTTCTTTTTTTGCTCATTAGCTTAGTTACAGGAAGGTGTATTAAAAAAGCGAGTACATATAAATATGTATTCACTTTTTTATGACATAGGTAGTACATAGGTTTACTTACCTACTAATGACACTTAAGAAAAACTATTGGAAAACAGGAAAGGTTTTCATTATTCCACTCTCTTGGCGGTGCATCTTAAGTCTTGATAAAATGCGCTTGTATATCGTTTGCTGAAGCAGAAACTGCGAGACTTCATCGACGCACCTATCTTACGGTGCTACGAGTAATAATTACCTACTCTATGTACAAAATATTGTTTTTCCAATGTATCATTTGTCCATATAGGCTAGCACGACTAGTCGAGACACCATTACCCGTCTTCCTGACACCGTATTAAATAGAAAGAGATGAGTGATAATTGTCGCACGAAAAGGAGTCCTACTGCCAGTTCTGCTCGTCATCCTTAAAGATTTTTTTTTCAGAGATCATTAATATTTCAGGGTCGTTAAGAAAAGAACCTTTTCTAAATGAATGGGTTCTATGGATGACATTTAAAGGAATCCTGAAATGTTCAAATTTAAAAAAAAAATTAAAATTGATGGTATAATGTCATCAATTTATTTATTTAGGTGATAGCTTTGCTCTCATAAAACGAGAACGGTAACAAAAGTAAAAAAAAATAATATTTTCGAAACAGATCCTACGACAAAAGTGATCTTGGTAAAAAACGAGTTGATAAATTAAATGAATGCCATTTGAATTTTTCTTTATTACGCAATAATAAATAAAATGCATCTATATCGTGTCGCACTCTGCGCCGGCCGACGATAACCTTAAATAAAGTAATCCAGGGTTAACAGTTCAACTCCTCGTTAACGGCCTTTTAATTTATAGGCAACACTTTCACCTTATCGAGCACCTGAAATGAAAAATATATTACACAGATAAAATGGTGAAAAAGGTGTATTTAGATTAATGGATGCCGAGTTCGAACGGTGTAGGTGTAGGTGGCTCAGAAATTTCTGCTTCTGGCGAACAAGGAAAAAAAACATTAACAATAAAATGTTTTATTGTGACGTACACAGATGAAATTGCACTGCTACTTGACGCCTACTTTAACGGTTAAACACATATCAAGTCGATGCTGACGCGTAAAGGTTGTACCGTCCGATAACTTCGCGCTTACATGAAAAAAATTGGCACGTGTCAGCTTAGAAGGGCGCCTGGTGTTTATTTCTTAAGAACGCTTTCTCGGAATACGTACAATAGGCAAAGGGGATAAATAAACACACCTCTTATAATACTGAAAGGATGCGTATACTTTTGTTCGAGTTTGTTTATGTTGATTTGATAAAATGTATTACATAAGTCGTGTTACATAATAATACGTTGAAATTTTAAGACTTCACATTAAACGGTCGGTAATAATGGTAATAACGCTTAACTCTACATACATTGAAGGATAAAAATAAGATGTCTATAAATCGACAGTGTAGGACATACGTAAAATGCGCGAATATGTTACGCGAAAGGATAATATAACAACGATCACACTTTTCGTTAACACTCGATTTAGCTCCCCATTCTAATTCGCTTATCGTTGGCCACATACAAAGTCGATTCTTAACTTAACGCCAGTAGACGTCAAAAACGTAAGCAAGACCTGTTTGTTTCGGCGGAAACAAAATGTAAAATGTATTCATTTGAAGTATTGACAAGCCTTACTTTTATTGAGATGAAGTCACGAGCTGCTTCTAATTAACGGCGGTTATTCATGTGGACCCAAAATGACCGGGTCTGCACCGTTGTGACGTCATGATTACGTCAACCGAAGGCGTGTGACCGCGAAGCTTTTCACCCTGACGTCATTTTTCCGTCATAACCATATAGACTAGATAGTTTGAAGGTAATATAGTTGCCCGCAGAATCAATGTCTAAAATAGCTGGGGCTCTAAGATGGGTATGTATTCATTTTGCGAGAACAATAACCCTTATTTGTAAATTTATGTTAATTATTAATAAGGTATTGTGAAACGTATCACTATTACGGAGAAATGGTCAGATAAAATTTGAAATTCATTAGGTCAGGCTAGATTAACTATTTTATATAGTAACACAATTGAGTACAAAGCATGTCGTAGTAGATCCAAACTTCAAACCATGGACGCTCATCGAGTGTGCTGTCTCTGGCAACCTTGAATTCGAAAAAAAGTCGTGAGCTTATAAAAAAAAGGCAATATCTAAATTATAATAACAGATTAATATAACACACGTAAGTATGCCATTAGTATGACAACAGTGTTATATCCAGAAATAATTTTATTTTATCGTGAACAAATTGAACGATTTCTCAGTCGATCTAAACAAATTTTCGTATTAATTTTATAATTAAATTTACTGTATGGTTAAGCGAGGAACTTCGACCAGTTATATTCAGAAACATATTTTATCTGGGCGCACAGAAATTCATCTACCTTCCCTCCTGGCCGTGGACTTAACAGAGGGCGCGATCACGGCGGAGGGTTAATGATGAGGCGATTTGCGAGGTGAATTGTCAATAATCGGGAGGTCGACCCCCATTAATCTCCCGGCCGTCCGGAGGTCACCTCTGGCCCCACTAAATCGCTGTTTACCTGTTATTACACCGCTCGTTAGTGGCAAGGAACAATGGATCAATTGTTTGTCCATAGACTGTATACAGGTTTTCATTATTTTTGTATCGAAGACAGCGCTGTTTGGCCTATCTCGAAAAGTTCATGAGAATAATTTAATTCTTGAAGCGCTAAAAATTATGTCTGCCGATGTTAGTTATTACGTATTTCAATATAATGTTAAATGTGAACTTATTATCGCCACGATATAAGGGCTACGTTTATATGAAAATTAATTAAAACTGATTGAACTACTCAGCCGTGAAATCGGTAACTGTGGAAGAAGGAAGGCAGCCAGCGGTCTTCTATTTAGCAGTTTTTACATAAAAAGCCATTTCATAACAGAACATACTCATTTTGTTGGAAAGAAATGAAAAAAAGTGGAATATATGAGTATAAAAAAAAACGAATCCTATTTTTAAAGTAACGTTTTACACGTGTCAAGTTCACGTGTAATCTCAAAGCCTACACTGGCTCTGCAATTCCGCTAACTTTGTTATACAAAGTTATAACATACTTATTTCAAATGAGAACAATTTATCCTATACTATTTAACGAGCAATTGTATATATATAAGGCACGACGATTCTGCAAACGGCCCTAACGATTGTGGAGAAAATTATTATTTTAATAAAAGTTTAATTTTATTGAAATAGACGTCTTCCTCGGAAAAATGAGAAAAACGATTAAACGTTAAATTATTTAGCTCCATTCGTGGAAATTTGATTAGTATAAGATAAGTTATTACGAATTGACGTCATTAAATAAGACACTTATGTGAATATTTCAATCCATTTATTTGCCGATGGATTCATGGAACGTGAGCAACTTTTCCCGTGAAACTTATCATATACCGACTGTACGCGTAGAAGGCTCAGCAAAGCTCGGTTGTCCACGTACTATATTAAGTTAATGGCAATATGAAATAAATGTCATATGGCCATTTTTAATTATATGGCCGAACTACAATAAAATGATATAATTGGAAAGTCGGTATACGGGCAAAGTTTTACGTGACAACGACTTTGAAAAAATCATTTTAATGTGAATATTCATTCGTATAGTGAAATAGCAATTTAAAACATTTATTTATACAAAGCATTAATTTATACAAAGCTCGGAATTTCATATTAACAGTATTTATATATATAGTTAATGGCAATACATTTGAAATATGCATATCTTATATGCGCGCGAGACCGATCATAGTTGAGTAAGAGACCATCCGCCTCTGCTCTCATCGTAACGTTATTAAACTTTTCATAAAATGATACGTCAAAAATTCAATTTATCGTAAATTACATTATGGTACGGTTTATTCGTCGGTCGTATTATGCCAGTAAGTAAAAGGAATTTAATCGATTTATCATTAAAAGTTACGGAACTGACCGTAACTGTTATTAATAAATCGTGAATAAATTATTATCTTAAATACAAACGCCGCTCCAATCGTTTAAATTTAATAGAATACTTCAGAATATATACATATATAAGTGAAATATCACTGACTGACTGACTGACTGACACATCACCAAATCTCTGAAACTATAGGTCCGATTGACTTTAACTTTGGCATTTCGAAGTCATTTCTAAGAACGAATTTTACGCAAATCCTATCAAAAACAAAGTCTACGCGGACGGGGCCGCGGGAAAAAGCTAGTAGTATGATAAGTATGAGCTTCGGCCGTCAGGAACACAATCACGCAAAGAAACAAAATAAAAAGCTAAGTAACTACAATTTTACGTTTCTATAAATCTGTGTAATTATGTATGAATAAGGTAGTCCCACTGGCTTACATTCCTAATACGCAATCTTATAACGTAGCTTTATACGCAATGAGATATTATAGAGAATACTCAATCTCGAGGGACTATCTACTGCGAATCTGCCACGTGCTCGCTGTTACAAATGTAGGGAGCTGTTACAATTAGATTGAGCAGTTTAGTATAAACTTTACTCGAACCGTGCAAATGATCTATCTCTGAACCATTAAGCTTGCCATAAACCACATATTTTACATATGATTATTATGTCATGGTTATAATGCAATACATACCCTATATTATTGTGTATACAGTATACAATATATAAAAATAGCAGTCACTAATCGGCTCTGGAGCAGCACGAAGGACTTGAATTTGAATCTAAAATAAGGTTATAAAAGAGGGTGATTTATCATCTTCTTTTGATTGATCTGATTTTTGATGATGGTTTGGCTGAATTTTGATATTCAAATCAAAGACAAATTTCAGTTAGGGTGATAAAAACGTTATAACCATGCAAAATATAAACTAGATGCTTAATGATTTATATAACTTTTAGAATTTTTTGATGAATAGACTATGGATGTAAACAGAGAGAAAAGTAGAGAGAGAAAGAGAGAGTGCGATCGATCGATAATTTTTTTATTACTTAAAGTAACATTTTAGTAAAGATAGAAATTGTTTGGTTCAATACAAAATGTTTTTGAAAAGTGCACAATAGTCACTGCCATCCAACAGAAAATAATGTGCTATAGATTTCAACATTTATCTCTCTCTTTCTACCT
This sequence comes from Eumeta japonica, assembly GCA_005406025.1. Classification (NCBI taxonomy): domain Eukaryota; kingdom Metazoa; phylum Arthropoda; class Insecta; order Lepidoptera; family Psychidae; genus Eumeta; species Eumeta japonica. Next base: position 298,766 of record BGZK01000382.1, read on the forward strand.
CTCTTTGTATATATTTTGAGTAAATTAATAATATGGAGTTAATATTAACATTATGGAGTTTAGTCTTCACGGTACGCAGAATCCGTGTACGGGCCCGTATACGCCGGTAGAGTAGTGGGGACGCAGACCGCTAAGAGCGATCGCATAAAGAGGAGACGAGGAATAGGGAAACATATAGAAACGCATTGTATCTCTTTCTCTCACAGCCTAAAACCTACATATACATTTACAGCTATCTCTTTTTCGTTACACATTTTCGTTTCATAAAATCCAGTTCACACAGTCCCAAAGGAAGTTTCACTTCAAAAATATTTCCTCGGTTTATCGTCAAAATGCTGATTTACTGAGGACTTCATCACATCAACGGTTGAAAATTTTAGCCCCCTTACATCTTTCTTTCTTTAAGTTCTGAACAGAAAATAATCACAGGATGCTATATCTGGATTATACAATGGGTAGTCGATTTTCTTAAAACCGTTTTTCATCGTAACTAGCTTCATTTTCCAAGCGGTGTTCATAGATGCATCATTATGCAAAATCAAAATCCATTTTCTAAGTTTGCTTCTAACAAGAAGATACAAAAAAATAGCATAATGTTCAGCTGTCATTGTACTTTTTTAAGCAGGTAATTTCTTAGCAATATCCCTTGGATGTGTCAAAAAATTGTTGCCATCAGTTTGCTCACCGACGGACCGACTTCAAACTTACGAGGAGGCTTTTCGCTCTTATCGGTCTTCACTTTTCGGATACCATTATCGAATCTAGGTCTCATCACTGGTGGCTATTCTAGACGTGAAATTTTCCTCTTTATCACGACTCATTTTCAAAAACGACTCACAACATTTCACACGTCGTTGCCTATCCAATGTAATCAATATTTTAGGGATCCACCGAACATTGACCTTGGACATGCCCAAATATTCATGAATTATTTCGTTTGCTCGTCCCTTACATCTATTGCGACCTTCCACTGCTTTATTCGCCGGCCTTCTAAAATTAACAGCTTCACTTTAGCCACATTTCTATCAGTTATCGCCAAGACAGGTCGTTCACTACGGGAATCGTCATTAAGACTCTCACGGCCGAGTTTAAACTGCTTTGACCAAAACTTCATCACGAATCACCGAACACATTTAATATGTGTTGTTTGATCTGCGATGGCGTATTTTTCTCTTTGGTTGTAAATTGTATGATGCTCAATCTTCATCGTTTTACTTTTGCCTTGTAATATGTAGTGCCTATGCAAAACTACACAAGAGAACTAAATGCCATTAGGTATTTTAAAAAAAGGAACAAATATAGAATACGACACCATAGTGGCCAGTATCGTTTTCGCATTACATATATTAAAACTAGATTATTTATCAGCCACTCCTCGTATTTGATAAAAATAAAATCATAGCAAACAATGAACACAATATACAGAAAAAATGTTGTAAATTTATTGCTGGCAACGAATAAGAGTCATAAGGAAATGTTCGATTGGCCACTTTTTATATTATTTTTTTCCGGATTAGGATTAGTTGGATTGTTTCCGATCGTTTCTCGATTTATCATTGAAAATGATAATGATAAACAGAGAGAAAATTCCAGAAACAGGTGACTGAAAGGGTTATAAATGCGTTACCTGCGCGAGAATTCGAGATCTGTTTTAACGATCACTGCAATAATAAGTGAAAATTACTATGTTCGTTTCTTGAGTGCGTTCAGTAAGATAGTGAGTTGATGTCATACCTATTTTTGTGTTTGTCTTTTTGTATTTCATTCTCCCAACCCGACTGCAGTAAAATTCAACAGTTTCAACAAATAAGGTTTCAATTATTTAAACCTAAATATACACACAATGGACTACGTCTAATTAATTGAATGGCTAACTGCGACCAATTCTTGAATCATTAAAAAAGATTGCCAAACTCCGACTTCGTGATTTAAAAATAATGATGTATTTTTTTTTTAATAGAAAAAGAAGTAAATAAAAAAAGAATCAGCCGCGATACAAAGCTTTCAATTCGCCGTCGTCAGCAGAAAAACCTCCCGTAATTGTCTTTGTTACGCGCAGAACGCGTTTTTAGCAATTACCGCGCCGCGTGCCGTTTCGGAAGCTGGTTTCCCGTCGTCGTGGGCCTTTTCATTCATTTTCATACAATCCGAGTGTATTATCTCCTGTATTTGTTCGCCTGCCTCGTCTGTTTGAATGCTTGTAAATGCGGTTCGCGTTTGACATGTTTTTCCCAGAACCGTGTACTCCCCTGATGTTTCTATCTTACTTAGTAAACAATTTTACTTGCTGCATGAAAAAATTTCAGTTATTTAAAAAAAAATGTGATCTAATTAAAAGCTCTGTCTTATTATTGTTCAAAAATCGACGTCGTTTATATTTCGAAATGCAGCAAGGACGCTTAAGCATATATAATATTTTTTTCAAAAATACTGAAAACAGCCAAAAAACCTCTTTAAATAATTCGTTTAATAGACTTCAACAACAACTAAGTAGTTGTTTTTGGTGTCAGTTCCAGTTAATGATAAATTAGTCGTAGTTTTGTCTCGTCAGAAGAAGAAGATTTCCTTTTTGAATCAATGTGTGACGTTTTATAGATTATATGTTTTTTTTCCTTGCTTTAGAGAAGATGGTCACCGCTGCCCATGGGCGGATTCTTCTCTCAATCAAGAACTTTCAACACTCGCAATTCTAGACGAGTCATCAGTGCGCTACCGGCCTCTTGGGAGGGAATAGGATATCTAATGGAGAAAGGATCAGGCTGATAGAAAGAGAACAAGGGGTAGTGGATTACTGAAAACATCAATTATTGGAAAAAATGTAACAATACAAGGATGTGAGAGTTTTTTAACTATCAATACCCATAAATATACGATCTCAAACCAAAACGACAGTGCGTGTGCACATTTATGTTACTGATAAAGTGACTAATTCTAAATAATTTAACTAATCATATCCTTTATAGGATGAAGTGAACCACATATTGTATTCGACTTTCAGCTGATGAGACACGTTTAGGGAAATTCTTCCAACATATAATTTTTTTAAACTTTTTGTGCCTATGATACATATTTATGAATGATGGTTTCAATTATACTTATGATATTAATAATAATTTATTTATTTATATTCACAAACGGACACGAAACGACGTTTTTATAATATGTTTAAAACTACATCTGCTTAAGTAAGTTCATTTCAAGACAGTTTTTAAATAGGTCTGGCCTTTACGTCTTATAATTATAATATTTTATTAATTTACGTCGTTGATTTTATTGCATAGTTATTCTTTAGTTAATGCCTTTGTCTATGTCAGGAAAAAGCAATAACATTTTTTTATTCAATTTTAATTTATACAAACTACACTATTTCAAATTTAAAACGACCATCAGTCGTACCTATCTAGAGATTGCAGGCGTATCTGCGTAATTATATGAGCGCTTAAGTTACGCTTCAAACTAACGTTTGAAGTTTTAATCGATACAGCTTGGTGTACACGTTCTCCAGTTGCAAAACTTGGATGTATGTTCTGAAATACATCCCCTGTATTAGCAACTTATTGAACTAACAAATACTTCTTCTAAGTCGCACCGACCTATAGGTTTGTGTGTATGAAATCTAATCGGCTATAAATGATATTATTACAACGATAAATAACACTGCAAACAATTTTCTCTTATGTTTTCGCTTGCCTGGACATACATGTTTACATTTCTTATTTTTTGTACAGCCTATCATGATAATAAGTACTGGTACAATTTTTGAACTATATTGTGAAATTTGTGTGGTATTTTCGCTCTGTTTGGTACAGTAGTTTTCGTGTGATATCTCGTATCATGCAGATACAGACAGATAGGTTGATAGACATTAATATAAAACATTATTCCAATATTACTGTCTTTATATTTAGTATTATATATATATTGTTACATACAATTAGTAGAATTTCTAGAAATAGACCAAGAAAATAAAACATTTTTTTTTGATACTTGTCCGTCGTGTTGGATCCGTAGGAATTTTGTTTGTCTCTTTACGTGTTGAATTTTCGTTGTCATGTTTCTGACTAGCATTAGAAATACAAAACGTGTTTTCTCTTTGTCTGTTTTGTTTTAATGATTTTCTATAAAATTATGTGATTCACAAATTTAAAACAGGGAATATTTGCAATCGATACTGGCCTAAAAAGGACTTTAAATAGAGTAAGTGCAATTAATTACCAGTAAGGTCTCATAAATAGAACCGAATGAGTTATTGTAAAATAAAATACAAAATTGCACATGAAAGCTAAGAAACGGAGATATCTTTTACTAATAATATTTCGAAATATAAAGGGCCGAGCAAGGCTGCCCAGCTGGGCCATCGCTTTCGAATGCTGGGATAGCAAGTTCGTAACCCTACCAATCCTGACCACAGGCGAAAGAAATATGTTAAATAAACTGCACAATAACTTTCTTCTGTTCACCCATCCATTTGCATGTCACGTAATTTTGTTTATTGTCAGTATAACAATCTATTTGGACACATTTTAATAACTCATTTGGTAAGAAACAGCTTCTTAACGAGATGTCATCGTTCAATTTTAATTGTCTCAGAAATCGTTTTGATTGAAATTGATACAGCTTTTCTCATTTATAACCCGATTATAATGGAGCATAAAAAAATTGAAGCATCTGTTTTGAAAAATTTCTATCCTTCACTAGATTCTTCTATTATCTGTGAATAGGTTACATCCAAAATAATTATTAAAATTGAAGTATATTTGGGTATTATTTTTTTCTGATGAGAAAAATATCTAGAAAACCGGCAAAAACGGACTTTGCCTCCGGGAAAAAGATAGCAAGTGAATTAACTCCTGTATAATATTGACTTCTATCAGAGATTTCCCTGAAAAACGGGTGAAATACGAAATTTTTTTCAAAGAAATGCTTTGTGAAACCTGTTGTTGTTACGGTTTGATGATTCTTCTATTCTGTTCTTCTCGATACCTGTTATCGCGTGGCGTCCATTATATTAATGCTTGTAAATTGCTTATATTCTTCTTTAAGCCGACCAAACAAGTAGGCACGTGACAGGTAAGAGGTCTCAAGAAAATAAGAGTCACAGTCTCTCTATCTTGTATATCTGTCATAGACAATTAGACAGCGTCCCGCTTAACGAGGTTGTATCGGTTGTTTTAACACTCCTTACACCCTGTGGATGTGACTGTCGGCAATTTCCTAAGGATGTGCCTGGTTGGCATGAAACGTACGTAGAATTAACAATTTAACGGTCAGCGGATTAAGATAATTATAAAAATGAATAAAACTTGCTTAGGTGTTCGATATCTTTCAATCCTCTGGAATCAATATTCAATCCTTTGGATAGAGATTCGTAGTGGAGAGGCAGATTCGAGGGTCAGCGGTGAGTTGCATGCTGCATGTTAATGCATGTTGCAGGCAAGCGTCAAATATATTATATTTCGCAAACATTATTTGTTCAAGTGCTTGTATTCGTCTTTGGATAATGTACTTTTAGTATTTTATAGCATTTAATTGTTTTCGGGTTTAAATAAAACGGCAGTTATTGCCCATCATGTCATTAAATTAATCAAGGCGTCATATTTTAAATAAAAAAAAATTATACAGTAAAATCTATTCTTATTAAGTCTCATTCTTTCAAATTATTTTATCGGTTTTGATCGTCAAGGAAATATATTGTATTACAAATACAACACATTTGTAGTCGGATAAACTTTTCTTTCATCTTCGCTAACGTATAATCACGTAACTGCTGGCTACCCCACCGATATTTAATCAACAAAGGGAGAATAAAAGCAAAAACCTGGAGGGTAAACATTGAATTTCTTGTCTCCGGGTCATGTGTGGAAAAATCTGTAACGATTTCCGACATAATCTGTATTCATGTCGGTATCCAGCCACGCGGAAACAACTATAGGAACAGCCAAACTGGTATGAGAGCGGGTTGAGAAAGCTCTTTCCATTGTCTACGTTATGTCGGAAAGGTGATTTTTTATTTAATCTGGAACACGAAACGATGTATTTAGATCGATGTCTTTATCACTGTGGACAAAATGAATATTTCATACTAAAACGTAGAAAAAAAAAAAGTTTGATTTTTGGTGACGTAATAGATACAATTAAAGCATTAAAGGTAAAATGAAAATAAGTTTTAGTAAAGTAATTCATTATATTTTTGTTATCACATGTATATTAATTAATTTAAGTTCGTGCAACATTGAAAACTATGTAGAAATGCTAACGAAATTAATTTTATTTTGAATGTTACATATGCGCGAGCGCATATGTTTTGTCTGCCTGAGGGTGTTCTTAGTGTACACTCGTGTGCGTGCGTGATGACACTTATTGTAATATTTCAACAATAGAATGGCCATGAGTACTCGCATAATATTCCAGTTTTAGTATATTGACATGTATGCAAAAAATATATAACATAGAAGCGCTAAGCTTAGCCACTAATGTTTGTAATTATATTCCTATTAATTAGTGTCAAAGAACACTGCAAACTTAAATAAGCATAAATACAAAAGGTATAAACCACGAATAGAAAATATAACTGCATTAGGGGACACCCGGTAGATGTGAAATATCAAAATTGTTGTGTGCTGTATTATTACAATGGAAATAAGATGAGGATGGCAGGTTTTGCGAATGAAAACAAGAAGCTCATGATTTTTATTAACCTCATTTAATATTACACTTCATTAATTAACTCCGTTGAAGTAGCGCTAGAGTTTGTTTCTCGTAGACTATGCTTTGATTTTATGATAAGTTACAAATGATCGATGATAGTTAAAATATGGAATATAAATTTTGGATGTAATATTCACTATCACTAATTTTGGTAACTTTGTTGACAATGACCAATGTTTACTGTTATAAAAAGCTTAATCACAGGAGGAAATAAACGATCAGATGCACACGGCGTAGGTCAAAATTAAGCGTCTCCTAAGTGTAAGAAGCTTGGTGTTGCCTTATAGCAACGCGTTATCCCCTCTACCTGCGCACAGCGCTAGGCGCAGACGGTAGAGGCCAAACCCAAGCGTCCCCTGATTTTTGAGACATCTTAATTTTACCCCAGTCCAACGCGCGTATAGATGTTTCACATCAAAGAAAGTTGACGTGTGATTTGTTATAGTCTCAAATGAGACAAATATTATATTAAAAATCATTATACTTTAACGGTTACTCATGGTCAATGCTTTTCATAATTATAACTGTATTTTCGGTTCACTTATCTCTATAAAATTTTTAGCATTAAATTACTTGTATATCTCATCATAATATCTAACACCACAGAAGTACTTTTCCATTGTTGTGCATTTTATACGGTCCCGTATAAACACGTTCCGACATTTTTCCATTTCGCTTATCAAAGTGGCGCGCCGCGTTCGTTGAGCTCGTGACGAGAGCACTCCTCGTCCAATCCGACAGTCCGACGGAGTTACTTCAGCGGATAATATTTTGTGAGCGGAGTCCTAGTGCGTGGACGTGAACTCTTGTCGTATTTTGCAAACTTATAGGTTTTGTATTGTATTTTTAAATTAAGTTTTACTTCATTTCACTTGTAAAGATGAATGCAAAATAATTTTAAGATATCGCAAAATATGCCACAAAAAAAAAGAACTTATTAACTCAACTCCCACGTTTGTAAGTCAAATACTAGAGCCATGATAATTAATCTATTAAAGTGGCATTCAATAATAGTGACATAAATATTTAACTAATTTAGTAATTGTTAAAAAGTATTTATTCAAACGAAAAATAATTACGTATATCTGATTTCTATTATAATGCCTTAATTCAATTATTTTTTATTAGTTATTCTGTCATTCAGTTCAATTTTAGTTACAATTTCTTTTGATATATTGCAGAATAACCTTATTATGACAAATCTTTATAAAGTTCAATGTCGAGTCTGACCATAGGCGGAATGACTGACGAGTTATTAACTTGAGTCAAATTACGCCACATTCTCAGTAACTCGGAGGACACGTTAAGCCTTTGGTCTCGGACGCTATCGCCGTATTGACAATGAAGGCGTAAGCCCCCGACCGAACTAGGCCAATACGGGGGCTGAAACCTGAGCCCCGTAAACTGAAAAAAAAAATGGCGGAGAGCGCACTTCAGCAACGACTAAAGCCTGATATTACAACAACAACACATAAAATATGTATCATAAATAATATATCGTATACAAATTTGCGGATGGTTTTTAAATATAACTATTAACATAATTCGTATTAGTGTCCTGTATTTTACAGTTGTTCCGATTTGTCATATGATAATATGTAAACGCTATGCGTTATTCCGATCTGATCGTCTGTAACCACACCGACAGAGGTTAGCGCAGGAGCCACTAAGATCTCGTTGGATGGCCTCCAGCGTTTCGACCTTTGTTCTTGCGCCTGAGTAAGAAACGAGGGCCTCGACAGGACAAATAGGCGATTACAGCGTCGCAGCTACACCGCCCGGCGAAAAGGGCAGACGTTCGGGTCACTATTACACCTAGACGTCCCCGCAAAAACCCTCAGCTTTACTGGCTTTTTGTTTGTTTCTAAAATAGCAAATTTAGTATTTATGATAAGGAAAATATAACAATTAAGAAATGTGTTATGATATGCTATTGTGCAAGACTTTGCTTTGTGTAAGGTCGTTATCAGACCTTAAAATGCGCATTTTCACTACAAATCTTAATCGGATAAATTAAATTGTGATTAGAAAAGATGTGATAGTAAAAATCCCGATTATATGAACTAGGACTAAAAGTAAGTAGAAATACTTCATTGATTGGTGCAGCGAATTAACAAAACTAATATTACTCGTAACACTCACTTAGGTGTTCGATATATGTCAATCTTTTTGATTCCATATTCTATTTGTTGGATAAGAATATTCGTGGTCGAGCAGATTTAAAATTTAGAGGTGAGTCCCATGATGTGTTGTAAGTTGCTACTGCAAGTTTCAAACAATCGTATGTATAAATAACTCGGATATGTTTAAAAAAATCGACAATTTCGATTTATTCAAATTCACAGTTTATAGTTTGGTGAATAAGAAGCATACACTATTATTTATACAAGAATAATATTACTTATTTCGATTATTCATTTAAAATACTATTCTGAAAAAGAATAGAACCGGCACAATAATCGACATATACACCACTTCCTAAACATGTCGGCGCAAATGGGCGACACGTAAGCAGGAGGCAGTAGGCAACTTATTGGATTTTCTTCGCGTTCCGCTTTGTTTTCAAACTATTCGTCGGCAGGTGTTACTGCTCCCACACAGGGCCGCGATGCCTGTCTATTGTTCGCTTAATTAAAACGGAACGCGCCTGAAAGATCTGTGGGGCTTTTTCTTTCTTTTCTCTCCTTCTTCCCTCTTCGATCCGTTTCGATTAACCGCAGATTACCACTCGGACTAATGAAAAAGCTACAGTGGAAAAGATTTTTTGTATGTGTTTGTAAATTACGTTGTTTTAATATTCCTGATATATAACCATTTATTATGCAGTAGCATAACACGCTCTATCGATTTCTGTAAAAATAACATGTATTTGTCAGGAAATCAGAGGAAATGGTGAATTTTTTACCATAATTCGGAATTAAAAATCAATAAAAATTGTATTGTCTTCTCGGATTTTATTAAGCGCATAGTTATAATATACTCACTTAATCATATATATTTTTTTTTACATCGAAATGGAATTTAACTAATAACAGATGTATTATTCGACCACCAATATAGTTTCCTTTGTAAACAAAGAGCAACGCCGTAACTTACAATTTTTACATGTCTTGAGATCCGTAAAATGGAATTGGTTTACAACAATTTAATCATTATTCAAGATATTGCTGGATTTACGAGAAGTGATTAATTTCGCTTAAACGTTAACAATGGAAACTTTTTTAACTAACCTAATACCCCACGTGGTACATCTCGTTATATAACTTGGGCTTTTCTGGTACGATAACGCACGTCATGTTAACTGGCGAATGATGGAGAATCTTTGATAAACATAGACTTTCATAGAGCGTTGTAACGATTTTGTTTAAAATAAATCCGACTTTACATTGTCTTAGTACTATTATGTATTACGTCGTTTTAGAATTCGTCTTTCAAAACTCCTAATGTAATTCAAGTACTTTACTATATAATTGTGTCAGTTTTACTATATAAATAAACAATCAATGATAAGATTTGGAACTAAATGATAATAGGAGTTTGTTAATGCCTACACGAGATTAACTTAAATAAGAACAATCACAGGCACCTGACGCTGCGCACGCCCACATGAGACGTAGGGGCGACGCTCAGTCCGTACCGTCGCAACCCTCGATACTCACGACTACAATTTCTATAAAAAAAAATCTTCGACACGGAAATCATAGCCGAAAAAATGTACTAACCGCAGATAAACGAACACCTAAACTTCTGTAGCGTTCACTCCGATACCGGTACTAAAAAAAAACATATTTTACAACATCGAATGGCGTATTCTATACAGAATTAGTGCTGCGTCCGCGGCAATAAAAGTCATAGTTATAAAAAATCGAATGTTATCGTTTTATAGGGCGCGGGGCCGCGTGCGGCGACACCGTATCGATTCGCTGTCGCTCATGAAAAATTCAACACTTTCCGAAACCGCCGAGCCGAGTGGAGCCTGGGTCTCGTGTAGTATATGAACGTCTTGTGCATGTGTCGGAGAAGAGTAAGCGGATCTACGCTTGTAGGTATCTTATTATTATAGACTAGCTTTCGTTCGTGTCTCCGTCCGTGTCGAGATTTAACTAGTCATCCCTATGTGGTTCTCATTCCCGATTCCAGTCCTGGCTTCGGTTTTGATTTCGAATGCAGTCTCGATATTGATATCGATTCTGTTCAATATATACTATAAAATTTAATGTAAAAAAATTAGCTAACGGAATAAAACTATCCTACATGTACTACTCCAGAATATAAACTATTACCATACCAAAGTTCGTTAAATTCTGTCAAGTGATTTCTACGGAAGTCGCAAACCAATGCAAACAGACAGACAAAAATAAAGATTTAAAACTATTTAAATGTATTTTGTCTAAGTTTTAACGCCCGCAGAGTAGATTTCTTCAAATATCTAAACTTTTCTTTATACTATTTTATTATGTGCATGATTATTAAAAACTCACGCCTGTTCCCTGACAGGGATCTTTGCATATCTCTTTTGTTTCACAAATATTATTGTTATAAAAAGTTGAAAAAAAATTAATATACCATAGAGTGTATTCGTAAGTAACGAGGTTATTTATGGTTAGTAATTATTATCGATTGAGTTGGTTAACTATTTGCCATTAAAAAAATCAAATCGGCCAAGTGTTGTGTATCGTAAAATACGTAAAGTAAGATTTTTTGGTTTATAAAAGTTGAATCTATCAAAAAATTGCCCTTTCTAAAATAAAATTCACTTTATTAATTTAATCTTTTGGTTTTCATTAACTTAACTATCAACAAATTGACGTCAAAATGAAATTATAAATTAGCAAAAATAGTAATTTACCAAACTTTTCCAGGCATTAGTCCAAGTCGTTCCAAGCACATAGTAGTGAAAATGTTTTTATGTTAAACTGAATAACTGTTCCCTGAAAATACTAATCATTTGTTATGTATTACTTTACATTTATTAAGTAGGAAATCAAACATGAAACTAATAGTTACGCCTGCACGTTTCTTTTGTCCACTCGTTAGTCTATTCTGGTACTAGCCATAGACTTATCTGGTGTTTCAAAGCTGATAGACTAATTGATAGGTTAACTACTTTGTATAGAAAATGTTAAATGAAAACCGATGTAAAACAGACGCTATCTCTTTTATGGTAAAGTGACGATTTTTTTATCTTTTGTGTAGATTTTAAGAAAACGCTAAAAGAAAAAAATTAAATGTGGTGTCGTGGGACACCAGGTAGGAACGAAGTTCCTTCGGCTACTGTAGAATTGACACAATTTGCAAAAAAAAATCGTGCTCAATTTTATATAGGTTTTCTTGATTTTTCTCTTAAATTTTGCTGATTAGTTTTTATTTAAGTACAGGAAAGTATTTAGGAAATTCAGTATTTTAGGAAGTAAAATAACGACATATCTAAAAATATACGACTGTCGCGCCTGCGCACGTCTCATTTAACGGTTTTATTCCACGGACTTTTTCTTACGGTTTTACTATCACATTTTTTTCTATTCGGTCGCGCAGCAAAATCCCTATCTCCTCCAAGCCCGCCGTAAGGAACTTCATTCCAATTATGACGTATGCCCTTTGTAGTGTGATTGGAATTTTTAACGAGTTTAAAATTTTAGAATAATTAATGTCAAATAATTTTAATTTTCGATAAACTACATACACACTACTAATCGATTTTTGGTAAGAAATCTGTCTATATCGCTCTGCCGTTCTACTTTCGTAGTGAGTGTTACTTCTTTTTTCCACTCCTATGTAATCATCCTTTTATATGTCTCACAATTAACTCGTCACCCTACTCCATTTCCACTCCACACACTCACCACGTACATTATTAGAATAAAGCGGTTGAATTTACACGCACACCGCCTTTTGTCTTTCCTTGAGATGCTCATTAACATTATATTCTGCTATTTCCATTTGCCTTATTTATTTTTTCGTCGCAAAGCTTTGCGGATTTTAGCCGTGTCGTGTCAATTTGCAAAATTACTAGTTTGGCGTCCAGTACATTTGGCAGAAAAAGGCTGTAATAGAAGGATATACTGACAGACACGATAGTGGCGCTATAATAGTTCATTTTTTTATAAGGCGCACGGAACCTTAAAACTTATATGAATTTAGATCTTTGTGCGACTTGCATGTATTTTAAACTCATGCCTCATACTGCATTATTCAAACAAATTATAAATATCAATATTTCCAATAATAATGTAATAGAACTAAATTACAACGGAGGTAATTCGTAGCATTTTATATATTATAAATTTATTTTATGAACTTCAATTTATTCATAATTTAGCTGTTATCGTTCTGTATAGAACTTTTTTTTTAATTTAACTGAATGTACAGGTTACATAAGTAAGTATAACGACAACGGAGCGCTATTTTATACAGAACTTTCGAACTTTATTAATTTTTGAAAATTTCTTGTCAAATTGGTTGCTCATAATTGGCTATAATTTAGCAAACAATATAATGGGTTTTGTTTGATGAAATCGGGAACGGTTAATTGCCAAATAGGCAAAGGTAGGTCGAATATATAGTGTTGTAACTAAATTAGTGACATAATTTGGTCATTATTAATGCAAAATCACGGAATACGTGTTCCGCCCTCGAGCGTTGAGAATCAAAACGGAATTAGCTTATGTTATTGATAATCAATAAATCCGGTATATTCTGTGATATACAATTATTTCGCATACTAATTCTCGTTCATTGCTTCACTTGCATTGAAATCACACATTTACAATACAGGTTGCATGAAAAGTATTTAAACTAACTTTTACATGTACCATTAGACGTTTTTGAAAATCCTGTCAAGGTTGACCTAGATGTGCGCACCGATGGTTCCGTATGACAATCTACAATTTACTAGTCGAGGTGTTAGGGAAGGGTCAAAATGGTCACACATATTTAACCTTTTCGAATATTACAAGTTAAATGTCTGGGAACTTGAGCCACTTTTCGTGTAATTGTGTGTCGAAGCTTATTGATACGGATTATTCCATATTTCCTGGCTTGTAAATTTTAGTAGTGAAGAGGCGAAGCGCATTTATGGCCATGGGTCAAAATTAATGCAAGTCAGAAATAAGAAATACATCTCAAAACATGCGCTTTTGAAATGCATACGCGGTATGGTACGATGCAACATAAAAAAAAAACGTTAGCGGCTTGTCTTCGTATTTGCATTTGTTATCATATAATAAAAGGATTTCTTTCATCAGCGATATATTAGAACATAGTTTCTGGACTGTGGCGAAATTTAAGTCTACATCAGCAAGAGAACTATTAAGGACGGTCCCCGCGTACAAGCAAACGGACAACAATGTGTAGTCTAAGTAACGCTCAAAAATGTTAATTCTCAATATTTAAATCTGTGTTCATTGACTACGGGCATGTAACGACTCGTAGTAATCTAAAATTTAATTATTACAATGTCCAGTATTTAAGTTCAAATCTCTTAATATGTAATTAAAGATCACAATCTTTAATTATAGATTAAGGGATTTGGATTTTGAGCCCTTTCACCAACTCAGTGCAAAATAAAAGCTACCGCAGTGATGATTTCCAAGATCGATACCTTAACATACTTTCTGAACCACGGAATAAGTGGTTTAATCCGTCTAAAGTTAAAAATTTTTTGGTTAATTTACCCTTGGCCGGAACTCAAACCCCTTACTTTCTGTATCAAAGGCAAAGGCTTTTACGTTCTCTGTATGCCACCTCATCGGATTTCGCTCTTGTCCCGGGTCTGAATGAAAAGGGTATTGTCGTTGACCATTTTCTATCACTTAAGTCCTTTTAGACCTTTGATTTACCTCCTGCTTAAGCTTTGAATTAGAAAAACGGGTTTATTCATTTTTCCTTTGACCTTAATTGTTTTTTTGATTTTTGACCTTATATTCATATATTTAATGATTCTGTAAAATGTATCACATTAAAATTATTTTTCTTATAAATTTAATACATTACAAGGAAATTCCGCCCGTGTCTGAATACCGCCTATGGCCTTTCATACTGATACAATATAAAGTTTCTAATATGTAATATACTTTATATATTCCATTTTCAAGAAGTTTTCAAACAACAAAAAATTACTGAAAAATATTAGGTCACATCCGTACTGAACATATGATGTATGAAATATAATTATTAAGGTGTATCCTTATTATAAAAATATGGAATATAAGTACAATACAATTAAACATCTTTTTGGCGCTCGATACCAATCTAATAAATTGAATTATAATGAGAAAAAATTGGCGGTGGCAGTGACAATCCTGATGACTGTTGGAATAGCACAAAATGTACTTAGATATTTGTTATTGACCAGTGTGGTGGATCGATAAATTGAACACTAACATACTAACTGTTCGATATCTATCAATTCTTCAGAATCATAATTCGGTTGGTTCGATTATGCATCGGTACAAGTACTGGAAGAGCTGATTCGAAGGTCGGCTGTGGGTTGTAGGTTGTACGTTACTACATGTTGAAGACAGACGTCAAATAATAAATTTCTGGGAAGTAATTTCTTAAACGATAGAACAATTATATTGCCTGTTTCCTTACTTCTCCGATCTCCAAAACGGCCAAGCGGATTGATATTGAATATTCATTGAGATAGATAGGAAAGTAAAAATAGAAAAACATCAGAAAAATGCAGCAATACATTGCATGCCTGAGGAATAACAGGGCCAGGGAAATATTCATAGCTATATTTTAGTTCATGAATAGCGAAGCAAATGAGAAAGAGTAGGTGTATAGTATGCACATGTTACATTAATAGTTTATACATGATAGTTGCCAAGTTATTGACGGCTGTTAATAGCTTCGTGATTTGTACATGTAAAAGCAAAATTTCATTAATTCACAGATTCGTTACAAGCTATTAAAGCTCGCATCACAAAATTTCGCCAGAAAAGAGCATGTAGAGACCCGCGAAGAAATGCATTTTGGAAACTCACTTCTCAAAGGGATAAGAAATAATATTCTCTATTCCAAAGAAACATTTTAGACTTTTTGGTAGAGTAGAGAACGACGATAAAGTGTGGTTTAAATATTGCTTATTAAACGACGATGAGACACTTCTTCCACGATTTTCTAAAATTGCAATCGAAAGAGGGTAACGTAGGTTTTAAACTTCGTGTGAAACTTTTTGATGAAACTTTGTACGGCTATGAAATTATGAATAAATATATAGATGCTAATAGACATAAATAAGAACTAGGAATACAATTTGAGAATACGACTGTGTTCAAAGTTGGCAGTAGTACCGGGGTTGCAATTGGGAACGTTACCAAGACTGTGATGTGCAGCAAGCTTGAGCGACATGAAAGACAAAGAAATTGATTTTATATCCACGCAGACAGAGCCGCGAACGGAAACTAGTAATGAACGTTTAGCTGAGATGTCAACCGCAATAGATAATACGTCGTTGTATTGATAAAGCTTTCATTTCAGCCACAAGGTTATTCCTCTAACACTGAAAACAGCTTTTTCATGTAGCAATTACTATGTATTTGTTAGAGTATCAGATAGGCGCAATGCACTTACGTATAATTAGATAGGCCTAGTTGATAACCGTACTCCGTAACTATCGATAACATTAACTTGCTAATGGAATCAAACATTTGACCAGTACGAGTCTGGCCCCAATACCGATAGTTATGTATTGATTATTATTTATGCGAAAATACTAATATAATTCAGTTATTAAACATTAATGTATTAATATTATAAGTATAACGAATGATTCGCTTTTGTGTAACTATGCGTCTGTGATTTGATAATTATCATTATTAAAGTGAATTAAGTGCTCATGATAAAGTACACCAAACTTATGTCATGGTGATGAGTTTAATGACAAATTCTTTTGTGCACTATCATCCAGTTGCGTTCACAGAAGCCCGGTGAAGGATGATGCACCCAACTTCATTCCCGAGGCGAACCCTGGACCTTACAGACGGACGGATTATGACGTTAGAGTAAGGTGTTTTTGATAGATACCTAGCTTTCTTCTTGATATCTGTGACATAAGATCGTGCATTTTATTTAAAAGTTACTCATATTTGTCAAAATATAGGAGATTTGCGGGTGCAGTGGTTAATGCTTTGCATTCGCATCATGAAATGCGTTCAAATTCTGATCACGGGCGGGTTAAGCAATTAGTTTTATCTTAAGTGGCTTAATAAAGTCACTCGTTCAATGCGTGGGAGAACATGTTGTGCCATCAATGCCGAACATTGTCATCTCACTGGGAACGCCAGTTATTGAAGCTCCCGAATAGCACTAGGTCAACGTGGACGCCTTAAATTCCGAGGTTTTCAAACCGAAGTTAAAAAAGCGTGGTGGAAAATTTTCCTTTGCATTAGAGTAACTGAATCCTGGCGAAAACATTGTCAAGATTAATCACAAATGCGGCAATGGGAGCATGGAGGTAATTATGCGAATTTGTATTATAAGTAATCAATAAAAATACAATGCTATTTTAATGAACTTTTCTTTAATGGTGAATTTAAGTTGCTTAACGTTTTTTTATAATGCATATACGTTGCCTGATAAAAAGTCCATTAACGTTTTGTAAACAAAAGTTTGGTATCGCAAAGTTTCTTTATAATTTTTTGTATTAGCGTTATATTTAAGTCTGTGTTCTTGCATGAACTATATTTTTTTCTTAGCTGTAATATATTTTCTAAAATATATTATTATGCAACAGATAATGTTTCTATTCCTATAACATTATTTTCGAAGAAAAAAACGAGGCCACAAATTATAAATACGACGAACTGCTCTTTTTGTAAGATAAATAATTGTTTGGGCAGCATTCACACAAAGGAATAAAGTCATTTTTCAGAAATGTTCGACCAATACTTACGGGTTTCGTTCGACCTCTTAGCAGAATTTTTAAAGTTTATAAAAATAATAATGAGGATATTTCGAATTTAGTGACGATACATTTTTTTTTCAATTATACGTTATTTATTCAGACCCTTGTTTGGTCACCGCTACAAATGTTTTTTGACCTCCGACTCAAAAAGTGGGGCATTATAAGTTTGACTGCTCCGTGTGTGTGTGTGTGTGTGTTTGTCTGTCCGTGGCTTCGTAGCTCTGAAACGGGTGAACCGATATGGATGCGGTTTTTTTTTATTTAATATCAGGTTTTCTAGCAATGATTCTTACATATGTTGAATCAAAATCGGTTCAGCCGTTTTAAAGTTGTTAGCTCTTTTATTAGCTACGGTTGAAATCTTAAACACAGCGGTACCCTGCCGCGACATTATAGCACCATTTCAACGAACAAACCCTAGCACAAAATCCATCAATTTCTATGATTAATATATATTGACACTTATAGGTGTTACATAATCGTATTTGATAGCTCAACATAAGCTATTATTTTTGACTTTTTAAATATTCGCATTTTCTGCGTCGGGGTTTTTAAATTTTTAATACAATTTCTATTTTAATCTTAATTACTTCCTCGGCGTACTACAGACTTTCATATATTACAATCAAAATTAAAATATTATGTTTTGAACCCGGTTTTTGGGCTATAGTTACCTATAACTACTTCAAATATCAACTTTTTACGTTTCGTGTGCGAAAGAGAACTCTGATAGAGTGACAAGAAGACTAAGTTAGAAGTCATCTCATAACTTGTACTCTATCAATCTCGATATAACCAGCAGAAAGACACAGAATGCTCTATTTCATTATTAAGCTAGCCGTTTTTCGTCGGCTTCGCTATCCATAAATTATAATTTAGCAAGGATTCTAATCCCAGTCCCGCTTTCGATTTTGATCTCGTTCATATTTTCTAGTTTAATATAGGTCCCAATTAAAATATTTAATTTTGTATTAAAATTTATCTATATGATACTGAAAGAGATGATATACATTTTTTTTATAATTTTTTGATACAATGAATTAAACTGTTTCAAAGGTTAGTCTAGACGAGAAAACATATGTACATGCAATTTTATTCATATGCATAAGTAAACAAGTCGACATATAACTTTCACGAATGGCCGGCGGTCTCTCGAATCACAAAAGCGACTCGACAAATCCACTATTCTAAAATTTTCCTCCAAAGAAAACACTTCGAAAAGCGTTCCAACGCCTTCGAAGTTAGTACAATAAGATCTTAGAGTACAAACAAAACTTCGTCCCCTAACCGATTTTCGTATTTCTGCGATTCGGTGATATAATTTAAAACGACAGCCATTGGAGTCGGATGAATCGATATTCATAAATCTTCATTTTTACAAGTTCAATTTCTGTATGTCCGTCTTCCTGGCCGACTGTGTGCCCGTCACGGTCAAAGCAGTAAATTATATAATAGTGACGTAATATTAATTGGATCTGTATTCGGTGTTCAGGGAAGATAGAAATCTGTATACATTAACGTCAAAACCAGATTAGATATTCCGTGCGAAGCGTATCAAAATCACCGCGTATCATCTATACTTTGACGACTTTATGAAAAAATGTGCGACGAACGTTAACCTAATCGCTGGGGCTGTTAAGCAATTAATTATATTATTTGATGAAAACGGATGTGCCCGAGTCCTGCGACTTTGCATTGTAATCACAGACATTCTGTCATTTTCGGCGTAAGATTGGCCTTCTGTTATAACACTTTTATGGGTTAATATTTGTATTTTTATGACTCAAATTCAAATTAAAAACATCTTTATTTCATAGAATACCAAATAACATCTGAAATACGTCATATTTTTTGCGAATTTATACTTTACCGCTCGTTCGGAAGGCAGTTTTCCCTCGAGAAGAACGAGCAAGAAACTCAAGGGTAGCCCTTTTCTAAATTTGCTTATACATAGTCAAAACAAATACAAAACCATTAAGAACGAAACAGCCCGGTAAGAAGTCGAGCCGCTTATGCCCATGGATATTTGTCTTCTAAATATTCGGTAATTGTGTAATACCCATTTTTACTGAGTGATTGTTTAATAACTCTCCTAATTTTATACAGGTAAGGGTAAATCTTATTTATCCACAGGGACCTCATTGAACATAGACAAGTCAGCGAGTCAAGTACAGTCAGCGACAGTTCTAAAATAGTTCAGAGTTTCAATCTGAAAGCACTAAATTCTAGAATGTATTCTTTGTGTATTCCACTAGGAGGCGCGCCTCTCGGTAAAACGCCATAACAGGCGCATGAGGAGCATTTTGCCGTTCAGGTGTCATAGACGTTTTCAGATGCTGTTGTATTTTTTTTCAATTACTAAAAGAATTGATAATGTCAAGAAGTATTTATCGCTTTTGTAGACTGTCTTAATAAGATTTTGAATGTGATTACAGAATTTTGAAATGTTTATAATGTCAATTAGAAAAGAAATGTAAAATAAAAAATTAAGAAAAAATATTTGAAAAATGTAACCTTTTTTTGAAAAATGTTATCCTTTATTGACCATAAAGACTTTTTGTCTTTTCTGATATCCCTGATGTTGTATTTGAATTGCCATAGTATTGCAAACATATTTACTAACGGGTATATGTATTTTTAGTTTTAAGTATTTTCATGGGATAACTAACGATTTGGTTATGTGCGTAAAAAAATATTGGCAGTTTTTTTTTGTCCCAATCTTGTTCTCGATTCAAACCTCGAATTTTCTTTTTATTTCAATGTCGGTCCTGATGCTGCTGCCGGTCCTTTTAAAAAATTATCCCTTTTCTCTGGTGTTAACATATTCTTTTTTTTTTTCAAAGAAAATCGTGTTCCAAAAGGCGATGTATTAAAATAAGACATTAGCGCGGACATAAAAACAGACAGACACTAGTATTTCATTTGTATGTATAACTGTACATACAAACAAACATTATATACTACACTGTAAATAATATTACAAATTTAATTATTAAATACTATTATACGCACGCATGTGCTGTTTTATGTTATGAAGCTATCTCACGCTCTTGATCCAAATTTTGGTCCTGCTCGCTATTTTAAGCCCTATATTTAATTTGAATATTTTTTGAACATTTTTTTACCTATAACCAATAAGTAAAAGTAAAGAATTCGTTCTAAGGTCACGCAAGCGAAGCCGCCCGTAAAAGTTAGTTTGTAAATTGTAGC
Source organism: Eumeta japonica (assembly GCA_005406025.1). Classification (NCBI taxonomy): domain Eukaryota; kingdom Metazoa; phylum Arthropoda; class Insecta; order Lepidoptera; family Psychidae; genus Eumeta; species Eumeta japonica. The sequence goes on from BGZK01000382.1 coordinate 319,593, forward strand.
CTACATGTTATGTAGTTGTATAAACCATATTACATTACTGTTTCATATAATTCTGTTCAGCCGTTAAAGCATGATTAACAAACATTCGAACAACAAACACATTTATAATATTGGTAGGTTTAATTTTAAAACATTGCTTTCAATATTTCCTAAAATAAATGAAATATTTTTATTTTAATTCCTTTTGTTATTATTCTATTAAAAAAATTGTTATTAAATTTGACAGACAACTTTCGAGCTTGAAAAGTGATATAATTAGAAACCTTTGACAGTGAATGTCTCACATAATTAATGACTCGCCAACTTAGATCAGTATCGTCGCTTACTGGTAACGTTGTAAAGCGAGCTGTCTTACGAATCTGAAAGATCAGACTCGCTCGAAAAGCATTAAGCTATCTCGTCACGGACTTGATAAACAGGGTTTTTGATGTTCGATCGAAACTTCGTCAAATCGGAGTTCGGTATTGTGAAGTTTGGCGCTGGGGAGTGTTGTGTCGCCTTAAGTGAAGAGCTTTTTAAAATGGACGGGGACAGGCATTCCCTGTATCGACTTTGGCTTCGCGTCTTGAAAAGAAAAAGAAAACGATGAAAATTGGTCGAGGAAAGCCAGACTTTATTTAGATGGGAACTACAGTAAAAAAAGTCTAACCGCAACGAAGAATGCTGACCGCTGTATGAACTATAAAATTAAGTGAATTTATTGAGAATATTATCTTGTATGTTGCTTTCGTATTGGTTCCGTATATATGTTTAATTAGAAAGTTGTGAAAACTATGTAAGTGCTATGGCAAATGAATATAATAATATGTAGTGAATGTAATATGTAAAAAATAGAGATTTTGCAATATATTTCTCACAAAATACGAGTATATAGTATAAAATATATGTACAAACAGTGACTGCGTAATACGGATCTGTGTGAAAAAAAGCGGCGCTAAGTTATTAAAACTTTTGTACACTCTTACTTTTTAATAAGTATTTTTTTTTTTAATTCATTGAGAAGTTTTCTTTAAGAGTCTAACATCGCAACAGTTTAACAAATTTGTCTGTTGAGCAATCACATAACAATCCAGCTAAAGCTTTAATTATAATTACATTACTACTAGCTGTCACCGGCCCGGAAAGTAACCAAAGAATTAATGTTAACATGCGTATGAAATTAAACAGATGAGCCAAGAGCATGTCGTATCATGCTCATTATAGGGTTCCGAAGCCGTTATTATAAAGAAATGCAGTACAGATGAAAGAAGTAGGTTGTTACACTTTTTACATGTTTCCCGCACGGAATAGTTGTAAGCACTTTAGTCGGCTATAACTAGAAAAACAAGTAGGTATGTCGACCATTACTACTGTACTAGTGTAAACTAAAGTGCATCAGCAAAAGAACGTATCTCTATGACACTTCGTCCTTTTGTTGAAAAGCGCAGTTTCTCGATAATAACTTCAAAACAGTATATCTGACCATGTTCAAAATAATTTTCCTTAAAAGTATTTATTAAGTGTTATCTTTGTGATTTTTTTTATATTTATTGGACATAAGAATTAAAAAATAGAGGGGGGTGACAATTTCTGTAACTTTCAAAGCGATTATCTACGAAATTATTCGCGTAAAAAGAAATACTGCTTAGAAATATTAAAGTGGTTTTGAAAGATCTGTCGAAATATGGGTCACACGTTGACGTTTGCTATAAATTTTTTTCAGCTTCTGTTACATGTATTGAGTGCCCCCCAGAAATATTTATTTCTGTTATTTAACTACCAAACTAAGTAGCGGTTCATACAATACATACACTCTATAAATTTTATATATCTAATAGTTTTTTAATAAAATGCTTGTGACATAAGGGTGGACAAACGGATGGCGAACATCACGAAACTATAACGATTCCATTTTTGCCATTTTGGCTCGGGACCCTAAAAATAAATATTCTGTATCTAGACAAATTAGACTTCAGTATCTTACCCAACGTATGTCGTATATTGAACAAAAGAGACAAATTTTAAACAAAATAAACTTATTTAGGGGAAACTGGTTTTACATGTTTTAATTAAATCTCTAATTGTATACAATGTATTGAATAGTTTTGTTAATTTGATATTTGTTTTAGTCTTTAGTTTAAACGAAGGTAAACAATACTTAAATCGAGTATTAAGTATATTATTTTAACAAAAACACATCAACTAAGTATAACTATTTAGAGAAATGTATGTCATTTTTCAATCTAATTTGATATCGATAATATTTACAGAAGAAAAACAATCACTATCCAGTCAAGAAATACGTCACTTGCTTATAAAGTATTTTATTTTTCACGACCGCCGTAGAGCGTATTTGTATTTAATATTTTATAGGTGAACCGTTTCATTTCGTCGCCCTTGCTAACCGACACGTTTGACGCGATAAAAAATACGTTTCCCTCCATTTATTCATATTTCAGACCTCTAAAAATTGGCAGTTCGTTTTTTTTCTTTCACAATTATTCTACACTAGCTCTAGTTACCGGGCGCGCCGCCATTATTTCGTAACTCCATACTCATCGATGTATTCGCCCGTGGTCGAACACTCGCCTCTCGGCTGGTAGACGGCGCGCTTTACCGCTGAGCTACCACATTTTAATATGTTTCGAGCATGGGATATCAAGGCCCATCAGCCGGGATCGCATCGGCGCAGATCTCGAATACGCGTCTCAAAGTTGCGTGCCTACGAGGAGGCGCCCTCGGACCGCTCGTAAGGCCGGAGGGCCCTCACGACCCGCTGGGCTCAAATGGGCCGTGATACGCAACTATTTTCTCCATCGCTTCCGACGTTACGCCGCCAGCGCCACAGATATATAATTTTGTAGATGGACAAAACTGAGCCCTAAATTCGGTAGTTCGACTATAAAAAGTTGCATAGGTATGAAAGGAAGCGATTTGAATTTTGTAATGAATGTAAAAAAAAAAGGTTCCTGTTTATTCTTTTTATCATGAGACGTCACAAGTCTTTGTGTGATACAAGTCTATTTCGACTGATACCTTATTGCCCATATAGTTTCCTAGGAAGCGCTAAATTAATAATCGTTTCTAGTACTTTAAGTTCTTATATTGTCAAGCTGGGTATTTGTTATGATAAGCTGAATTATGATTGTCATCTGGTATTTAAGATTTAAACATTTTCGAAAAAGGTCATAAAATTAGTTGCTCCAACATAAACAGGCAGATTAGAAAATTTTTCGACATAATAAATAGCCAGATAGAAATAGAATGGGTGACATTTTTTTCAGTTCTTGATTTGCATATCATATGGGGCATGACTTGATCGAGCTGCGCATAAAAGTAGTTTATTTAATATTTGTGGGAATAATGTGACGAATATGAACGTTTGTTTATTTGAAGGTTTGTTTTTCAATCATGTTTTAACGTCTGAACGGATTGTAATCTAATTTGATTTAGAGGTAAATTTTTAAATAGACATTAGAATAAAAACTCTAAAAAAAATTGTGCGTGAAGGACACCCGGTAGATGTAAAAAGTCAAAATTGTTGTATACTGTATTATTATAATTAGAATAAGATGAGGATGGCAGGTATTATGAATGAAGAGAAGAAGCTCATGATTTTCATTTACCACATTTAATATTACATTTATTCAGTATTGCCTCATGCCAACGCTTTATCTCCTCTACCTGTCCACAGTGCTAGGCGCCGACGGCGTAGGTCAAAACCAAGCGTCTCTTGAATTTTGAGACGTCTTAGTTTTATCCCAGTCCAAGGGGCGTATAGATGTTTCACATCAAAAATATCATAAAAATGGGGTAGACTGTTAACTCCATGGTCGAGGGTTTTTTTAAACGTGACGTCTGCCTACACCGGGAACAATCTGATTAGGAAACTTTTGATATTTTTAATTTTTTTATAACCTTCATATTACAAGCGAGTGATGAACAATTAATAGATAGTGTAGAAAAAAATAAAGAAAACTTTTTGAATTCTTATAATTCACCTTAGCGCATTCATAAACTGTACTTTGTATTCACTAAGATTTTATTTATTATTGTCACATTGTCCAGTTTTGAACAGAATGTAATACTTCATTCTAAAATTATTCAACGTATTACAAAGCACATCTATTAATTATGACTTGAGGTTGGGGATTACAACAATGCGCAAAATGTTTATTGAGGGCATTAAAATGATAACTTGAACTGCTTCGTGATATATGGACACTCAATTTACGACTTACATTGTACTAACAATAGCCTATAATGGACATAGCAATTTTCCTAAGGCCGACTTTATGAACATACTTCGGACTACACGGTGTTATATCAAAAGGTAGTTGATTATTATTATCAGTAATATTCATGGGAGGACCACGATCGACACCGAGATAGGTATTCAACTTCAAAGCGAGGAATCTGAAACAACTCCGACAATAGTACCCTATTAAGACATTTAAGACATAGAGGAAAACCAGCATGGCTAAGATATGACTTATATGATATTTGTATATTTAAATATGCACCTGGTTCAGTTCAAGCGAACTTATTAAGTATGCTCAACACTTTGATAGACATATAATAAAATTAATTTCATAAAAAGGCGCTTATTTTATTGTTCATGGCGTAGAGAACACTGCTATTCTTTTTTTTTGTTTACTCACAACAGTTTTAAGTAACAACATAAAGAAACTTATTTCATTTGTACAAGTTTTTGGTATACCAGTTTGAACCAGTTTACATTCACTCTGCGTTTCGATGTAAATGCAGAAGCGATAGTTTGCGAAAGAGAAGGACGAACAATTTAACAAGGGCAACAACAGTTTGATAAGGATAGTTTATTTCATACTAAAGAACATCTACGGCTATCTCAAAACCGAGTCTCGTACGACTTTGTTGGCCCTCGGGCGCGCGTTCGTCGCTCTTTGGGCTTCGCCATTGTCTATGGTCCACGCAGACGTGGACGTCGGATTTAGGATTAGCGGTGGAATTGAGGAATTTATAGCGGTCCTTTTTTTTGTCGCTCGAGCGACCGTACCGACTGATGAGTGGATCTCAATTTGAGAAATGGTTGTGATAACTTTTTTTTTCACAATTTATGATACCGTAAGTCTGGTATTTGTAATTTACTTTTATTGGTCTCGTTCGAAATGCTACGACACTCATAATATGACGGTTTTCAAGGGTTATGATTATTGTTTCAATGTTTTTGTTTTTACAAATAGAGATGCTGTCAAAAAACATCAAAATTAATATATATATTTAATTGTATTTGTACTAGCAAATTTTAATAGTTTTCTGAGCGTCATCAAAATACGAAATACATATTTGAAGATATCATTAGAAGGAAAAATTCACCCTTCCTTTTTTTTAATTTGGAGCCTTAGAGCTTTTCATTTGCTTACTACATGAAAAATAAAAAAAAAATAGTTTAAAAACGAAATAATTTAAATTAAAACGTTATAAAATAAAAAAAATAATTATAAAATTTAAAAAACATATACATGGTAGCCTCCGACTGCATATATTTATTATATTTGATAGGATGTTTTTTACGTCATTTTGTTTCTATCTTTTTAGTTCAATTTTTATGGAGTTGGATTTTTAAAAATTTTAAATTTTTTTTATTCATTGCTTTTTAGTTACGTTTTCACAATGTCCTAAGATATCTTTCTCGTCATTAGCGGTGTCGTTGAAATGGCTCGTTCTAATAATCGTGATTAATTTCGTGCACTATTAATAATTGATAAATAGCAAATATATTGCTATTTATCAATTATTAATAGTGCACGCACTTTTATTATTTATTTATTTTCAATTACGTTATTTTTCACCCACTGTATTAAGTAACACTTTACTTAACGGTCATAAAAAATATTTTTTAAAACAGTAAAAGTATGGATTTGTCATCCGATAGTTTGTCTACTAAATTGATTGTTAAGAACGAGGTACCGGATATTGTGGATACGACTTCATTTCTTGGTCCACTTTAGATTCTTAGATTCTTAGTCCACTAAGTTACGTTGGATTTCTTATATAACGGGATTAGCGACAAGGCTTGGTTCTGCAGAATATACCTTCAAAGGAATTCGGCAACTTACAGATGAAAGCACCGCGAAACTAATTTATTTCAGTTTTTTTCATAGTCTCATGATCTATGGAAATTTTTTATGGGGTGCCGCAGCTGCTATTAACATAATTTTCGTGCTGCAGAAGCGAGTTTGTGCTCTTTATCATTTGAGGCCAATGACATCTCTCAGACAAAACATTTAAAAAAATAATATCCTAACTCTAGCATCACAATACATATACGAAAACCTGGTATTTGTCAAGAGACATATAGAATCGTTCCAAAAAAGAGCGACATCCATAACATTAATGCTAGACATAAGAACGATCTTGCTGCTCATAAGACCCGTCTAAGTAAAGTTTATAAATCGTTTAAGGGGCAATGTGTGTGTTTTTATAATAAGATCCTAGCTGAAATTCAAAATTTGTCATTTGCTGAGTTTAAACGTTTCGTTAAAAAATAGTTATATGGCAAGTGTTATTATACTGTGTCTGAATATCTTAATGAAAAAAGCCCATGGGATTGAATTGCTCGGCTATCTGGTTACTTCATATTATTTTTAAGTATCGACTAAATTATTAATTATTCAATCCCTTATATAGATGAGTAAAAAGAGCAGGCCTTGAGTTTCTTGCCTATTTTTCTCTCGGTGAATCAGCATTTGGACTGGCTGGTAATGTCGAAAGTAATTTATTAATGACGTATTTCAAGTGTAATTTAATTATCGACGAAATAAAGATATTTTTATTTTACTTTCATTTTTTTACAGTATGGCATTTGGTGTCGCCATATTGAATTTTAATTACAGTCACGTTTTCAGTGACATGATATCATCAGATCGACAAATCGATTGATGATCGAAAGAATTATTAAAATCGGCCCCAACGTTTAGTCTCTAGAGTGCCACAAAGTAATAAACGTACATACGTACAGCTAAAAGCTGTACGTATGTACGTTTTGTAAGGAGGGTAACGTAAACACATTACCCTCCTTTGCATCACACATTCGTATACAAAGGTATACAGATTTTAGCCTCGAAATTCGATATATTATGCTAATACAATAATATTTGTACTTGTAATAAGAAAAGCGTTCATGGTGTTTGCTTAAAATATGCACCTCCGCTTTGCTGTATGAGGGAAAATAAATATGCTGGTCATTCAACAAAATTGGTGGATTGCGATGAACGCTTAAAAGTGCATATGCGAAAGTGGGGTAAACAATTTTTGCACATATGCCGTTTTTAGGATTACGAGCCAAAAGGGCAAAATCGGAACCCTTGTAGTTTCATCATGTCCGTCCGTTCATCCAGTATGTCACAGGTATTTTCTTAAAAAACTACAGTACCTATTTTGGTAAAATTCATAGAGTGGCTGTCTTGTAATGTTAAAAATGAATATTTCTAAGGAGGGGGCACTCCAAACATGTAACAGAACCTGAAAAAGGTTTTTTAGCAAACATTAACGCGTGGTATATTTTTCGACAGTTCTTTTAAAACATTTTAGGGTTATCAAGCAGTTTTTCTGACCACTGAACTGGAATATTTTGGAAATCATCGCTTCGAATGTAGCAGTTGTCCCCCCTTCTTTATTTTCTAAATCGTGTCTCTAAAAAATATGAAATAAATTGAAAAGATAACGCTTAATAAAGGTTCCAATTAAAATTATTGTGAAGACCATCGGATATACCGTCTTCGAGTTAATGCCAAAATACTGAGCTTCTGGACAAAAGGACTATTCCAGGGTCCTTTGGTCCACGCCATGACGTGGCACATCAGCGTATATTCAAGCAATGGAAATACGTTTTTTTGCTGATTCACTTTAGTTTACACTGGCTTAAAAGTAGTAGTCGATATACCAAGTTGTTTTTCTAGTTACATACGACTAAAGTGCTTATGACTATTCTGTGCGGTAAACGTGGAGAAAGTGTAACATCATACTTTTTTTCATTCATTTGTTTATAATAATATCTTAGGAGCCCTATAATGAGTATGGTCCGACACACTCTCGGCTAGTTTGAGCTAGTTAGAGGACACAGACTGAGGCTGCGGGGATATATTTTAAAAACTCCTGCAAACTAAATCCCATTATTTGTTTGATATAATATCGGCTAAATTTTGTCGTCATACATATTTACCCCCAAGCTAACTGTTAATGCATATATAAGAAACTAATGTCTTGCTTATCGTAATCCGAATAAATGGCCGCTTGTTGTTATTGTACATGTAACATTTTTGCACTGGTCTCATAATATACAGTATAATATATATCTATTTCTCTAAAGCGTAAAGAAAGCCGATTTATTGCGTCTCATAAATATATCTTTATACCTAAATAAATGTGAACATTAGATTCCAGACATTTCCAGCTATAGGGACATCTGTTTCGTAGCAATAAAACATTTCTTCGCGGCGTACGATCCGTCGCGTGACTTTTTTCCGTGACGCGAATCGATCTTCGAGCGGTCGCGACGCTAAAGACAACCGAGGATTTCTGAAAAGCACTATAAATATCGGCGAATAAGCCCGCTGAGTTATTCTGCACTGCTCCTAGACGTTACGAACGAAATCGTTGAAATGAAAACGATACCCGTTTTGTTTGTCTCTGTTTGTTTTTTCTTTTGTTGTTATCTATGTATTTTGAATGTTTATAATTTATGTAAAAGTTGTAATATTAGACTATATTAAATGTCGCGAGTATTACTGTGAAAGTGTCTTGAAACTTTTCTTAAAATGAGCAACCAAAATTCATATTATGGAGTGTGGACAAACATACAAAGTATAGATTTGCATGGCTATGCTCCATTTTTGTCAGCGATTAGATAACAGCACCCTAATAGTGCTTTCGCTAATGTGTTAAAATTGTTGTCCATGAATAAAGTAATGCATTCAATCAGAATTAATGGTGGGTCATCAACGGGTAGGATTGTATAATAATGTGACAAATCTTCATTGATTGTACGGAATTTTTCGGAACGAAGATCTTTCACGCGGATTGTGGAAGGTGTGACTTAGTAAAAATCGTTACATAACAAAAAAGCGTTATGCTTCTTATATTCAAACCTCTGCATCTGTTTCCAATGCATGCTATTAAATTGTGCAATGTGGGGCGACCCGCGCGATGTGCGGTTTTATAATTCTCTCTTTTATATCTAATTTCAACTAAATGAATATTTTTTATATAACATTAAATGAAACATTTTGACATTGTCCATATTTGTATGGTACACGAGTGCTGTCCATCTGTTTGTAACGATGGAAGTTTTGCGTTCATGCTACATATATATTCTGTATCCAACTGTACGTTATAATATTCCATTGTTGATGTCATGGAGCCGAACTTGATAGATAACTTGAGGTACAAACTCTCAGTCTGAAAACAAAAATACAAGTACAACGCATCGTACAACTACCGTACACGACAATCAAATCGCGTATGAGTTTCGACACTAAGTATACATTGCATTTGATTTACGTGCAAAACGAACTTTTAGAACAGGAACCAAAAATACCTGTGACTGCTGTGTCTTGTGGCCCTTTTAAAAAGTTCGGCACCTTGAGTCAGCTCAGCACGTATTATTAAATATTTGTTTAAAAAAAAAATGGTCGATCCAAAAGTAGTTCGTGTTTTAAGTTAATGTTGCCTCTAAGATTTTAAAATTTATATTGAAACTAATATTTGCTAATGCTAATTATAAAAATCTATGTGAATTAAAAAACTGCATTTTTTTAATTTTTCAAGTAAATGTTTTTGGAACATGTTTGATTTTCATCTGCAATATGGCCTCCGACGCTATTTTTCAAAGAGAAAAAGAAAACCGAGTATATAAACAAACATGAATCCACCGAGAATCATTTTGACAAAATAATAAGTTAGTTTGACAAAATCTTTTTTTTTCAAATATTTCGTTAATGATATCTCTCGAATAAACCAATCGATTTTGATGTCGCTCATGACTCTAGATGTTGTTTATTAAAAAGAGTAGCAGGTACGATTTTATAATATAACGGTAGAGTAGTTTAAGAAATATTAACATAAAACCCTTTTTGAAAAAGTTTTGTCCAACAATATTTGTTGAACAAATTAACCGATTATGATGGAATTAATCAATTAAAGAGAACAACTGGATAAATTTTGGTGTTTATTAGTAGAGAAATTTACAAAATATTTTTATAAACAATTTTTTCTAAATTTTCTCTAACGATATCTATTGAACAAATTAACCAGGTTACGGCAGTCAATGCAAATGTTTGGAAAAAAGAACTGATTAGATTTTGGTACCTATGGGTAGAGTAGTCTAAAAGTCAAAAAATCTTTTTTTTATTTTATTTTTGAGATTCCTAAAATTTACCCAGTGAAATTAGTTCAATGTTTCAGGAGGTTTAAGGTGAATGGACCTTTGTTTTGATCGGTTCGGTTCAATTCAAAAGTCATGAGAGGTTTACACGCACACACACAGACACACACGCACACAATCACGCACACTCTTACACACGTACATAAACATAAAGACATCATTCGGAAAATGGTCGAAACAGATTTTTAGGACCCTAGGACGACGATAAGATCTGATGAAAACTCGATTTTTGAACATCGAGGTGAAAAGAGTAACTTTTCAATTTTATAAATATTTCTCAATTTTCATGGCGAAAAGTTAAAAAGAAATACATTTTTTATAAGTAAGAATATACGTCACCCTATATAACGAAGACCTCTTATTTTACAGCCGCTTTATGACAAAATCGTATACAATGTGGTCACAAAACTCAAATTTTCTGTCGAGTTCTTTTCATGAGAGTATTGCATATCCCATTTACATGTTTTTGTTTTCAATTCACAGCTGCGTTATCTGGCCATGTTGTAGAATGTATTTTGGTACATAAAATTACGTACCAATTAGGCAGTGACGATAATGGTGAATCGAGTTGAAATAAAGACGCCTTGAGACCATTTAAAGATTCACACTCAGTAAACCATAAACCATATCACATTAACGTAATGGTAGATTTTAAAAAGAGCTATAAAAAAGTCGGCAACAGCACACGTCTAAGGAAGACCCACAGTGACCGTTTTAGTCTCAAAAACATTAATAATAAAATTAACGGAAAATAGGAAGTGATAGAGAGAGTAACATTATTAAGGAAAATTAAGTGACTTCAAAAAATCGGTACCGAACTAAAAAGTAAAAGTGGTGATTAAAGGGCGTCAAAAATTCAATTTACCAAAGTGATGTAGTAATTATAACGAAACGTATGAAGCCTATAAACAGTAATCGATTTCTACACGCTACCTCCGTCTAGTAAAATCATTAGGCTTAGACGAATTTATATTATCAAAGCGAGTAAATACGTATTTCCTATTTTTAAAGTCGATGCTAAGAAAATGATCTTTTTGACCCAAAAAAATACAAACTATTTAGAATGGGTGTTAATTTACAAGAAAAACATAATCTCTGAAATCCTAGATTAGAAAAGCTCGGATGGAAAAGTACTATCTTTTCAATGTTTTTTTAATATCTATCATTACTATATATTTATACATCTTTATAAAACCAAATATATATTGGATACGCTAACATTTGTCATGAGCTATTTGGAGGGCTGCCTCGGTAGCTATTCTAAATTTTCATAATGTTACGTCACTTACTGCCAATATTGGTAAGACGACCAAGGTATTGTTCGACTAGTCAAGTTGCTATAAATAAAAACTAAAACCCTAAGCTGTTTATTGTGAATTCAGATTATAAAGAGGTGATTATACTAATCGAATTAAACTCCAAAATTTAATAGCTTCTCAAATGGAAAGTGTTTCATGAAGTTTAAATAGACAAAAGCCCTGAGTTTACAAATATTAATGTAAATGTTCTGTCTTTTAAAGTTTTGGGAATAATTTTAGGTCTTATCGAAAATTAAACTGTCTTAGATCGAATTTTTTTTACATTTCGATATAAAAAATATTCGATCTAAGGCCATCTAATGAAAACCTGCTTATCATATGATAATGAAAATTCGATAAACTTTGCATTATTGGCAGTAGTTAATTATTCTTTTAAGGATATCGGTTGGCTGTACGTGTGTTGAATTGATTATACAGATAAATAAATTCGTTTTCTATGTTTCTAGTTATGTTATTGATCCTATTCAAAGGCAGACATCTTCTTATGTTGATTCAATTTTTGAAAAACCTATTTTGGTACCTAGTGTTCATTCACCAATATTCTTAATATTGACATTAGACTTGTAACATGTTTCAATATGAAGAAACGAATCTATTGTTTTCCATTACTCTATATGCATATTAAAAAGAAAAACATGCGAAATTTCAGTGTTTATAAACTCATTTTTTTGTCTCAAGCCCATATCCTTCACTTCGGATTGAAGTGTTTGGACCTCAATTTGCTGTGCTGACCCAGTGCGTGGATCAGTAGAGCAAATTGGTGGATAATGGATATAAGGGAATGAACGTGGATAATTAGGGGGTGACTGGCACCTGTTATTACTAATATGGTAATAACGTTTGAGTGTCATATGTAACATCATATCTAACATTCAAATATCATTATTTAATTTGAATAAAAATAAGTCTAGTCTTCTAGAATCATAAACAGTAATATCAAAATTGTTATCTATTTAAATTAATGTTTGTATAATTGCTGTTACTTTAATAAATGAAAATTTGTATACATAAACACGTATACAAAATGTTAGTGACCAAGTAACTTTAATTCAGGATAAAGTGCTTAAGTCACATAACGGTGGAGTAAACTCCTCCGGATGCGAAATAAAAACACATCACAACGAAAAAAATTGTAAAGTTATTTATTTTGTATAGACGTAGGAAATGAGCGTTATTTATGTCACATATTAACGATGTCATGTGTTAGAAAAAAAATCGAGTGTTAGTTTACACGCGGTGGAAGTGAAACTTAATATGTTTTGTGGTAAATTTTTAAGAGAATGAGATGAATACACCATAGAGGTGGTAAACAGAGAGAAAAGAGAGATAGAAAGTAAAATTTTGATCGACACTTTTTTTATTACTTCAGTAACATTTTCGTAAGGATAGAAATTGTTTAATTCAATACAAAATAATTTCATATTATTTTGAAATAACAAAAAAGTCATTGCGATCAGACAGAAAATAATGTGCCATAGATTTCAACGTTTTTCTCTATCTCTCTGTCTCTCTCTTTCTACCTCCCTTTGTATGTATTTCCAATAGATTAAAAATGTAGTATACATTATGCAGTTTAGTCTTCATGGTACGCAGAGTCCGTGTACGGGCCCGCTAAGCCCGCCAGACCGCTACGAGCCATCGCATAAAGAGGAGACGAAGGATAAGGAAACTATATAGAAACGCATTATATCTTATTCACTCACAACTTAAAACCTATATATACGTTTATAGCTATCTCTTTTTCGTTACACGTTTTCGTTTCATCCAATTCACTCCAACCCTAAAGATGTTTCACTTCAAAAAAAAAACCAAAATCTGTTACGCGACATATTCGCTACCGCTACGAGAATAGCGGCCGTGGCGTGACGCGGTGCCGTGTGGCAATCCGGGCATCGATTTTTCGGCCCATACAATATGCAACAATTTAACTCATACGCCTGAAATGGGGCGCGCGTCCGTGCGCCTTTTTCGGGTCGGTTGTAACCGAACGCGGGGCAAATGAACCGATGAGCGTGCGCTCCGGAAAATCTAATATTTCCAGAGGTGTATTTCCTCGGTAATATCATACGAGTTTGTAATACGCACCTCGCCCGAACTATTCGAGGACGCAATTTACGATCGCCTTACGTATACTAAATATATTTTCTGGCGGAAATTCTCTTGTAAAACTGCTTTTTTTTTTGTGGTGTCAAGTTCTTCTGCTGCGATGAAGCCTAAAATTATGCTTGCTATGAAATATTTTAAAATATGCTCAAAGAGACCGGAGCTCCAGGTCATGTTGGTCGTAAATAACCTATCGAAATTAGCTCAAATCGTTCAAATATCTTAAGGTTATCTTGAGACTTCTTGAAATTTTGAACCGATATGACTAAAATCGTAAAAGAAACTTCCACCCTTCGATTTAAACTGTGTTAATAAACACGTACACCTATCAATTCGTTATTGATAGATGTACGTAGAATTATCACGTATTTCAAGTGTTATTTTGTAACCTATGAAATAAAGATATTTTGAATTTAAATTTTTGAAGTGAAACTTCTATAGAGTCGTTGCTATTTCAAACCGGATGTAACGGAAAAAAAACGACAGGTAAGAGACACAAATACAAAAATGTGTAGGACAGAGCGAGAGAGCAAATGTCGGTTTGTATGTATATTGCACACTGTTTAATACTTGCTTCTATTTGAGCATTTAACGTGTGTTAGTATATGTGAAAAGTACGTGAGCTAATACTGCTGTACACTATGCGGCTGCGTATTACAGCTTTTTAGTAAGAAGTCAGCGTGGTGTGTCATTATTTAACAGGGTTTGTGAGTATTTTTGTATCTTATTGTGCTAAATAATACATTTTATAAGATGCCGAAAACTAATACCGATGTGTGATGTGTCGTCAATATCAACGCAAAAAAAAAAATGAAATTAAAATTAAATAACCTATGTTAAATAAAATATAAAACATCTTTTAAAATTAATCAAAATGCTTTCATTTTTAAACAAATAAACTTTGTAATTATCCTACCCTTGTTATATATTTTCATCTCATTCTTTTGTCGATTCACTGAAGTTTCACTTCTATCGTGTGTGAATCGCACTCACACCTTTTTTATTATTATCGTTATTATGCAACATATTTATTATATGTTATATAGTATACGAGGTTTTTCCACGTGTGCCGTTTCATCGCCTATTGCAACATCAAAACTGACGATGTCAAAAGTCCTGTACCTTTAGATGTTTAGGATCAAATGTTTGTATTGCTCGTGCATTTCGCGAAGCGCTCTCGTCACTACTCATAAATGCGATGTAAAAAGAAAGGCACCTGAAGGGTCGCGTTCTCGTGAAACGCACGAACCGTAAACACGCTGGGTACATGGAAAATTTGATGGCTGAGCAGATGTCGGTTAAACTTAACTTCACTTTTTAAGGTCTCGTTGACTTGTGGCGCGTAAACAATGTCGCACAAAAATGACGTCATATCTAGACAGAGGTGGATGCGTTACAAGTTCGCTCACAGTGTTAAATGCTAGACAATTGTCTCTAGCCCACAAACCTGACGTTTAACCTACAAAGTATGTCTATATCTTTCTAAATTAAACATTCAAGATAGCATAATAAATTGATCTTCGATTATGATTATAAAGGAATTTAAACGCACTTACGTCTAATTTCTTTTGAGCGTCCCATATTACGTAAAATGTACTAAGAATTACTTTTATAACTTCTATAATTAAAAAACAAAATTTAATCGGCAATTTTTATAAATTGACCGTTTTCGCTAAAGTTTTATATGAAATGAGAAGATATTATGATTTCTGAAAATATTTTTGGATATCGCCCTAAATTACATGAAAGTTTGCGGGCGGTGGTCGATACAAGTAGACGTGTTTTACGGCTTAGTCTTAGATTTATTTATCTGAATTATTTAAACGTTTTAGCTCCATGGCATTAGTAATGTGATACTCAAATATTGTTTATAAATGTGTATTGTTTTATTATAGTAACCATCACCATTGTAAGCGTCGATCTCTCCGCCGATTAAGGAGGTAGATTATTAATTTTTTTTCCTTCACCTACTTACAACATCTTATTATTAAATAACTTATGAGGTTGTGAAACAATGTGAATATAGTCTGGCTCAAAAATCGTGAATATAAATTTAGAGTTTGTAATTGCTTTTTTTGTTGTATGTAATTATTAATTTAAAATGATCACTGGCAGAGTAACTGCCCGTCAGCTAGAGGAATAGTTGAAACACACACTAGTAGGATTAAAGACATCTAGGGCCAGTTGCGAGCAGTTCCTACAGGGTAGAGAGGATAGTGAGAAAGAAATACTATCTGTGTTAGATAAAAATAAACAGATTAGAAGTGAGTTGGTGGAACTCCATTCTCAATTAATCGACACTCAAGAGGATAGAGACCAGCTCCTGCGGACGGTAGACGGGTTTGACCGGAGCAGTGGTGCTTGGAGGATCAAACTCACGACTGATTTGAAAGTAAAATTGTGCGATGCATGTACACGGTTCACTGTATTACAACGAGATAACAATGATTTAAAAGCATCTTGTAGGTACTCACACTTTGTTCAATGGGTTGGTCGAAAATTCCCCCGTAGCAATATCTTCCGCCAGCTCGCAAAGTAACTTAAATATTCCTTATACATCTATAGACTTGACGCGTGATAGCTCCATAAACAGGAACTCTCCAAAAATTAATGTACTGCCCTGTAGTAAAAGAATACACAAAAAGAAAAATGGAAAAACGCAGAAGATTATTAAAATCACTAGAAAACATATTAAAAGGAATCAATATTTATCTAAAAATAGGAATATGAAAAAATAAATAAAAGATTTATTAGTTGAACTTGGTGATTACAAAAGAAAATTATTGAATTGCGAATGTGATACACAACGCCTGAAGTGTGGAATTTTATGTTTAAATACATCTTTGCAGTCGATAACTGCAAAATATGAACTAGCGCAAAAGGAGATGGGGGATCACACTTTGGCAACGGATAATTTAATACGAATTAAAAAACTTTGAAAGGTTCGAGTCAATTATAACAAAACATCAGTGTAGTTGTGAGACGCCCCCCGTCGACGCCTCGCGACCGCAGAGTGACCCGCCGGCTCCTCGGGCCCGCTGGCCGCTGTGTCGCCGCACTCGGGACGCGTTTCTCGTCACACGCGGCAACAAACGCAAATGGCCGAACTATTATAATGTATAGCCATGAGTTCGGAACGTCGATGGGCTTGCAACTCGACCGCCACTTAGCCACATACTAAATATTTGTATGCCAGGAGCTTCATATAATAGTATTTTAGAAAAAAATGCTAAAACCAATGTCCATCTATCAATTAGAATAATAATTCTAATAGAGATATTGGTAAATATTCTTAATTGACAATAAGGAAGTATTTTCCTTCTAAATTTGTTATACAACAATTAGCGGAGTCGCTAAGTTATTATATTATTAACATGTCCAGTTCCATGAACGAACTTTTATGTGCTTCTATTGAAGCATTTGACATCAGTTATGATTTAAATTAGTTTCTAAGACAATAGAAGGAAACTTTAGCACATTTTTAACATTATATAAGAATTTTAATAACTCGGTAACAAGAAAAATCAAAAACAATAATATTGTACTAGTAGCTGATACTCCACCCATAACGATTGAGGAAAAAAAATTATAACAACGAAAAATATACATTCGACCTGGTGCATCAAAATATACAGAGAATGCTAAGCAAGGAACTGAAAATTAAATTATTCATAAACTATATTGATATCGATATATTATATGTATAACAGAACATTGACTTAGAAGTCACCAGTTCATGCTTAACTTCAATATGCACCAGGTAACAGGTTCGTTCAGCAGAGAAAAAGCTATGCATGAAGGCTTACTGATAGTTACAGATAATATAAAACACAAAGAATGTCCAGATATTGTGAGCCTATCTGTTGAGGGAACTATTGTAGTGGCGTGCATAGAACTTGAGCGGTTTATTGTATTAAGCGTATACAGATCCAAAATTAATCATATGATGTTTTCGAAAATATTTTTGATGATATATTGCATAAAATCAGTAATAATAGTGAATATATCGCTGTATGCGGAGATTTTAATGTAAATCTATTGGAAGATTCTTATCTGCGTATTAGATTTCTGGAGCCGACTAGGATCACAGATGCTTCCTTAACTTGCCTCGCTAACATGTTCACAAATATTAAACCACAGTATAAGGTGGTCATAAATAAATTATCATCTGACCATTGTGGACAGCTACCTACGTTTGAAATAATGCTGAAAAAAATACAAAATGTAAAATAGGAATCGTACCTGTGAACACTGGTGGTCCTGAGCAGTTCAAAAATAATGTACTAATAAAGTTGACTAATCTAAAATATTATAACGACCCTAATAAAGTTTATGGTTCATTTTCGACTGTGACTAGGTCTCAATGAAATAAAGTCTTCAAATCAAAAACTATTCATGTTAAAAATGCCTTATCATTTAGCGATTGGGCAACGGGGGCTTTCATACGAACTTTACACGGAAAGGTTGCTTAATATTTAAATAAAATATAATAATTTGGATAAGTTTATAAATCATATAAAAAATTATTCCAAATCGATATTTTTCGAAACTGGACAACACACAATGCGTCATTCAGAATTTTGAATGAAAATAGCCGATAAAACTTTAAACGAAAACATAAACATGGCTTTTGTTTTTGAAAACATTTTTTAATAATCCAGTTATGACTACACAACTTTTTAAAGTCATCGCCCACTCTCGCTGAATCTCTATTGAAGCGTAACGTCGATTATTGTGGCGTTGCATTTGATTTTGCACATATTAATTATAATAATATTCTTAATGCCTTTAAATATATAAAAGTAAAAAAGACTGCAGATCTTGATGGCCTCTCTATAAAAATAATTAATTCAGTAATAGACTATATTGCTCCGTGTTTAGTATCGATTTAGTCCATCATCATCATCGCCATCAACACAAACATTATGCTTGTGTTGATGATGGTGTCTATACAGATGTAATGAACAAAAGCAAAATAATTCCAATATTTAAATCCGGTAGTATATCTGACCTTTCGAACTTTAGACCGATATGAATACTACCAACATTTAGTAAAATTTTTGAAAAACTGATCGTAAATCAACTATCGTGGTATTTTTATAACAATATTTAGAGGAACGTTAAACAGTTTGGATTTACAAAGGGCGCTCAACAACCGAAGGCGGTATTGATCTCAATCAGCAAATTTTTGGTGCCTGGGAGGAGTCACGGGACGCAATTAATGTTTTCTATTATTTATTCAAGGCATTTGATTGCGTTTATCATGATACATTGATCAAGAAATGACGTCACTACGGTGTCGGGGGTCTCTCGCTTGGATTTATGGAGTCATATTTGAGCGGCAGATATCAAAGCGTTGATATTAATGGTGAGAGGTATTCGGGATCTGCAATCGGTATGGGTTCACTTCTTGGACCATTTCTATTTCTAGTTTATATTAATGATCCATCATATCTTGAAAATAACGAGCATGGGATTGTATTGTTTGCTGATGACACTTCCTTGCTTTTTAAGGTGAATAGACAACAACCAGATTTTGACGAAGTAATCTTAGAAATTATCGAGTGGTTAAAATTGATGATTTTTTACTCAATGAAAAGAAAACAAATATAATTAAATTTTAGTTGTCTAAAACTAAATTGGTTGACACAAACGTAGTAGTCAGGGACGAGATACTCGATATTATGGACACGACCCTATATCTTGGTTTGACTTTAATTAGTAAATTACGGTGGAATTTCCGTATAATAAAATTGGCGAAAAAGCTTAGTTCTGCAGCATATGCACTCTAAAGGATACAGTGGCTTACAAATGAAAGCACTCCAAGATTAGTTTATTTTAGTACCCTTCATAGTCTCATGACCTATGGAATTTTATTATGAGGTCATGCAGTCACTATTAACACAATTTTTGTGCTACAGTTACGGGCTATTCGTACCATTTGTAAATTGAGACCTACAGCATCTCTCAGAGAAAAATTTAAAGAAATTAATATTTTAACTGTACCGTCACAATACATATACGAAAATCCGGTATATGTTACAAGAAATATAAAATTGTTCCAAAAAATGAGCGACATTCATAATGTTAACACTAAATATAAGAATGATGCTCATAAAACCAGACTCAGCAAAGTTAACAAATCATTTAAGGGGCAATGTGTGCGCTTTTATAATAAGGTACCAGTTGAAATTTAAAATTTGCCATTTCATGACTTTAAAACTTTCTTTAAAAAACGTTTAGTGGCTTAACACACGCCATAATAGCCCTTAGGCTATTATGGCGTATCTGAATAGATTAACGAATAAAAAAACACCGGTAGCACTCCGGGAGTGCCGGCAGAAGTGAAAACTTCAATATTAACGTTGTGTTTAATTATAAGTACTCTCATTTATGAGGTAGAATACAAGGTTTATTTATTGCGCTATCATACACAAATATGACAATTTATATGTTATTATTTATAATATTATATCGTTATTTATATATTACATTAAATTTTATCTCTCAGAAAAATCAACTTCCGTCCATAATTTCGACGACTTTTTCACCATCGTTATTACCAGAATCATCATCGCAAATTTTTATTCGAAATTATTTTTTTGGTAAACCTACACTGCAAATGGGCTTATTATGGTGTCATGAAAACGTAGGTTAATGCTATAAAGTATAAACATATTACAAATATTACATCTATTATGTGTAAATACAGACTCGATCGAAACCTAATCTTATTATTAAAATTGTATTTATTACTATTATTATTATTCGTTTTTTTTACGTTTTATAGTGCTCAGCTTATAGCTGGTTTTCTTGACGGTAGTTACGGGCTAAAGCCAAGTAAAAGTTTTTCATCTAGTATATTTATAAAGTACTCACTCATTTTCTTTCACTACTTCATCATCACTTTTTTCATTAATAGATGCACTTTGTTCAATTTCCATAATTTAAACAATTCACATATACGAATACACAACAGTGTGGTTACTACACAACAGTCAAGCCATCAGCTGTCACCATCCTCGGATACGCGTGGCACGCTGTACATAAACACACACGGACATTCGCGCAAGCGCCCTGTGCCGCCTAAACGGAGCAGCACACTCAGGCACGGTAAAAAGAGTGGGAGATACTAGTTCCTCTCCCTTCCCCTCGATCTTACGCTTTTTCGATCAGCATCTCGTGACCCTGACGCGAGTTTGGAAGTTTTTACCCATACAAAAAGTGCTCAGCGCCGCAAAAGAAGGTTTCACTTCAAAAACTCGTGGCACTAAATTGCTCCACTATCAGGCTGTTCCATGTGAATTTAAATACGCTTTATTGGCTGTCATATATTTTTGAGCGAAACCGAAAAATGAATCGGCATTCAGAAATGGTGTTAATGTTAATAGTAAAAGAATACCATAATGACGTATTTCAAGTGTAATTTTATTGCCTACGAATTAAAGATATTTTTAATTTGATTTGATTTGATTTAAAAGATAGTAAAATAAATACATGTAACAGAAGGTATGCTTGTTTTCAGATAAGTCCCCATGAAGACGATGATCACACTGTGCGCAGGCGGCCGATGCGTGTGACTGTCCGCGATGCCTGGCTACCGAATAATCATTGTCTCGCTGCTGGTTTTTGCGGTGAGTTCCTTCATCCAATATTATTATATCGTAGATTACATTTCATTCTTATTTATATAATTGCATCGGCTGCTCTGATCAAAATTATATCTAGAATAAATGGCAGCGTTGAAAAAAAACGGTCGATGTTAAAAATAAAAACAGGTATGTCCTCGCATATGCCCCCACGTCGTATCTAATATTTTATTGTTTTATAAAGATTATTTTTGTGTTATTTAATTTTATCTAATTATTGATTTCCAGTTCACAGATTTTTCAATGTTTCGAGTACGTTTGTAGAAATAAACAGCGTTTGAATTGTTTGAAGCGTTAAGTTTTCTAAGGGTTTTCAAGGAATATTCGTTATTCATGAAGTGAGATATGTGGATATTGAATATTTATGGTTATTTTTAATGATTAATATGGGAATTAAAACTATTTCACCACTGAGAAAATCGCTGAAGACGCCGGGGAAAGAGTGAGAAAGGTTTTTCTAGAAAGTTTCATGGATCAGGAGCTGGTGTTTGTGAAGCCGGTAGGAATATGCTCATTGAAAAAACCAAACAAAATTTGCGGTTAAAGGAACCACGTCAGGAACGAAATTCCTTATGTTTTTCTTAAACTCCAAACGTAACTCGATATGGAAATCTAGGTTGTTCATCTTCGTGTATTTTCGTCATGTAAAAAAAAAGCGTTAAGCTCGCTCCATGCAACTATTTTTTTCTCTCTGTATAATCTGTATCTTTTATTTTCTACAATTTTTCATTGCAAATAATTTAAGGGAATAAAACTAATTAAAAACTTTCATTTAATATTAGAAATATGTATATTAATTTATTAAAAGTAAAATATAAAATATATAAAATGGTGCTTTGCAAATTATATAAAATATTAAATAAAAAAAGCACTAAATAGCGCTATCTGTTTTCTTTGTTGAGAACTGCTAATTTCGTCAATCTGCACAATAATTTAATTTTTGAAATCGATAATAGATGTCACTTTTGTTAATATAAGATTAGTATAAAAACTTTAAAATTGAAAACTACACTAAACTAAAATATCCAAAATCGAATGAAATTCGAAAATTAATCATACAGAAATAACGATGACGCTATTATTTATTGCAAATGCATGTAACATGATAAAAAGTAGATATTTTTACCGAAGTTTTGAAAAACGAACTTTCTGCTATTCAGCGATGGCTCCTGCACACTTACTTAATTACCTAGCGCTTGTTAGAAAGAAACAGGGAGAAGAGATTAGATAAAGAGAGAGAGAGAGAGTAGCTGACAGTAAAATGAGGGGACATAACGCTTTTTCCTTACGTGACAATTTTGACCTAACGAGACCTCCCATAAGCCGCATTAAAGTTAAGTTCAATAAACTTCGTTCTAAAAAACATTTACAGGGTTTCACAATATTTCACTTCTTACAATGACGCGAAGTTAGGCAGTTTTTGCAGACTTTTATACGGCCTCAATTCCTTTTATGATAAGTGTTACGAGATATGTATAGTGGAGGTACATCAAGTATCAAGATCTGAATTACGTACACAGCTCACATCTTAGACTAAACAAATAATCAAATAATCAACATCACAAATAATCAACATCAGGATAGACACCGATATCGGGTCGCATTCGGAGTCGGAGTTTACATCAAGGTGAAAATTCAATTTAAAACCACCGATTCAAATTATTATCTGGTCATAATTTAAGTTTTTGATTAAATACATTCACCAATATACATTAAACACATTTTATTAAGTTTCATATAAAAGTTCACTATACATAAACGATAGTGATAACTAACGTTTCAAAACACGCAAAGCATTGTAATCTCGTCGCCTATTGGCTTCGTTATTGCTTTAAATCACAAATCGTTTTATTATTTCGACTTATTGGCTTTGGCAACCGCGATCGCTTTACGTAGGCCGACAACAAACATCTTTCTGGGAAACCTGTTTTGTCGTGTACCTACTTTTCTATACTATTCAGTGGAATATAAATAGATATATAAGGATACTGGATGGCGTTAATGTTCATAGGATATTACACTAATTCTGCTAGTAAATGCCACATGGCATTACTATAACAACAATCGGCTGGCATAACATTATTTTGCATCCGCGAGGCGCGGGCAAAGCCGCGGGCGTTCCCGAGTGTTGTACTCTTAAAACAGCCCGAACAGAGAGAGGGTGGGCCTCGGGATGCACGACATGGAATATGATTTTATTGCTTCGCCTATAAAATCTTCTCGTTCTTATTCGTCGCGCGAGCCGAGCGCGTCTGATTGCCGCAAATGTTATTAAATAAATATTGATTCGCCCGAGCCGGGGCGGCGCTACAAAGGAAAAAATATGGGAAGTTAGCGGGGCGGAATTCTTCAAAGGCGCGCGCCACGACCGAGCGACCGGCGCGAGCGCTCGAGCCGGCGTCGCGGCGCGCGCTTAATGGCAGTACGTGCGTTTCCTCGGGCCGATGCTGTAGACGATGCATTGAAGTGTTGGAAAATTCCTAAAGTGTCTAAGGTTCGATTGCTATACGAAAAAGAGAGAGAAATAATGTGTTGAGTAGATATATAATAAAAATAAAAAGAAATTGCAGTTCGGCTAAAAATAATATTGCAAAAATAAAACCAATAAAACACATAGGTTGTCAAGATAGAGCGAGAAACTTCATAATTGATCTATTCATAAGTTTGACGAAATCGTACCCAGCTCGAATCTGTACATAGCATGTTTTTCCAAAACAAAAATTATTTGGATTATGTAGACAGACGATATTGAATTCAATACCATATTTTTTATGAATTAGTGCTGTGGTTTGTATAAATAAAATGAATTCGAAAATTACTAAACCGATTTCGACGAAACTTTTTGCAATGCGTCAATCGAAACCCAGAGTCTAATCTAAGATACGATCTATCAAGCTTTTCGCTCGTCAAGCGGATATATATCTTACTCGTTTACCCGGGGCAGCGTATAGACGAGTAACATATATATCGTTCTACTTTGTCAGGTAGACAGTTTGCATCCTAAAAGATGGATATTATTTTTTAAGATAGAAAGAAGAAGACAAAAGTACGCATTTATGAAATAATCATAGTAAACATAAAACAACCTACGCGAGTGGACCTGCTTAAAAAAGCTACCTTATTCCTTTTTTTCATTAAACCATGATGTCGCCACTAATTACACAAAAAAAAAAAACCACGATTATATATATTATCTTTATTTTCTGGCATATTTTATTATAGGCGTATTTAATTAAATTAATGTATAGAATTTATTTATTTAATAAAATAAATAAATATTACACCAGTGGATTTTATAGACTTCCGTATCTCGAAAATCTGAAACTTTGAGGCGTACAATCGAGGAAAACTTTTTTTCTTTAGCTCTCGATATAATCCCTCAGTTCAAGTATCTAAACTTTTTTTTCTGTGTAATAATCGAATTTTAAAAACCTATAAGCTTCCAGCGGGCGCCAATAAATACAGCTCCACGATTAAGTTATAACTTTGAAAGGAATCCAGTTCGATTTTCGTCTAGTTTTTTTTTTATGCTGCAATTAAATTATATACACACACAAAAATTAGGTACAAATATAGAAGCTTGATTTTAATCCGCGCAGTCGCAGCCTCGGAAGGCTCCAGACGGAGAGGAACGGTGCTAATTATCAAAAGCGCAGCGCCTCTTCAAACGAAAATTTGGTTAAGTGAAGTTCACCATTTAAAGATGCTAGGCAGCCCTCGACAGCCCGCCGGCGTCGGGCCGAGCTCGAGGGCGGCGGGCGCTGCTTGATTTACAACTATTTTAGGCAACTAATTCTCACTCCGAAAATCGCTTAAACCCTTTTTCATACACAGTAACAATATGTGATGTTAAGTCCTTCTTGTTTTGAGTTTTTTTTGTAATGCTGTGATTTACTAGAGTTTAATTTAGTATTCATTAAAAAGCACATTAGCGCGCTTTAGTCGGTGGAGCTGTGCTGCGATCAACTTACACAGAATAAGGACATTTTGTCCACTTCCCTATCTAACACACCTCCTTAATCAATATCTTATCCATCGGATATCCTATTCATACACAAGTCGTGCAGTGTGGCACTGGTGTCTCTAATGTTGTGAGTGTCCATGGGCGGCGATGACTATTCGCCTTTTAGTGGCTTTCGAACTCGTCAGACTCTCGAAAATGACATATATATATATAAAAACAATAACCGTGCCTTATAGAATCATTGACACCGCCCCTTTTATATATATATCGCTACTAAAGAATTTAATTTAAGCGAATTGTTAAACCCTACAGTTTAAACCTCGAAGTTGATCAGAGAGTGAGTAATTATTATTATACGCTACCCGTGCCGTATAGAGCGCTTGTAATGGTGAAATTACATTCGAACTCTACAAAATCCAATAAAACCAATCTCGCTGGCAACTCATAACACACTCGAAAACTCGAAACTAATAATCGCGAAATTAATTCAAAGTTGTTCACTAGCGTGAATTTTCGCAGGCGGATAACACGCTGTAAGTTTCGGGCACTTATTTAGTAAACCGCGAATTACAAGCTATCACGCGACGGCGGATTGTAATTAAGAGCCTTGCAGGAAATGTAAGGGTATTGCTTGAATATTGTATACACGCCGTGTCTCGGGTCGCGTTGGTAAAGAATTATTTTGTATCGATCTCTGTCTAGTTTTTATTGCGATTGCGATCTCAGTCCCTTTCCTAATACCGTTCTCTATTCCATTTTGAGTTTCAAACCGGGCACGATCTAGGTTGCGATGCTTGAAATATCTTATATCTTTGTCTATGATAATAATTGCTACCAAATTTCACTGCAATGAGACGTTCAATTGATACGAGAAAACTATGGAAATGAACAAACTCACGCTCTCTATTATACATTTTAATACGTGTATTTTTAAGATTACAAAGCCCGCTAAAACTGTTTTGTCATTATTAAATGTATTAACGCAGCTGCACCTATTCCATTTTTAGTTTTTTAATACGGTATTTTTTAATTTTTTTGTATTTCTGTATTTAAAAGTTTTTAATTTGAGTAACAATGTAGTGAAAGCGTTTTTTTTTAATAACTATAAAAATGCCTGAGTAATGACTTTTCGAATTGCTAATAAGATAGAGAAGGCAGTAGTACCAAGTGACGTCATTGTCTACAATCATATCAGAATAATGTTAACTCTGTTTTGAAAGAAAGAGATAGGCTTATAGTCTAACATTATAGCTTTTAGTGGCTTATAGTTCATCAATTAATTAACCAGATTTCATTTAATTTCACTTTAAGTCATCAATTACTAGTCGGCTTATATCATTCATTATCAAATATGTTATTCTAAATATCAATAAAGTATCCTATTTTAATAAAAGGAATTAAAGACATAATTTTCAAAATACACCTTTTTTAAACAGAGTCTGAATATAAAAAAAATATGTGAATATGTGTTTGATTAGTCGGTTGTGGGGAAGGGGTTCCACGAGAAAGTCATAAACAACTGCCTAAGATAAACCTATGAAAAGGAAGCTCAGGTCCAACCTGAGCTTAGAACCAATCTAAGGATACTATTTTAATTAAGGCCACTCTGGGTGGGTGGTGTTTGATATAGTTTTTGTTACTCTGGGGTTGTAGGTGTTCAATTTTGGGTGGCGCAGCCGACGCACGAATTCAATGATGTACATTATCTTCAAGACAAGCATATAAGAGTAAATGAGTTTTATGTGTTATAATTTTATGTATTTTATATAATATAAGCAGTGGTGGCAGAGTAGACAACGTCGTTGCTTTACAACTTGTAGGTACCAGGTTGTTTTGGTAATCATAGGCTATTGACCACATGTTCTATGTCTCACACGTGAAGTTCTTGTCCTCAGACATTGACAGCACGCCCATTAAATTATATTTAAATATGCATTTATAATTGAGCATATATTTATTAGTATGTATGTTTTGTATACTTATAATTAATAATTGCATATTTAATTGTAAGTTTGGAAAAAATATACATATTGGGTGTGTACTTTGTTTAAGAATTATAATAAAATCCTATTTTATTTTTTTTAATTTTAAAAATCCGTAGTATACAATGATAATCAATTTTATTCTGTCATCCATGAACCTAATCGGATACAGTACAGGGAAACGAAACTGATGTGAGAAACAAAATTGTTACTCGTAGTACTGAACCATCTACATGCGATAAGTACGCACGCATGACTGCCTTCGCTCTTATGTCGGTTAAACTGCCAGTTTGGGGTTCTTTTTTATGAATATCAATATCCGACATCTCGATGATTCTGACTATAGCTTTTAAGAATCTGCGTATGCGCACACTTTTTATCATTAAACGTATGAATATAAATATTCTCGGTAAAAAGTTAACTTTTATTCGAGCTTTCGTAAAATATCCCGAGGCGGCGGCGCGGCGGCTCACCCGGGGGCCCCCTCGGGGAGAACGATTTATCGCTGAGATAATTTATGACTTATGTCTAAGGCATACTTATCGATTAACGCGCTCTACGGCGGCAGCTTACTTACGGAGGAATGAGAATCTTTTTTAGGGTTCTACGTATTTCTGTGACGTGTGTTCGATTTTTTTTTTGCAATAACAGTACACTTTTTTTTCATACCAACAATAGACATGTTGTTACGACTGTTTTTGGATAATTTTTCTGTCCTGTGACGGCGTAGGTTTCACGCGCCATGCTGTTTCACAAACAAAAATGACTACTGCAAATATGTATTGAAATTGGCATTCCAACAAAATCCCAGATCGTTTGTTCTTCGAATATCACTTATAGTATAGCTACTAAATGCAAAATTTCTTTTACAAAACCGGTTTTCAACAACGCTCTTTACCCGACTGCCAAAAAAGGGTATAGTTTTTCGCGCGTATCTTGTATGTTTGTTTGCAAATTTCTTTATTGCCCATCCAACGGTTGAATTAATTTCGACAATTACGGTATTGTTAGATTCGTGTCAAAAACCCACGTGTCCTTAGATAGATATTTAAAAAGAAAAACAAAATGGGGGAATTTTGGCGCCAAATTGTGAGTAGTTTAAAAAATTTTTTTAAACAAACCTTTCGAGTAAGGTATCAAAATAAAGAGAATCAAAAGGAGATTAAAAACTATAAGTATATCGTGTATTTAAATTTAATCAGAGATGATTATAACCATTTTAATTCAATCACTCGAATAAATTTACAATCAATTTAGAAGTCTATATTTAAATGTCATTTCATTTCATAAATAAGGGTTTTTAAATTGCGGTTTACTATTTTTTTCTTTTCATTTGTGTTTTCTTTGACACGCTATCAATAGTACTACTTATCAATCATCTCTACATTTTTCCCGACTTACAAAAGTCATAAAAGTACACGCTTTCGTTCATAGGAATGTACCGGACGGAACACTAAAAGATACAAAACAAAACAAATAAAAAAATTAAAAAACCCGTCTGCGAAAAATCAACAGATAAGCAACGCACTAAAAAGACCAAAACAAGATTGAGAACAAACCTAAAACCTAATAAACTGAGCGACGCACTAAGCGTTGCTCGTCTGTTGATTTTTTGCAGTCAGGTTTTTATTTTTTTAATTATTTATTTTTTAGGCAAAATATTAACTCTATATTTAAATATTGCGTTATCGTAGTTTGTCTGTTTTACAATAAATAATAGGTAAAACAGACTATAAATGAAGACACATTTTGACAGGCGTCCAGTTTTGTATTGAATTTGTCAGTATTTTCCATTTCGTTGAACATTCTTCATTGCCTTTTCTTTCATTTTCATTACCTTATTCCTCATTAATCCTTTTTATTGATTCTCTTAATAACACGTTTGTACTGTTACACGACAATATTTTGATAATGCCATTAAATAGTGTACTGTATGTCAATGATATTTTAATTTTATTAATGTGTAACACCTAAATTTGCTGTTTATTAATAGTATGGAGCAACTAAAAGCGGCAAATCTAGCTTTGAAAATTAACGTTATTAAATTTAGTTGATGACAGACGTGAAAAGTGGAATATATTCTATAAATAAATCACATCAAACAACATTGATAGATAGGTGCACAGGTAAAAAATATAGTTATTAATTAATTGTATTAAATTGAGATAGAAATTATTGATAATGAAGATCACAGTATATTCTTCAACATTAGCAAATATTTGGTTATAAAAAAAAAATCTAGAATTTTCTCGTTCCCACATTAATTTGTAAATTTTATACAGATTTATGTAGTGAAATAAATGATACATCACTTAATTTGTACGAAAATATATGAATTTACTTATTGTTCTTCCAATGGTTATAATTTCCAAGTTCATTGGAAAATAAGATCGGGATGGAACAATTCGAGACTACTGCTGTGAGTTTTATTATTTTGTGAATTCGATGAATCTTTGTACAATAAAATTCTATAACATAAAGTTCTTGTGACAGACGGACATGACGAAACTATTAGGGTTCCGTTTTTGCCATTTTGAACCATCCCAAACCATCAGATTCCTATGGAACGACAATGGTTACTGTATGACCAATATTAAATGACGTGTTTATCCTAACGTCTCCGTTTGACGACCGGTATATCCATCTGATCCATGTAAGTATCTCTAATCTCATTCAAACCATTCAATGCGAAGGTACCATCAAAACACACTAATGCCATTTGCTTTTTATGTTAGACGATGAAGTTGACTTCTATTTCACGCTATTGTTTTTTTTGTTAAAACGTAATACTACTACGTAAGTAATATAAACTTACGAGAGTATCAAAAATATTTTCTTTTTATGTCATTTAAAAGGGCAAACCATCATAAAGGTGATCACCACTGCCCATGGATGTTCATAACTCTAGAGGAGTTACCAGCGTTGCCGGTTTCTTGAGAGGAAATAGGATATCTGATATAGGGAAGAATAGAATGAATTTGGGGAGTGGTAGAGGGAAGTGGCACACCGGTACTCTCGCTTAATGGACGAAACACAGCAGCGGAAGCCAATACTTCACGTCTTTATCCTGTGAGAGTGTGGTATCTCCGGCCGAGATGACCTATTTGCTCCACGTGCTCCAGCCAAGTTGGCCACAGCATAGCTCTACTACGGCAAGTAACAGAGTTAAAAGTGGCAATGTCACAATGCTTCGTCCAGCATAACAGATGGAATCAGAGAATATAAAAATAGAAACACAGATTTATCTTCCGTAAATGTAAATTGGTCGCGTGTAATTTATCCTTAAGAACTTAAGTACTTTGCGCATACGCGGAGCGTATGCAATTGTAATATATTGTGCACTCACATCCCAAATATGTGTACCTCTATGAAATATACGTCGACTCGAATAAAAATGTTTATGTAATTTTCTTCATGTTTTGTGTGATGTTGTGTAAGCGTCAATAAACAGTTTTGTTTATTGACGCATCGACATCAACAAACCGTTTTGTTTATCAACGAAACAACATCAACAAACAAAACATATACAACAAACAACGGAAACCTTCCCATTTAAATACCTTATTACATTCCGCACGATTTCGTGAACGTACGGGATATTATGATTTCATCGTATTCGGCCGGCAAATAAAATAAAACGTACAAAATAAACAGTGAATCCTGCGCAACTACAACGCAAGATTTCCCGTATAAATAACGCGGCGCATACAAATCGCCGGCTGCCGCCGACGGGCCGGCCGTTCGTATTAATATTTGCATAATTTTTCTCGCAAACAAGGAGCGACTGAAACGAAATAGAACCTATAACGTCATCGGATCGATACTAGCGCCGGCGCCACGTCTGACGTGAAAACGTCGACTATTATTCCGTTACCTGTCTGTACGTCTGTGCGTTGATCGATGACGTTTCTTGACAAGCGATTCCGATATCTAGTCGACGTGGAAGCCGTATGGTCATCAGTATTATAGAAAACGATAAATGACATTTTATTTGGTGCTAGCATTATGCAGTCTGAAAACGAAGCAGAAAAATACTTATTTAATCAGAATTGAGTTGAGTCGGAATCGAGATAGCCTACTTGCATAAACTTCGCAACCGGATTCGCAACCTTCGACCCGGACCAGCTCGCCAGGCCACTAACAGAGGGTCGTCTCATGCTGCGCTGTTCAGTTCGTAGTCGCGATTAAAAAACTTCAATCATCGGATCCACGAGCAACGTGTATTGTTTGTTTTTCGTCATTGTTTTCCTCGCCAAAAATACCATCAGCATCATATTCATGCCTGGCGCTCAACAGCACGACATTTCATGCGCAATTTTCTGGCACTTACGATAAAATTTTGGAATGACTTACCATCGGGAGTATTCCCAGTGAACTGCTACAAGAAGAGATCGTACTTCTGATAGGCCGG
This sequence comes from Eumeta japonica, assembly GCA_005406025.1. NCBI lineage: Eukaryota > Metazoa > Arthropoda > Insecta > Lepidoptera > Psychidae > Eumeta > Eumeta japonica. The sequence goes on from BGZK01000382.1 coordinate 351,423, forward strand.
CAACGCACCGGTAGCTCCTATTGGTTGCGGATGTCCGTGGGCGGCGATGACCATTTACTCTTTGGTGGAGTACATGCTGGTGTGTTTCTTAAAAATCTCATTAAAAATGTGGCCTTCCCGTTATCACTCTAATTTACCGATTTTGTGAGCTATGTCGGTTACAATGAATTCTCTTCATCTCGTCTCGGATTTCATTTAGCCGAGAAACTCCGAACATAACCCTTGTCAATCAGCATGATCAAAAAGAAACAAAAATACGTATCTCTAATTCACATGGAATTAAAAACGTAGCTGGCATAAAGCAAGTCTATCACATTTTGGTAGTATACGGTTGTCGGTATGAGGTCTAGTTGAGCTATGTGAGCGCGGGTATCAGGAAACATGCAAATTAAAATATCCCGCGTGGCCGGTGAGGCGAGTGACGCGTGGCAGGAAGGTCGATGCTTGTTAGAAAAAACGCACCGATCGACACACGCCCACGTCCTCAAATTGGCGTGTATGCCTCAGTTAGAGTCCGGAATGCGATTCGTTATCCAATTTTTATATGTGAACAGCACAAATCGGCACCCGACTGTGGTTGGTGCTCAATAAATAATTGTCAATATTTGTGCCTAAGAACTACGCAATAGGAAAAAACCTTCATAAGCACTTATTGAGTGATTTCCAAATTTAACTGGTGCAATGAAATTAAGGGATTGAAGGAATAGTTTTTATTTTGTTGCCAGATTATTTATGCATTTTGAGTAGTCCGGTTTTAATTTTTCGAGCATTTATTTTATTCTTTATATCTTTGATTCCATTTAAGATACGCAAAAAAAAAAGTTTTTGAATAACGAATGATTAGTTTGCTTCTAATTATGTAACTTTCAAACATTTATTATTATTTATAAATAATATTATATTATGCATGGATGATTTACATAAAAGTTAAATCTCTTAATTCGGTTAGCTCAGTAAGAGATAGTAAATTGTGAGGATTTTGTAATAGTATACTATGTGATGTAAGACACTAATAATTACACCTTTCAAAGATTTTAACTTACCGAGTGCCACATAGGCTTGGCCTTTATTACAGGTTTTGCTCGCGCGGGGGGCGCGGGGTGCGGAATTAGTGCTGTATTATTTATTTCTAAAGGCTTCAAAATGAAACAATTTTGTTAATAATTTACAGCTTATACATACTTGAAATTTACTATTTAATACCTTTCTTTTGATACGAACATATAAGTACAATTAATTATTTTTTATGAAATAAATGGATTTACATATGTAAATTAGCATTATGAAAGACTTCACATGTTTCTGTCATGTCGCTCAATCTCTGAGTTACTAATGCAAAGTTTTTTCTTCCATTTATAACAAAAGATACGAAATACCATAATTAAATTGTACTTTGTTTAATATCCAATAAACAACAATTTTCAAAAGAGATTATTGTAGAGTTGTTTTTGTTTTAGTAATAAAAGAATCTTCTTAATTTGCAACGTATAGAACATTGAAATTGTTACAGGAATTCTGAAAAATCTATGTAGGTAGTAAACACTAAATATAAACTGTGTACTTTCAATATACAACATTACCCTGTTATATCTTTTTCCTTGTCATTTCTAAAGCTATATCTGTTATTTATTTTTTGCTTAATTGACTCTTATGTGACAAAAAAAATTAATTCACTTCTATACCTGAAAATGAAATTATGAGCCGCCCTAGGCAGGTATCGCTCGACAGTGTGACCCAGGAAAGTGGGGTTGTTGAATAGACGCTAAATAAATGTTAATATTTTGGAAAAGCATTATTTTATTTTAGCTCGCTGACTATCTCACGTGAAACATTTCATCGTTATTGCTAACATTTTGGATACATCCCGTCGAATGATATTATACAACACGGACTTATCCCACAACTAATTTCAGTTGTTACGAGTTATATGAAGTTATCGAATGAAGGAATTCTCGGACAACAATATTTACAGATTGTGTTTTGTGATAATTCTTATGGTCCGATGGGTAAAACGCTAGTTTCAAAGCTTAGATGTATCAAATTCGCTTCTAAGTTTAAATAGAAATTTCCAGATTTTGCCCTTCGCTTACTTTCGTTATAGTTTTGAGTTATGGAGAAAAAATTGGTCTTAAAACTAGAAGATACAGTACATTATAATAAACACTAAGAGACAACAGACAATATAGCTGATGTTGGTTTCTGTCAGGTAAATCTATATATATAAAGATGAATCGCCAAAATGTATGTTCACTTCCGAACGACTGCACCAAATTGGATCATTCTTTTTTTGTTATGTACGTTATTGTCAGGACAAGGTTTGTATGAAAGAAAATAACTCTTTCTATCTGTCTGTCTATCTGTTTGTCCGGGGTATCTTCGGGACGGCTGTACAGATTACTATGCGACTAACACTGAAACATAGAGGAGCTTGCTGCGCTACTTAGATATTACTTATCGCTACATTTTTAGGGTTCCTTCTTGAAATAAACTCTTAAAAACATGATAATTTATTAGAATTGAATCAAAAGTGGTACCGAAATAGAGATCGGGAGAAAAACTAGAACCAGGATTAGATCGAGACGAAATAAAAAACGAGGGGCGGGGTCGGAATTATGATGGGTGCGGCGTCATCAGTTGATACTAAAAATTTAGGAAACCATTCCATGTTCTTTCAATTTACTCAAGAATAGTGCAAATAATAGATATTTGCACTATTCTTGTGTAAATTAGGCTGCTAAAGCTTAACCCCGGCTTCGTCTATGAATTTATATTTCTAAGACGATTTCAATAATTCTTTAATTTGTAGGAAGCCACTTTATCCCCAAGTATTATAGCTTATATCTTATTTTGGACGGATAGTGGAATCGGAATTGAAAGCTGGACTGGGAGTTAAATCGAGAAAGGGACCAGAATCAGAATCGAAAATGGGACCTGGACTAAAATTAACAATGGGACTGGGATCAAAATCAAGGCTAAAGACAAAATCTAAACTTAAAGTGTGGACGGGATGTTTATTGTTCCCTGTATTATACCTATTAGGGTTTGTCCTCGACTTTGACCATGTATTTGTATTATTGGACCTTTCTACTAGATGGATTCTAAGAATTCATTTTCTTATAGAAAGCTATACTATCCTTAAGCAATGTTGCCTATATTTAATTTTGGTACTTACCCCCGATTTCGTTCAAATCGGGAATCGGAATTAAAAGTGGGACGGAGTGCAAAATCGAAAGTGGGACGGGACTGTGGTAGAGTGTGGGGACGGGATCACAATCAAAAACTGATATCGTAATCAAAAACAGAACGGGGATTGAAATAGACATCGATTGCTACGAAAGGAAAATAAACCTTCTTTTCTGAGGATCTACGAAAGAGCCATGTGATGAGAATGTCGCTCAGGTAAGATGATTATTAACAATTGTATAAAATGTCATACCTCAGCCCTTGAACAAGTCTGAACGGTAACATAACTATCAAAAGGTATGATAAGAAGTCGTGTACAGAAAATTATATTTGTTTTTATCACATCAAACTCTCGAATAGACGTACCGAAAAATTCGATAAAGGCAAAAACATTAATACTTCATTACTTGTGTACGAAATCGCCTAAAAAAAGGGGCCCTTCGTACCTCGATGCGGGCCCGTAAAGGGATTTGACGGACCGGGCCCGATCGCGTCGTATGCCAACGACCGCTGTAAATATTATATTTTGCGGTGTGTACAGGCCTAATTTTATAGGCGGAGGGTTGGGAAAAAAATGAATTTTCAGCAGGTGCGAATTGTTATTGCTTGTCGTTTGGTTTAACTGCCGCGCGCGTTGAGTATGTTCAGGGTTCTACGAAGATGGTCAAGTGCGAGCGTGCTTAATATCGGAATCGAATTCTGTATTGGGCTTTGCTTTGAACTTGTTATTGTAAATCAAGACATGTACAAAAAGATGTATGAATAAGATGATAAGTACATAGTAACGACACCTGGAGATATCAATTGAAATGTAATATAAAATAATGTCATTTTCTTTGAATTCAATATTGAAATCTCTTCAATATATCTTTGTCAGATAGTATTCACTTTTTTTTTAACTTTAATGTAACATATATAGGAAACTGTGATGTAATAATTTCCGATTAATTGAGCTGACAGTGGTATTCAGAGTTAAAATCGACAAATTTTACATGAATTGGGATGTTGTTTTGAATCGACTCATGTATTCTGTATATTAATGTGTTTTAATACTTTTTTTTAATTTGTCATAAATTGTACGTTTACATAATGGTTTATATTGTAAAAGCACAGCTACAGAAAAATCTCATTCTATTTTTTTTTATCATAAAAAGTAAATCTTACAATGTGCATATAATTTTACTTCAGTGTCATTATATTGTAGATTAATGTTTTAAATTAAAATATTTAAACTTTCATAAAGATTTGCTTTGAGGTTGAAAAGCATTTCGCAAAGAAAAAGCCGGAAGTTTTCGTTTTGTTTTTTATCCTTTATATTTATAACAGTGCGTCCACTGCATAAAATGTGAGTATTCATTTGTAATTTTTCAGTGTTGATATCTTAACCGAAATCAACATCATCCGTTAATATACAATCAAAGGACAGAAAATGGAAATTCTCAAAAAAATTTTTCGAAGTATGGTAGAAAAATATCTCTGGATAAATTATGTTAAATTTATATTTTTATTAATTCACTTCAAAAATCACTTTAAGCTACACGCTAACGTAGAATTTTATTAGTTGCGTAGAAAATTAAGATGTAATGTGAGGAAAACAATGTATTATGTAAAAATAATACATTATTTTTCGCGATTAAGGCAAACACATTAAATGGGTTATAAGTACAGCAGTTCGTGTTAGAAGATTGTTCAACTCCGAATATATTGCTTAATTTATCTAAACGTTGCCCGTATCGTAAACGCTACGAGTTTATGTTCAATTTTAAATGACGCACCCCTTGAGAGATATAAAAATCGCTTACGAACTTCTAGATTTAGAATCGGTGCCAGAATAATTAACTCAACTATTTCGCATGTAAAATTTGCAACCAGTAAGGTAAATAGAAATTTTATTTTCTACACCAAAGACCGCCAACGAGTGTCTGATAGATACGTTAGTTAAAAAAATTCACCTGTATACGGGTTGATATGAAAAAAAAAAGTTATCGAATTTGAAAATATGCCCATACTAGACAGTCTGGACGTGTCTAATATGAATGATACCACTTACAATTTTACGATATGATTACAAGCTCTTGGATTTCATTAAAAAATGGAGTCCAGTTTCATTTTCTTTCACAATTAAAATATTCTTTCACTAGTTGAGTATCATCATATCATCTTTTTTATGTCAAAAATTAATATATATTTGAGAACCGTGGCAGAATGTGTCGTGACCTAAAAAAAGGGTAAGAAAAGAAATTCACTTATTAAAATGTGAACCCTTCGTCGAGTTGTTATTAGTTTGCTGCCGTTTGGGAAAGCATATAAAGCGCGTTTTTTTTTTCTTTACACAATCCCATTACTTATTACGGCCGAAATTTGACTGAGTATTAAAAAAAAATCTCATCTCTCGTCATATCCGCGTTGCGCGCCGGCGCCTCTCCTTTGCAAAGATTGCCGCTTCGATGAATTTTTATTAAATTAATATTGATTTACGGAGGGGCGATGGGGGCGATTTTCTAGACGAACGAACGCGCCGGCGGCGAACACCGTTTTACGAGTTTGTACTTTTGATTATAATTTTTTCTTATTGGATATTCATTTTGGAACATGGACGATTTTCGAAGTCTTTTTTTTTGGATGTCTTTCCTTGGGTATTTCTTAAATACGAACTAAATGCATGAGATTTTATCAGCCTCCTCTTTGAAGAATAATGTAAAAGAGTAAAGAGAGAATTTTTGCTGAGACTATATCAAAATTTAAGACATAGAGTGGATTTATCTCAGCGATAACTTCTAAAACAGGTATTTAAAGCATACAGAAATGTATTCATGTTTTTAAAATCACATAATTATCCAATGTATTAGGAGAGTAGTACAGGTAACGTCCAGGGTAGCTCGATTTAATGTCATACCAAGTAATAAGCTATACGTTGCCTGTATTATATTATATTGCTTTTATAAACAATAAAGTACCTGAGCAACAGAGCTTTGCTAGGCGTCTTTTGGTCTAACTGTGGCAATTCGGGAACTTCTCACGGGAAAGTTTGCTTATGTTAATTTTCAATATTAAATATTTAGATATATGATATACATACACCACATGATATGCTAAGTTTACCTTTTATCTGCTCTGAGGTTAACAATGTCGTAGTGTCTTTTGTCCAATTTATGCCATATTAGTAGAGTTAACGTAGCGTTCGTCTGTTCATCTAATAGCATAGTAACAGTGCAATGATAACAAAATAGCAATAATTGCGCTATGCAGCAAGATTTTTCTTATATAAATAAACATTAGTGGTAAAACGTTATTAAAGTACAAATTTTGATTATAATCACCGGCTGCCGATGCCGAGACATTAATATACAAATTTGTATATGCACAAAAATTGCTCACTTAAAGTAAGAAGACTGTCTGTAAAATAAAAAAAAACTGGCCAAGAGCGTCGGACTGTGTTCATTATGTGGTTCCAAAGTCATTATTATGAAGCAATGCACTACAGATGAAAAAAGTACGTGTTACACTTTTTCCATATTTCCCGCACAGAATAAGCACTTTTGTCGCCTATAACTAGAAAAACAAGTATGTCGACTATTACTATTAAATTAGTGTAAACTAAAGTGTATTAGGAAAAGAGCATATGTTGATGGCACTTACGTTCTTGTGTTAAGAAGCACAGTTTTTCGACATTAACTCAAAAAACAGTATATCCGTTCTGCAAAATAATTTGCATGAAAGTATTTATTAAACGTTACCTTCGTTATTATCTCATATTTTATGGACATATGTACGGTTTAGAAAATAGAGGGGATAGGATATGATTTCTGCTGATTTCGGAGCGATTAATTCCGAAATTATTCATTAGTAAACAGAAAAAATTCTCACAAATCTAAAGGTGTTGTTAAAAGAACTGTCGAAACAAATGCACATGTTGACGTTTGCTGAAAAATTTTTTTTCAGCTTCTGTTACATATATGGAATGCCCCCGCTAAAAATATTTATTTTGTTATTTAACTACTGAACTAAATAGCGGCTTATACAAGATATCTACTCTATAAATTTCATCCATATACGTTTTGTCGTTTTTGAATAAAATACCTGTGACATACGGACATACGGACGAAACGACAAGAGTTCCGTGTTTGCTGTTTTGGTTCATAACCATAAAAAAGTTAATAAACATAAAACTTTATTTCAGACACAAAGTCCGTTTTTCAGTTTCATTTACTGTCAGACTGCCTTTGACTTAGATATTTATATTTTAGAATAATATTGAAAGTCAAATCATAGCCGATTACCTCTTCATCGCCGAACTTACCCTCCATTAAATCTTCCATTCCTATCCAAGAGACCGGCAACATACTAGCCATTCCTCTAGGGTTGCAAGTGTCCATGGGCGACGATGACCACCCTCTCTCTGGTAGTTCGCAACTTCGTTTGTCCTTCAAAAATGCTATAAAATAATGTGACACGATCGGGACCAAGTGACATTTGCCAGATCATTAGCATTGAAATAGTAATGTCCGAGGTATATAGCGGCTGTATGAGATCACGATAGACTACATTCTGATTTAGTACTGTATTTTTCAAGAGAACTAACTAAATCATTTCTTAACATTATTAGCAATTGAATATCATTTTACAAAAAAATATTAACAGCGTTCAAACGGAAGTAACCATAGCTCTCCTAGGTACTCTCATATTATGGTTATATACACTAAGAGCTTTTCCCATGTTTTTTTTTTTTTCCCTTTTGCGGCAAGGAGGAGATAAAAAATGCATAACACACCCGCGCGCTCGTGCACGCGGGTTGTTTGGGTTGAAACCCACTAAAAACTTCCCCCTGAAGTTGGAATAATTTGTTCGGCAATGCTATATAGCTGAACTTCTATAATAGCTTCATCGAACGCGGCCGGGCGACATGCGAGGGTGTCGCCGGCGCGTGACATGCCTTATGGGCGATTCCTTAAGAGATCGCCTCGGCATAGTCACTGAATACCGACACGGGTCAGGTCCATTTTACCTACCCGGGGGCGGAAGCGGCCGGGTGGAGTAGGGGAGCTATGGTCTAAGAACTAACTAGTAGAGAAATACCTACGCATAGTCAGTCATGTGCATCGTTGACTTCCATGAGACTATCTACTGCCGCTGTAAGGTCAGGTGAATCGGTAAGTACATTCCGTGGCCTACGGATAAAATGATGATGGTGAGGTGGTTCTTAATCGACTGCTGAACAAAGGATCGCATTGGAATGAGATCCCGCGATGTCGCAAATCGCTTGGATGTGTCCTTCATGAATTTAGCTATGGTTGGGAGTTCTAAGTCCCTGTGAAGTATTAAGTTACTGACGTACCAGTATGCATCCGTAGCGTCTCTACAGAATTTATTCTGAATAACTTGGAGCCTATCCAGTACTTTCGGGACGGCGTGAGCGAAGACCGGGGACGCGTATGTCAACACCGTCCTTATGTACATTTTGTAAATAGTGCGCTTATTGCGGCGAGATAGTTTGCTTTATCTACCAAGCATGGCTCCGAGCTGCGCTCGGTAGAAAATAGTAATTTTTGTAACGCGCTCGATGTGATCTTTAAAATGGAGATTTTTGTCGAGCGTGACTCCTAGGTATTTGTAATTGAACTGCCACGGAATGTTCACGTTCGATGTTCTGAGATGGGGAGTGTCTAAGTCGACAATTTGTCGATTCCTACGTTTACTACACTTAAATTGTATAGCAGCTACTTTTCTGGATTGAACTCGATCCTCCAGGTGCAGAATCATCTACTCAGCTCATCAACGGCCCTCTGGAGGCGGAGAAGTATAATTTTTTTAAGTCAAGCACGAAAGTAAAATGCGGTATCCTCCGCTAATAACACGAGTTGGACGCCTGATGATGGACGCTGAATACCGTTAGCGTACGCGAAGTACAGTAGGGTGAGAGGGGGGAGCCTTGAGGAACTCCTGCTCTGATACGTTGTCTAGTTGAGTGAGTGTACTCGTATCTAAAGGTAAAATGCTTATTGCTGATATAACTATGGATGATATGAATGAGATGATCTGGTACTTTGAGCGCGTAAAGCTTATAAATTAGGCCTGCGTGCCATACTCTATCGAAGGCCTTAGTTACATCAAAGAAGACAGTTACGGTTTTTTGCTTTTATTTAAAGCCCTCCGAGGTATACTCTACTAGAAGGAGGACTTGCTGGGGACATGAATGCACTGGGCGAAAACCGAACTGTTCATTAATGATAAGGCCCTTCCCGAGGAGGTGATCGCTGAAGCGAGTTTTGAGAACTCTTTCGAAAAGTTTGCTCAGACCGCTTAGGAGGCTGATCGGTCTATAACTGGCAGGGAGGTCACGAGGTTTCCCTGGTTTATGGATGCCTATTACCTCCGCCTCTTTCTAGACGGGGGGAAAATAGCAATTTCTTAGGCACGTGTTAAATATCGCGACCGGTAACCCCAATAGAGGCAGAGAAAATCATTTGATTGCTTTATTAATAATGCCATCGAGACCTGGTGCCTTTTTTATTTTGAGGGATTTCACCAGCGTTTGAACTTCGCTGAGCGAGAAGGGAGGCAGATCGTCTTTGGGTTCAAGAGAAGCTTTGTTCTGGACCTCTTCTTTGATGTTGAATATGCGCAATGTCGTGCAGAGGGAGAGCGTAAGAACATTGGGATTCGATACGATTAGCTAAGTACTCAGCTATCTCCACGTCGTCTAGGGCAATGGAATTTGCCGGTTTTTTGAGAGGAGGTATAGTGATATACCCCTCTGGTTTGAGTACATTTTGTGACATTCCAAAACTCTTTATGTGACGGTGTAATTTCCTCCATGAGATCACTCCAGTTCTCATTTCGGACTTCTTCAATGCGAGCTTGGAATGCTCGCGCTTTGGATTTGTGTTCTGCGGTAGGGTATGTGCTCGCGCGGCACAGAGCACTTTTCCCATGTGCTAAGTATAGCTGTTGATGACACCATTTGCCTTATTTCCATTGTATTTATCTCGCTGATGTGTGTTGTGTCATTGTGCTGCCGGTACTATACTTACCTATCGCCGGCGCGCGCGCCTCCCTTGGATCTAGCGTCGTCGCCCGACGTTCCTCTTTTAGCAACGATCGCCCAAACCGCTTTGCGGTCTTAAGACTAAAATTTTTTATTGTTTTTTAAGTTTTTTTCCAAATGCTACATGACTGAACCTAACTCTGGGTTAAGAGTCTGTAAGAGAAGTTTTGAACTCGTTTTAAATATTATAATGTGATAATTATTCTGAAACAAAGATTTAATCCCTTTTACTGGTCAGCCAACACGTAATAAAGTTTCGGTTTATCAAAGATTTATCTGGTTGTTTGTGAACAACCAGCGAGGTCGGTGCTGTGTTTTCAGCATCTGAATTATCGCGAGAGATATCTTAAGCGGTGGAAAAATCTCGAGTAAGCGAACGTGGGTTACATGGCGTAGTGAAGGAGCCGTGTTTACATTGGTTATTGTAAATAGACATGAATAATTAGGTTTTCACTATGCATTAGGCGTATTAGGTACTGTAAATTACATTTCCACAACTAGTTTAATTTCGAGAACACAAGGCGAAGTAACATTTTTTTTTCCAATGAAAGGTTTGGCCTACTATCGACCCGGGGTGCACCTTTACCCAAAATTCGTGACAGTTCTGCTAGACATTGAATGTGTTGTAACAAATAGCACATGGTTGTCTGTTTGGCGCAGTTGGTGGTGACTCTACTTGCTGCGTTGCGGGCGTGGGTTCGATTCCCACACAAGACAAGCAATGATTTATTTAATTAAACATTAATATTTGTCTTGAATCGAGGCTTTTCTGTGTATTATATGTATATATTTACAAAAGCAAATATATATACACACACAAATATATATATAGTATCAATTATCTGGTACCCATAGTACAAGCCTCTTTTCCTAAATCATAAATCAGGACCAGATGATGCTATTTGTATAAGTCTGAAGATATTATTATTTTATTATAGCGCTGTCCACGCAGTACCAATTCAGACTAAATCAACGTATTTAAGTCCGTCCATCAATCAAATAGAATAAAAGTAAGATAAGCATTCATCTAAACATGAAAACTACGTTCAACGTAAGAAATATTCAAAATTATTTTTTTATAATTTTCGTCTTTTTCTAGGGAGCAAAGTTTTTATTATCATATATGCTTTATTTTGAAGTACTGAATTTATATATTACATAAGTCACTTATGAACTACTATTCCTACTATTACAGTACATCTAGTGTATTAGTTAAATTAAAGATTAAGAATTTTTATAAGGCCGAAAGACATTTGTAATTATTAATCTGTTTTAAAAATACTCCACACTTAAATTAATACTTATTTAATAATTATTTTTAGTGTCTTTTGTTTTGTTTGTGTCTTTTGCACACCAATTATTTAATATAAAAAAGTAAAATTTGCACCGAACAGACAAGAAAGCGAATTTGTATTACGTTTTTGGATAATTCTGAGCTACGTTTAGCGTCTCAAGTTTCTAACTGTTCGAGAGATTACTTGAAAATGGATCATTATTTTTTATCCTTTATACAAACAAAGAAACAGACAGACAAGAAAGTGATATATCGTTTGATTATCATAGACAGACTTTTGGGCTATGATTAAGATTTCAAATATCTAACTAATTTGGAAATTATCTTAAAATTGATTACCAAATTCATACTAAAATGACAGACATACAAAAAAGCGAATGAAATCGTGTTTAGTGAAATAGGCACTGCCAGCTTGGCAGGGTTCAACTAGCATTTAATTATTAAGAGCACTAGAGCGTGCCGCTCGACCATTCCAACACACGGCGCGCACGCTCGCCCGTGTAAACACGCGGTGCGCACGCTCGCGGCCGGCACGTACCTCGCTCAGATATAATTGTTCCCACAGAATCTGGATGCAGCATCTGTTACGAGGTATTCAATTTAAGCAGTGCCTTTCAAATAAGAGCCCTTGCGTTTCCTTGCTCGTGGAGGCTGGCCCATTAATTTCCGTACACGATTTAATGAAGTGTGAATTTAATTTATATTAATGTTGCTATTCACCTAATTACATACATAACTAGTATCCTGTTATTATTATAAAACTAAATAAAACAGATTAGAGGTTTCTTACGCTTTTCTATCAATGCGTATTTAATTCAAAATAAAATATGTATATTTTATTTTTTATCATTTTTTTCAATGAAAAAAATATCAAGGTAAGTATTCAGTAATATTAAAAAAAACACATTAGTTTAATGATAATTCCTGAAAGTCAAATGGAGGGGGCATAACGCTTTTTTGGTACATGACGATTTCTACAAACTCAGACCTCTCACAAGCCGCGTTAAGAAACTTCATTCTGAAAATATAGGAAATAAACTAAAGTGTTTCGAATTCACACGATAATTTCCGTATCCGCAATTAAAGTTTTTTGTATAAGGGCATTTTAGACACATTTCGAAAGGGCTTCGCGAATTCAACATATGCAATATATATTCACACTTAGACAAATATTAGCTTTTGCCCGTGCCTCTGCTCGCGTAGTCAATTTCTTTTTTAGATAGGGTTTGCGTAAAATCCGTTCTTAGTGAGGGTCTACGTCCTTAAAAGGGCAATTATGCCAAATTTTAAGCCAATGGGACCTATAGTTACGGAGATCTTGGGATGAGTTAGTCAGTCGGTGGTATTTCATTTATATGTGTATAGATAAAGATACGCCCTAATATCTAACATATCATCGCATACCTTTTTATGGTGCAACCACCTAATAAATTCTTAAACAAAACTATAAAATCTATAGATGTCACCGCCCGGCCGCTTAAATTGCCAGTCAGTTGGGCGGCCAGCCCTTTAATTAAACGTCGTAATTCAATCGAATGCGTAACATCAGTTAGGCCAAATCAATCAATGTGAATCAATCAAGGGCTAAACAATCTCAGCCTTTTCGTGAAATCTATTTTGTATTGTTTTGTATGAATAAATTTTGTATACGTGTGTGCAACGGTTTATTAAATTATGTTCAATAAACCATTGCATACACGTTCAACTTCTCTAAAGTTGAAAGCTTTAATTGAAAAGAACACGATCAGAATCAGAGTAGAAAGCGCGACGAGCATCGAACTTGAGAACGAGACTGGGGTCGAAACGAGCGTAAGGATGTATCTGTATAAAAAGTGAGCCCGCAATCGGAATCGAAAGCATTACTGGGGTTGAGATCGATATGAATATATAAAAATAGAAGGAATTCATTCTAAGCTCGTGTAGATGGAGTTGTGTGCATTAAACGTACGAGCAAGCCATCCACGAGACACGACGGAACAACATCTGCCGAGCCACTTACTTATTAATAAAACAGCACAAAATAACACTTACGTAGGAAAAAATACATTACATCGGCTATCGATTCCAACTCGTACATATCGCCAACGTCAAGACGGTTCTGGCTCGACTAAATAGAAGTGGTTGACTATAGTGCATTTCATGGTCAGAGATAAAAATGTACATGAGAGCAAGTATTATGTCACCGTTGAAAGATAACGATACGGATCGTTACTCATATAAAACTGTCGCACAGTAGTCGCATGTGCGGAAAGACGCGTACTGTGGCACTAGCCAGATAACGTTCGACCAGCTCGTTCCGTACCACAATAGGAGTCTAAAGTAATTACTATTTTTTAATTCTATAAGGTCGTTTCTATATGCCAATACCCTAACAACTCTTTCCAAAAATTTGTCTCACTGTCTGTCTGTTTTACGGGATTTCCTTCGGTACAGCTGAACCAATTTAAAGGATTTTTTTCTGGAAGGTAGAGAAACTTACTGGATTATAGTTACACATAATGTAATTTTTATCCTGGACCATATTTAAGGTTTTCCGCGTAAAAACTGAAGAGCCGTCAAAAAAGGGATAATTTTATCGGAATCGAATCGACAATGGAAGCGGAGTGGGGATTCAGATTGAACTAGGATCAGAATCAAAAGTAGGAACGGGTGGAATCAGGTCATGTCGGACATGGCGTTAGCGGTCAAAATAGAAGGTGTAGGAATTCATTTTATGTCCACGCGGGCGGAGCAGTGGGCATAAGCTAGTGTATTATAAAAAAATTTAAACAATTGGAAATTTTAGTAAAAAAGGCATTACAGTGCCTAAAATCCTGACACATTAAATTCAGAAAAGAGCTATACACTCATTTTCCTGGGTGTAGCGAAGTTGACACACTCCAGCTTGTGAAGTCTTATTGAATGGAAGTTTTGTGTGTTGTGTAAGATTTTTCGTGTAGGGTTTAATTAATTTTGATGTGGTAATATTTTGTGTGATTTGTATGTGTCGTGTCAGATTTTTTATTACTTTTCTGCAATACACATTTCCAAAATCTCTTTATAACAAATTGACAGGTTTGCATCTTAAGCCCTTTATTTTGGCGCAGTGACGAACGAGGACAGAGGGTAGATTTAAATTGATTCGCAAAATTGGATTTAAGTAAATATCAAACCTGTGAGGTTATATAAGTGATGGTGAAAACAATTATTAGATGTTATAAAATTGATAATTTATACTTGATCGATAATAGAAGCATTATTTTTATCACAGTTTTGCTTGTTCAATGACAGTAAAAATTTAATTATGTGGCGTGTCCCACATACACAAACATGTTTTTTTTTTTGAGAAACCGCAAAGGAACAAATACGTTAGCTTTAAAAGATCATTATTAAAATGGGAATTCCGTATAAATATGGGAGTTCCGTATAAAAATGAAAGTATGACGTCACACTCCGCCAAGTCTGAAAAATACCTGCGAGCGATACCGCCTTAAATTATTATCGAAAGTACGGTCAGGAAGAAAGTTTTGAATTCTACTTGTCATTTTATATATTGAAAAAAAAAAGACTACAACTAGCATATAGAAGTACACCGAGGTGATTCCAAAATGTACTGTTTTTTTGCACTTTGCTTATGAAGTACAAAAAAATACACTTATCGCCGCCTTTGTGAAAAATGTGTGAGCTCAAAATTGCTTATAAAAACATTCCATTGCCATTAATGAAAAAAAAAAGATGGACGTATCCAAGACTCACTTAGATTTTAGAGTGCCTGCGTTTCTTATTTGCAGAAACCCAACGTTCTCGTCTCTCCAATATTACATGTTAGTCCACATTTTATAAGCTGTCAGACTTCAAAGTTAAGATATTGTATGTTAGACATTCATCGGGGCATTGCTGAGGTATACTGTCCCACATCTTAGAATTGAGGCGAATGGTTTTTTTTTTTAATATTAGCCTAGAGGGCGCCACTAAAACTTATTTACGCTAGTGTGGTGACAACACTGCGGGACTGACAGTTTAACTTAATCTGCCAAACATCGAATGAATGTCTTAATTTGAATTTATTAATAACTTATTGCTCGATTCGGCCGTGATGGGAATTCGAACCCGGTACCCTGTTTAATATCGGGCGCCTATTGCCTTTCAGTGAAAGTAACGTTCGTGATCTCCGAGTCATCATCTCTTATAATATATGCTAGTATAGGTAAAACACGTATCCGTTTGTCACGCACGTGGTTATCTTGCACTTTGATTTGTGTTTTCTTCGCTCTTTAGACTTTGCCATTGTCTATGGCTCACGAAGACATGGACGTCGGACTTAGGATCATAGGTTGATTCGCGAAATAATAGCGCTCTTTTTTAAGGTGACTTCTATAGTATATTAACACATTACAGTACGTCTTACAAAGCTATTTTTATGTAATATATAAACGAGGAATATATTAAACAGGTCGTTTTTTTTAAATCCTTATTTGTCTCGATTTCGCCTAAAGATGGTTATATTTCTTATTTCATGCATCAAATTTCGCTAGAAAAATTCAAAAAATATATATGATTTCAATAAACCTTTTAAATGTACACAAATTTCTTCAAATGAGAATGGTTAAATGATTTAATAGGTAGATATTAATATTTAATACTGTCTAATTTTTATATTAATCTTGGGTAGAAGAACAAATATATAACAATACCTGTAAAAAATAAAAGCTTTTTTTTTTACAATTCGCTTTCTTTACCAAATAAGAAAGAAAATTTATGTACATTTTTTTCTGCCAACCGTACCTCATCAATATTCATCGACGTCTCGCGGCAGACATATTAGCCTGGCTCATATCATTACCCGCTATCGCAGCGACCTGTAATTTTCAGGATCCAGCGTAGCAATAACTGAAATAAAAACGCTAAATTTCCATGGCAGAAAAGTGCTACCCTTCGTTGGTAGAAATTGTTTATTCGCTAGATGCATGACGACTCAGTATCGTATTAAGGAAAAAAGCTATGGAAATTTTTGTGTACGTATTTAGTTATTCCTGTTTATTTATGATTCTTTTACACTTTTATTGCATAGGAAGTATTACTAGTGTAAAACAGTATCCATTAATGGATTTACAAACGTATAAAAGTACACTATTTACGAACGCAAACCGAAGATATATCTTGAGCGTGCGCCTGTGCAGTAGGATGTTAAAAATCAGTGCCTTATTTAGGTGTTGAAACATATTTGAAGGCGACGAGAGTGATTTGCTTACCCCGAAACTTACTCAAACCGTTAATGGTCGCGTGATTTCTACTCAACTCGTTCAATCTTGTGTCGCTAGCGGACTCGGCGAAAGTTGCCTGCTTAAATGTTGGCTTACCAGCTACCAGTGGGTATGGTAAACGTATTTTAAATATATGTACTAAACGGCATACGACAATGAGTTTTACCTTTCAATCTCTTCGTTTCGGTATCGTTTAATTTGCTATTGCCCAAAGCGAAATCAAAAAGTTAATGCAATTTTCGACTGTTGTCGAGAAATATTCTATTTCATGTCTATCGGAACACAACGCACAGAAATTGAAATTTCAATACAAAGCTAAGCTACGATGAGAGTGAGTTGCGCATATATTGATGCATGCGTCAAATACATAGAATTCGACATCAGCACCATCTATGGTATACAAACCTAACTACGAATTATTCACAAAAGCTTAATCATT
This sequence comes from Eumeta japonica, assembly GCA_005406025.1. NCBI lineage: Eukaryota > Metazoa > Arthropoda > Insecta > Lepidoptera > Psychidae > Eumeta > Eumeta japonica. The sequence goes on from BGZK01000382.1 coordinate 368,627, forward strand.
CACAAATTTCACATAAGATTTTAATAGTTATTTATTCTTTTAAAAAAAATGGTGGGGGGTGGTGAAGTGCGAAATTTTGGGATTACATGTTCTGTTATGTAAAAATAATTCGTCAAAAATGAAAAATAAATTCCTAGAACCAAACCGCAGTGACATCTAACGTTTCGATTGTGAATATATAGCAACCAAAGATTTATTCAAACGCATACAGAAAGTTTCATGATAATCGGTAGAGCCGTTTCTGAGTTCAATAACTAGCGTAAGCATAGAATAATTATATATGTAAGGATAATAATGATACGTTACTGCTAACGGAGCGACGGAGCACTCATTAAAAAAAACGTCGCACTTGACTCTCGTATTTCCACCTTACGATTCGTACAAGTCAATGTGCGTGATGGATCACGAGTCGTATGATTATATAATGAGCTATTCTTTGTGTAAATCATACACACGATGTACTAGATATAGTAACGTCTTTAATCAATACGGATGAGTTTTTGGAACGAAGTTCCTTATGGGGTGTTGCAGAGGGGTACCCTATCCGTTAAAAAACGTCCGTTACGTTAAATAAAAGCGTAATATTTTTATGTATAGTCTATGTATGAGGCTGTAGTGTCTAATGTATAGTCTACGTGATGACTGTTATCATTATTGTAGTTTGCTATTGTTATTATATCTTTCCACTAACGTTTCGTGATCTAAGCGTGGCTTGTGTTTTTTATTATCTGAATTTTGTTTAATTTATGAATTTATTGAGTATAATTAAATTTTGTTTAAAATAACAATATTTAATTTCTCTAACATTAATTTAATTATTAATATTATTAATTATACAATTAAAACGAATAAAAAATAATTTTATTCATTTTTATTTTTAACTACTAAATTATTTATAAATAAATATTTTTATAATTATTGGTTATTATTAAACAATGTCAAAGTTACAAAGTATATTTTACTGTTTTATTTTTAGTTCAAAAATATATAATTCCGACAATGTACAAAATAAAGAACAAGAAGAAATAACCGCCGCAAATGATGTCATGTCGGTGAACAATACCCAGCCATCAGTAATGCAGTATGTTTTTCAAAAATTGAAAATTTATTTTTTTGTACAATATATCGACTATATTTATAGTCATTGAGTTTATTAATTTTTTTTTCATATTCATAGATAAAAAAATCATAATAAAAATGTATATCCGAATAATTATTTTCTTTATACCTCTTATAGAACTTGAAATTAATATTTTTATAATAAACGACATCACTCATATTTTTTGTACGAGTCACTAAAAGTAGGTAAGTGCGAATTGCGACACCTTTACGATGTGTTCCGTAGAGTACGTATTACCACATGAAATGATTCACTTTTTTATTTATGTAGACATTAGTGATATAGATATTATTCATGTAGATATTATCTGCGATATAACAAAATAATAACATTAATATTAAGAATTAAGGGAAGTTAAAGTTCTTTCTTCATGAAATAATTAGTCTACAACCCTACAAATGAAAGCGTGCACGAAGGTCTATTCACTCCCCTTCGTTCGCGGGGCGTCGCGTTACCCAACGCTTTCGCGCTGTTACGTCATCTATGACGTCATCATAATTAGCGAGCTCATTAACGGCACAAACACACACAGGCACACGCATCCGCGGCCGACATTATTATCCGGATAATGATTTACACGTCATTAGACTCTCGGTTGGGATTAATTGTATTTAACGTGCTCTTGATACTTTGGATATTCTATCACGAGTTTATTAATTTATTTTTATTAATATCATGAATTATTTTTTGTCTGTTTATTTATATATGCGCCACATGTAAGAATTCTATTATTTTAATTTGTTCACATCTCATTTATGTTGACGTAAATGAGACGTGAGGCATTAAAGGTTTTGATTTTAAGATTTCATTTCAAAAGGCTGCCATTTTATTATGTTCTATCATCTTTTTCGACTTTGACTTAAACTATGCAAGTCGGTCAAATTTACGGACGACTTTAGAAATTGGACCATCGCTTTACATTCCTGCAGAAAGTATTATTTGTATGTCAACTATATAAAATTCATTTGTGAGCGAGGTTCCGACATTACAAGAATAAAACGTAAATGTCAAGATTGTAACATCCGAACTTAATCACTAGTCCGAATACTTATCTTTCGTTCTCAGAATATGATAAACATTTGAATAAATTTTAGGGAAAAAGTAATTTTCATAGCACATAATCGAGCCACAGTTCAAAATCTCTTTCTAGACTGTCAAACTGATCAAAGCCACTGACTTATCGCCGACTTGAGCAACTTTTCACTTTGCAATGGAGTCTAACGAATTGATATTGATTTTGACAGCTCAAATATGACTTACTCCCTGAAGCACATTTAAACCTGTACTTTACAAAGTGAATGGTAGTGGTGTGAGTGCGGGTGTCGTCTCACTCTGTTCAGCGTCTCAGGTGGTTTTGTTGCTGGTTCGGTTTTGCCCTCGAAACGAACGTGAAACTAAACATCGTTCGATATATCGACATTTAAGATTTCTATGTTAGGTCTAATGTTCGAGGCAATAACTCAGAATTTAAAAATACCATCATTTTTTATGACGATTTACAGACCTATTTTGGTGACGTTTATTGACGCTATATGAAGTTTAGCCTATTGCCAGGATTGCCTAAATTCAGATTTATCTTTATGTTTTCCATTCAAACGAAAGGTTGTTACAGCACTGTTAGATATGCTCTCTCAGAAGACAATTGGTCACCTAGTCTCGAGTTTGATGCAAAAGCGCTTACTTTTACTCTACTGCGCAACGCAAAGAACAGTGATGTATTTATCATCTTAAATATATATGTACGTTTCTTTTGTAGTTTTCTAAAGACTAAAACACGTGGACCGTATTTCGATGATTCTTACATCAATTGATTTGTGAAATTTAAGACATGACAGTGCTCAAAATTCATAATGGTGCTAATCATGCGATTTTATTATAATATTTTGAATAAAAAAATAGAAGTTGGAGAAAAAGAATATCGAATGGGGTATCATTGAATAGGTCTGTAAAAATCATTTTTAAGTTACTTTGATTACTTTTTCTCTCGATGGATCATTTAGGATCTATAATGATTTGAATTTGGTTAGAAAACATTCTCATTTAATTTTTTTAAACTTATTATAAAGCTGCGCTTAAGTTCTCATAAACGCCAGAGTCGTGTTTCTGTACTTGCTACGATTCTTGCTATGTGTATGTTTCCGACTGCAAATTTTTGCACCATCTCGTGTCCATTTGTTTAGTTCACTTTTAAGCAATCGGATTTTTTAATTTTCAAAATTATTTGTATCATTTTTTTTAAACAAACCATTTCGCTTTTGCAATACAAATAAATAAGTTATCATCTCTGTGCAGTACAAAAGTCACACCTTACGTATATTGCTTTACGCAGTTTCAGCAAATGATTAAAAACAATAAGTTTCATATGGGGAGTATATTAGAGTATCATCAATTATATTTATGTTGCATCTTTGGTGTGATTTTGGTGCAATTTTTGAAGTGAAACTTTTGGTTGAGGGGCCTAAAATTTTGAAGTGTTACGATTAATTAAGATTGCAGGATGACAATATGTAATTCGGAACGTGGCGAGAACACCGACAACGCAGGACGATGCCTCGGCAGCTTTTCCTCACTAACGAACTAGTAGTTCAATTTGGTTTAAATTAAAAACTCATTGTTCGACTCGCACGTTCAATTGTAACCCGTATCCGTACCTGAAAACAATATGAATTGTTGCTAATGGCTACGGTATTGTCTCATATCTGTTTTCAATATGCATTTAGCCAATTTCAACCAGGACAATATCGTTGATCATGCAGTTTCAGAACTGAAGGATATTGCTTACTTTCATAAAAAAGTAATCTAAGTGATACACGTCATCACGATTTAAAATCCTAACTCGTTTGGCCAGAAACTCGCTATATCTATCCACCGTTTATACTTCACCCACATAATAATACCGGTAATGATTTTCAATGTTTAAGGGACTACATTTTTTAAATATAACCAGTTATGTAAGGACATCCGTACATATCGGCGTGTCTTCCACGTGTTGTATTGATAATGATAGATAAAGACGAAGATGACGCGCAGTCTTCGCGTCTAGAACATCGGGAGCGTTATTAACCGGATCGTGATGGATCGGGCGAGGCGTTCTCCCGCCGTATTAGGTCCATTCGTCATCGCGCCGCGCCACGTGTCCCTACCTTTCCCCCCCGCCTTTCTTTTCCTTGGCTTATGGTAATCAATCATATTTACTGGCGACCGAGTTCGAGTAAATCTCGAAATGCGAAAGCGGGAATTGGGTTTTTCCCCGTATCGTCCCTGTGTTTTACCCGTTGTTTCGAATGTGTATGGATTTTATGTGCTTTATTGTTTGATGTATGCGACGTCATTCAATCCCGTATAAAGGAAATGTGATTATTTTGTGGTTCTTCATGAAAGCAAAAAAAAAGTCGACACATAAATGTCTATAACGAAATTTTACGGAATGGGGATGCTTATTATGTACGTAGTATCAAAAGGAAAGAAAAACACATATTTTGTCTACATGAAATGTGTTAGTGTGAACGAGTGCCGCTTTTGCTTCGACTTAGTTTATCAAATCGCAGTAGTCTCTAGATCGCTCAATAATACCCGAAATGCATTCCCATCATAGCCATGTGTTTTGTATACAAAGGCATTTAATATATCAGGTAATTACACAAAGGACATTTTTTGACATAACTATTTCCCCTTTAGAACTGTCAATCTCTTGTCGATGCATAGACATCTCTCGCAACAGCAGTTGATGAAGACAATAAAACGATCAGAAGTTTGAGTATTACTGAACATTATTAGCTAATGCAGTTTTTTTCAGTTTTATCTTACTTTCTAATATTGAAAACTTAGCGGCCGTTCACTATATTGTCCAGTGGCTAATTGTCAGATAACCCGTTTTATAGAATATGTATTTCTCCAACTTCATCATGATTCATCAACCATGGTACTAGGAATGCTCGCAAAAGCAGTACAACCCTGCCTCCAATTCTTTTGAAATTGTTTCTGCATGGGGACTATGCGTCATACAAGTGAAACTTCTTCATCACATGTAAATAAATAAAAAATATTAATATTTTTTTTATTGATGAAGAAATAAATATTGAAAGAATTAACGATGCGAGTATGAGGTCAATTAAAAAACACCCTACGCATACTATAATACATAAAATTGATATCCCCTCTATAGTAGCTTTCTTGATCTTCACTGATTCTAATTGGTCAAACAGTTTAATAAGAACATTCATTTGCAACTTAAACTCCAACTGCAATAGCATCACGACTAAGAAAAAGCAAATAGAATATTGACTTAATCGTAGGCATAGATTAACGTCGTTACTCTGACAAACGGATAGGAAACAAGTGGTAGTGTGAGATGCGTCGATTCAAAGTTGGTAATGAAAGAACAACCAAAAAGTAAAAATTCTGCTGACATTACTACAGCCCTAAAATGCCCAATCACAAATTGCGAATAAATAAGGGCTAAGATCTTGATTAGAATTGAAACATCAAAAAAAAATCTATTATACGAAGTGTTAATTAGTGGAAAGTCGTAATTAGACGGTTACTTACAACACGCATTAACATTCAATTTACTCAAAGAATTGAATATTGATTACGGACATTTAACAGACATCGAACACTTAGGTAACTCTTAGTATTTTATTTATCTTAATCCGCCAACAAATAGTATCTAATTTCTAGGTACGCAAATTTCACGCCTAATAAGAATATCCTCAGGAAAATTAAAACCTCCTACAGATGCACTCCTAGTCGCCCTTGTAGTATCCAGACATATAAAACGGTATTAGTGATTCAGTAATATTTTGATATTAATTATTAATTTAAAACAATTGTAATTTGTGTATTTCATTTTTTCTTTCTTCTTCCTTAAAAAGAGTTTTCCTTAAAAAAAGCGATAACAAATTCAAAAATAATTACCACGATGGTATTTTTATCACGTGTATTTTCCAATAACAATATAGTGGCTACAGCACTTAATTACCCCAAAAGAAATAAATTAATTGGCCGTTCTTTCTTAACGCATCCCTATAGCTAACTGTCCATAGAACTGATGCAAATACTAAAAAAGCTTGCCCAGCTTCATCCACAGAGTTTTGTTAGTTTGTATTTAAGTATAAAGCAAGCGTACTTCAAACAAATAATGGCGAATACGGATCTATACAAAAACGATTCTATAGACAATGAACTGTAGACTTTATCAATGCTCCTGCACCTTATAATTTTTTTCATACAACTTAATAAAGTATAACTATTTCATCATTGACATCTAAATATAAACATTAAAAGTATTACTGTAGCCTGTCTTGTATCAAATTCTTCCAAAAAAGGTGCATTTTACATGAAACAATCAAGTAATGAATCATCTACTTCGGTTTCCATGAAATGTTTGTCAATCCATGGAATTGACGTTTCAAGTTGTTCCCGTCCGCCCAAGAAGAATCAAGGTAGTGGTCGTCGTCGTCCTCTTCTAACTTCTTCCACTCTTCTTGCTTTCTGTAAGCGTGAAGCATCAACTGCTTCCTCTCGTCTTCTGTCATGATCGGTTCCCTACCGGGCGCACCTTCTTTACTTGAACAAAGTTTGACTACAGCTTTAGACTTGTTGTTTCTACCTGAAATCGTGATTTGGGGAAGTATTGAAGTAATTTAAAATCAAATAATTATTATAGATTGAATTATTTACATATCTTTAAGACGTAAGTAGTAAAAACGTAAAATATTGCTCGAAATACAAGTGGCGCCAATATCGTAGATAAAGCATGGGTGTTCATCTCTTTTGATCTTGACGGGGATACTATCGTGATCGATATGTTGGACGGATGGAAACAAATAATTAGATATTTAGGTTCATTAGATACAGAATTGATTTCACTAGTCATTATCGATTATATAATTTCTGTATAATTAAATACCCAAAGACCTCACTATTTTTAGTTCAAATGTAATAAAAAATATTAAGTACTTTTGGTAGGTCATTATTTGAAGTGATGCGTTCATATCACAAAATACACTCACCAATTTTTGTAATACTCTCACTGTTAATATCCTTTAAAACATCACAAAAGAATTTATCTATATAAGCAAAGCTTTATGATTACTTAAATCTGATGTTAGTAAAGTTAAGAAAAAGCGTTTAAAGAAAATATTTAACATAAATCTAATAAAAACCTACAGAACCTCATTGATTCTCTATAAAAACATGTTAGTTCTGTTTAAAGTCACACATGTACGTTACATACCCAAGTGATCACTCAACTTGTTGTTGGATAGGAACATCTTTCCGCAGGCCCAAAGGCAAGCTCTAGAAGGATCTATCACTTCTAGTGACGCTTGGGTGCCAGTCAGATCTTCGACATTTTCGAGTTCTTGACGCACAGGGTCGTGGGGCGGGAGACCAGCTGGAAAAACGATCTTGGTCGCACCGCGCAGTTCGTCCAACGCTCTCGTGACGTCTTTTTGGGTTAGACACTTACGAAGGTCAACCTGCAACGTGTAAAATTTAGAATAGGTATTTTAAATTGAGATTTAAAATCTTTCCGTTCTGAGAAACAGAAAGCCAAAACGTTATATTTGTACTAAATTTCGAATCCCGTGATTCTTACAGTTATAAAACTGAGATTATAAATTTAAAAAATAATCTCAAACAGAACAATACAGTGTAAATTACATTACAGTGAACAATGACATTATAAAATCTATTTCTATGAGATATCTATTAAATGAAGGTTCGTACTTTATAATCTATATTCATGAAACTATTTTAATATGGTTATACCATTTTTTTTCATTTTTCTTATTAAAAATTATTGAGTGTCTCGAGAAATTATGTGAATCACACTGCTAACGGCGGGTTATATTAAAAGAAACGTAGTTGTTAAAAGCGAAATAAGACACGTTCGACAGACTGTCTGTCAAATCTTACGCGTTACACTTCTTACTGTTTGTGCAATCCACCGTGAGTGTAGTGGTTACTTTAGAGGAAAATTCGGGGAATACTGGACTTAATTTCAATTAATTTAATAAAAGTTGAAAATTGATTGTGTCGTGGGGGGCTATAATTTTTATATTAGCTAAAAGTAGAGAAGCAGTGAGAGGGGGGTGGTGAATCGAAAGTCATTGAAAAGCTTAAGCGAATTTAAATGTCCTGGCACTGAAAAAACTAATCCTTTGCATTTTTATCAGAAGGTGCATTTATAAATGAATTTAATTCTATTTCTTTATCACTATGTATTTCTTTAGTATTCTGATTCCACTATTATTTATATTTTCTTACATCGTTTATTATATAAAATGTACCACGACTTCCGCACAACATGCTACTGCGATTAATCATTACGCAATATTTATTTGAGGTGCTGTGAAAGAGGATATTGACACACCGAGCGCGGCGACTGCTAACACAAAAGCTATGAAAAATGGCTATCGATAACTTTAAACCAAACGTATAGGTTCCTGTGCAAATGAAATATATAAATTCTTAACAGCGGCCGTTTTATAAATACAATATTATTTTAGAATATAAAACATTCGTGGAATAATTCTTCTTGCAAAAATCGAATAATATTGTAAAAAGTGTAAAAAACCCGAATAAATATGTCCGTTTTAACAATTTTTTGACGCATTAACGTCTTATAAATCGATGAACATCGGCTGCACGCACGAAAAAGCAAGACTTATTGTCACGTTCTGTCTGAGCCGAGTGTGCGAGCGAGAGCGCGGACCGAGCGATAGAGAGGCACGATCGGCCTGAGCGTTCGGCTTGTGACGCAACTATCTCTCTTCCACTTCATCGGCCGATGCGTCCGAGTAGAAGACAGAAGCGGCCGCACACAACCTACACGTGAACTGTTTTGTCAACTGTTTATAAAGTGAGGTGAAAACTCAATGTGGTTTCCATTGTTTATTACAATAATTGTAATTAACTCTTTCTTTATATTATACAAAATAATGATAATTTAGCAATTCAAGTCATAAAAGTATGCAATTTTTCATCAATGTTTTCTTACGACGTTATCACATAAAATTATCGTCCGTAAATCGACTTTACAGACAAACATTTTTTTTTCAATATAAAAGATGACGTATATGTTATTTGTCAAATTTATTCCGTTATTAAAACAAGCGGTTCATATTTCTGATGAAGAAAAAGCTATGATGTCTCATATGCTCTATAATATAATAAATTGATCTACTGGTATAATAAGTATTACATACATATGGTGACGAAACATTTTAAAATTTTTTTCTTACTCATATTATACTGATGAGTATTACATACAAATGGTGACGGATCATTTTAATATTCTATGAAAATTTATAAGCGAAACATTTTATTTGTTTTATTAGGTTACGACTTTTTCCCAGAAGGGTGGACAGAGGCCGCAGATTTTGACGTGTATTCTTTGCATACCTCTTGTATATCATTGATATTCACAAAACGTTTGATGTAAACTCCATGGTTTCGGTTATTTAAAATTTGGCCTTTCTTCACTACGAAAAGCTATCTACACCTACTTATAAAAGCCTAAGTTAAATTTCACGTCAAGAGGTTCAGTAGGTTTTTTTTCTTTAGATATACAAAACATAAGCTTTTTGATATATATTATCCATTGTGGTGATTATTACAATTCAATTAATGTACTCTAACAAATAGCTTCTTACAAATACACCGATGTGAACATTTTTTGGAGAAACATAAGGTTTTCAGTCCATCCCACGGATCTCTAAAATATCTTCTGATATTACATCTAAAACAATATTATTGCTGCCCTCGTTACATCGAAATGGTCTCATACATGTCTAATAGGTCGGGGACTATTGGAAAATAATTCATGTTACGTATCCACCTAACGTTTACGACTATTGAAGTTGTTGTGGTAATTCGAATATTCATACTGAGATTATCTCGGCAGATACGGCTGTTAACTAAATAGTTTTATACTATATTTGCTAAATTTATTGATTAAATATTTTCAAATTACTCAAAATTTATTGGGACCTTTTCTTAAATAAACGATATAAAAAAATAATTTGATTCTGCTCTCACTCCATAAAACGAATACCATTAATGTGAATTCACAAGGAAATATATAATAAAAAATTATGTTCCAAACACAGGATTAAAAATTAAATTTTGATCATTTATCATACTTTATCAATATTTCCTTATTTGGTTGACGTTATTATATAATTATCGTACTGAAATAAGACCATTATACATTAACTCTTGTTTCTCATTCTCTTTCATTACGACGACCGTATAATTTTATTGTACCTACCAATTTTGCTTAGCACTACGAAAACAGTTTTTTTAACAACAAATTAATAAATAACTTAATTTTTTTTCCAAGCACTACGCCGTCGCTCGAACTTATCCCCGAGCCGTCCATATAACATGAATATCGGTCGATCGAGCACTGCCACGCACCGACCCCCGCCGCGCTACTTCAAACTTCAGTAATTCCGCGCGGGATAACCGCCGATTATCACGGGGGCGGCGCCTTAAATATCTCTAATCGCACGCACGCGGCGCTGAGGTGACCCGATCCGCGAATTACGAGTTTTCAAACTGTGATTCCGCAAACGAATATGTGGTGATGTACGAGGTGGTGCGATCGATGTTACAGCGGCGCACACCCGACCAATTAATCTAAGTTAAAAAAAACCGATTAGTCTATTCACCTGTTGTCAAGATCAAATCCGGTGTCTTTTGATTCGAAAGCGACACACTTCATCATCGGGTCACTTATTTAAGATCACCGTTTCGGATTTGATGAAAATTTTAAAGTTTGTTACGTTTTATTTTACTAGATCTGATTTCGCACGCTCTTCATGACATGCTAAATTACTCGGATGTTGAATTGCGTGTTAGTTGTTATACTAACACATTTAAAAATTATATCATTGTGTTTGTCACCGAGGAGAGATTTTGGGTAATCTTATGTGGTTGGATGAATGTGGCTGTGCCGGCGGACGTTGGTCTTATCTTTCTGTAAGATGGCGTGTAGAAATAAATAAGTATGAATCATCTGGATTCAAAAATTTAAAAGTTATTAATTAATCTATTACGTTGCCACCTGTTTGGTTCAAATGGCAACCCTGTTTTTTAACAATAAACTAATGAATATGCGCCATTTCGGTTCATAGATATAGATTTTTTTAATAAATTGATTAACAAAAGTTACTGTATTTAATATTATGTAGTGCAACGAGAGAACTTTAAAAAACTGTATTGAATTCATTAAAATTTTAATAATGAGTTGTTTTTGTTATAATATCTAATAGTCTAGTCTAGTAGTATATATTTTATCTAAATATATAATATCTCTACTAAATACAATAAAATGCTTCACGAATCGAATCATATTAAAATCCATACTCAGATCCTAATCATACAGAAATACGTACTTAAGTACACATAGAGTATACGAGTAACTAAATCAGTCTATAAACATAAGTTTAACAATAAGAAATGGGCTATGAATATTCGAAATCGAGTTGTATTTGACTCAACGCATCATTTAGAAGGCAGATCAAAATTTCTGTAGTCATATGAACGATAATTTAAATTGTAAAGATACAGAGCGATGTATTCAAACCTGAAAATCGTGTTGGAATATTGATCACTAGGACAAACTGACCAGTGAGCTTTTAACTTGAGCCACTCTTTCCATGTGCCTCAGGGAGCACAGATATTGCAGCGCATTGGTGACGGTACTCGTCAGCAGCAGGTCCAAACGTATCAATCCCATATAAATAAAATTCGAGAGAATGTGCTTCAGCGATGAGTGATGAGAACCTTTAGCAAATAAGCATACGGAAAATAGTGAACAACCAAGTCGCATTAATAAAATATTGAAGATTGACAACAGAAAGTAGGTTCAGATCGCTTTAGATAGCGCCAAAAAAAATTGTTGCAGGCTCAAGCGAGCGACCTCGGAAACGGCGACTAGTCGTGCTCGTCATAATATTTACAGTACTGAAATTCGTTTTAGGAGAAGTTTACGTGTCTTAACTCGCGTAGGTATTCGGTCCGTGTTTCTGAAACTAATTATCTAATATAATGTATACCGACGTGCTTCTTGCTGACGTACTCCTTGGCGGTTTCAGCCGCCTTCTTGAGTACCTCCTCCAAATTCTGGGGCGGTGCCAGGCCGCAGCGTCTGCCCATCGTATCCTTGGAGACGTGGTATCCTTGCGGAGCGCAACGTTTAGCCCAAGGATCTTCCAATTTTAAGTCCAATAACTGAAAACAATTCAAAAACGGATAAGTGAAACCTGCATTAAGAGTCAATTAATTAGTTTGTGAAATCCTTGCTTATTCATTGTGTGTAAATATAGTTTTTCATTTCAAAATGAATATTATTAAAGCTACACAAGAATTTTTAGAAAATAACATTTTCAGGAATCATAAACTCTAGTTTTTTTTCTCTTCAAATTTGCATTTCTCCCTTTAGACATTTTGTAACTAAATAAAATAATTCTTGTCACTGATTTTTCTAGTCTAACAAATAAATAAATTTTTGCCTACTATTCATATCAGCTACTGTTCCGTTTTTCATTCATAAATTCGCTACTAGCCTATCTAATATAGGTATATTTGTCATAATATATAAAGAATAAACCTTGCTCAATTTTTGAAATACTTGTACTAACAAACTCTTTCCTTCTCATATGTGATACACTCAACGTATTGCATGAAAACTAGACAGAATGTATTTGAAATTCTTTACTGTATTTTTCTTTACAAAATATAATAAATAGCAAATTCACAATATCAATTTTTCGAGGCTTTTTAAATAACATTTATTTCGAATAATTAATTTAAGGCTTGTGTTTTATATTTTTTTTAGGATCAGGCAAATAATAACAATGACGAACGTAGCTAACTATATCCATATTTTGAAATTCATACACAATTTTCCATATATTTTTAAAAATATTAATACAGTTTAGTAGTATTACTGAAATATTAGTATATTAAGGATGGTTCAATAACCAATTAAATAATACACAAGGTGTGCGGCGAGGGCCCACCGCACCGGATGGAGGACCGGAGTTCGACCGCTTTTCCCTTGACTCCGAATATAATTTGGAATAAAATCTATATATTATATATTTTTTTTATTTTCTATCATTTTTTCTTTGCAAATAATGCAAGGCAGGGAGTCAAATCAAAAAGTCTCATTTAAAATTGTACAATAAATGCGCATATTAATAAAATTGAAATAAAAATTATAATATAAAACTAAACAAAAAGCCTAGAGCGGCGCGGCGCGCGGATCTTTCTTCAGGCGACTCAATGAATTAGCGTGTGTTAAACAAATAGAGGAAGAAAGTCGCCAAGAACAGAATGGAGGGTCATAACGCTTTTTGGAGTTTACTCCTTAAGTATGGATTTCATATTTAGGCCCGGGGTATGGAATTTTATGGGAGTAAAATCAAGTGTTAGATAAATGACGTTACGCCATCGTCATGGTACTGAAACAAATAAATCGTCTTGGTTACTGTTTACATTTCAATCAACCAGAATGTGACAAATATAATAGATTTTCTCCACGAATCATTGTTAATGTATACTGAAGAGGGTTCAAAACTACTGAAGAAACGTTACCATGAACTTCCACTTATACTTGTTGGAGATTTTTTTTCAATATTTTCTTAAATGACGAATTAATTGTTTTACTATTAACATAAATAAATGAATTGTGTATTATGCTTTGAATAATATAATAGATGCTTACATTTACCATTATACTAATCTATATGTACGATATCATCTTAAAACAGTAAACTCCATTGCTGTGTCGGAGCTGACACACTTTTTTTCGTTACGACACTTTCAACAAAATTTCTACGAATTCACATCTCACGTGAGGCTTATTAGGGAACTTCTGAAAAAACTGGTAGTAGTATGATAAATAATCAATTAATGCGTAATTAGCAAATGCGATATTTTTTTGAATAGCTGCAATGAAGATTCAGCTGATTCATATCTAAATTAAATCTTGATTGATGATTTGATTCGATTAACAAAATAGCCAACAAGTCGCATATGAAATGTCGCACCGAAACCATGCCTCCCACGCATGATGTATACCGTCCCACAATCTTTTCGTATCAGATCGAGGGATTTGAATCACAGACCCTGCACGCTGGCGAGGAAGGGCGCGCCAACCGCCGTTGTCCCTAAAGCAGCGGCAGCGCTGGTAGGGATGGCTCGTTTTCCCCGTCGCATGACACGAGTGATTTAATTTAAATTTTGTTAAAAATCAAATCAGTCCGTCCCGCATTTTAGAAAACTTCGCTCTAAATTTACAAGCAGCGTCCCAACGACTAGGCTGCCGCAGTTCGCCGCGCCACATTCAGGTGGAGAAAAGTATTATTTAAAAGAACTTCAAAATATTTGTATCGAATGATTTATTTGGTAGGCAAAAAACGACACGATAGCACGAGCAGTTAGCGCACAGCATTCGGATGATGTAGGGGGAAATTAAGTGTCGAAATGTCGAAATTGAGTGTGAAAAAATAAAAGAAGTGTAAATAGGGATATCATAGGGCTTATGCAAGCACATAGAGAAACAAAAAACGTAAACTAAATAAAATAGATGTAAGATTTTTATATAGGTAAGTATCGAATGTAATGGAGTGTATATGCAGCTTAAAGAAATCTATAAATATTGAATCCCTGCCGTATTCAATATGTGAAACCGAATAAGCATGAGATTAAACAAGAGAAGTGGTCAACATACCTTAAGGGTTACAAAAATAAGAAATAATTGGTATTATAAGCGACGAGTTAGCGCAGACTTTATTGATACACGGAACAGATAAATAATGGACTCGCTCATGGGGTGCCATTTCACCCATGCATGGTCGACCCTAGTAAATTTTATGTAAAAACGTGAAAATTTGAGCCATGCTTTATTTCATTATTTTTTATATGAATTTAATAAATCTTCATGTATTAAAATGTTCATTATTTGCAAAGCCATATTATGACCAGTATGAAAATGTACTGGTTGATCGGTGAGATACTACGCTATCGTAGAATACCGACTTGATACTATACTTAATACTCGCTGTTGCATTTCATCGAATGCATGCGAGTTCTGGCCATCCACTTCCCTCTCCATCGCCTACCCTTCTTTCATTAGCCGGTCATGAAATATTCTATTCCTACCCAAGAGGCCAGGACAGACCCGCTGATGATTCCTCTCGTATTGTAATTGTCCATGAACAGCGATGACTACATACCCTCTGGTGGCTCGTACACACAGTTCCTCGAAATTCTATGAACAATACATATAATATAATCGCATGGATACCTGTTCGTCAGTCAATCCTTGCATTTCCGGTGGCAGAGAGGTGCCGTGTTTCCCCAATTCTTCCATTTCGTAGCAGATCCTTTCGATTTTCAAGCGGCCGTTGTATATCGCCACTATGTCTTTCACCACATCGTCCACGGTGTTATTGATGTCAGTTTCGTATAGGAATTGACTTTGGTCACCTCTTTTGACGTGCAGTATGACCATTTCTACAAAATTTATTCACGGTTCGCAGATATTCCTTCGACGTGTCCGATAGGAGTGGGCGAAAATGTGTTTAGTATCGATTTAACAAATACGGTTGCTATGTAATGCCTTCTGTAGCTTAGCAACGAAAATTATATTTCTCTTGACTTTCCTTTAGATTCTTAACTGATTTATTATTGTTTAGTCAATCGTTATCCTAATCGTGAAAGGATATTTCTCCACAAACTCA
This sequence comes from Eumeta japonica, assembly GCA_005406025.1. NCBI lineage: Eukaryota > Metazoa > Arthropoda > Insecta > Lepidoptera > Psychidae > Eumeta > Eumeta japonica. The sequence goes on from BGZK01000382.1 coordinate 384,509, forward strand.
TCATTTTTTATAGACGCCAAGCATCCGCACGCTGGTAAAGTACAAGTTAAGCACTGCCAACGTTAGCTGTTACCGACAAAAAGTCCTAGACCTATGACTTAACATGTTCTCGTGACCATGGAGCGAGTGGTTTAATTATCATTAAATTAAAAACTCATCAGTAAATTCGCTCGTGGTTAGTATCAAACCCTTTAGCTCCTCCTTGGAGTATGTATGATGTACTCTTAGGGATTTCTATTCTCAGATGAGATGAGGTGGGACCATCTCGTCTCTGCAACGAAGCGTCGCGAACAAAATAGGCGAGACAAAGGTTCCGGAGATCATTCGTTGCATTCTCGTGTGGCGACGGCGAGAAGTTGTAGTTGTCTAAGATACGGAATGTTCCTCTGTTGTTATAATTATACTACGTTTTATAATTTAACATCGTCTTGTTTTTTTAACTAATACTGTTAATGTGAAATATGATTTAAAACTAATTTATTTTACATGTTTAAATTATAAATTTTACAATATTATTAATGAAATTGTATTTATTATTGTACGTCTATTAAATTAATTTATTACTCCATTTTTGCGTCATTACGCAGTTGATTTAATGTGAAGTGTATTATTCTTCAATTATAATACTGTGTTTTGCGAATAAAATAATTTTTAGGGAAAATTACGTCTATGAGGATTTTAAGGGTTTAATACGTATAAATTATTTTTTTATATATTTTGGGGTTTTTGAGGGTCAAATGTGGATCCTGTAGTTCTAGTTTGATCCTCAAAGTTGTAAAGCTGACCGTAAGTAGGATTTTGAGCTACAAACTGGGATTATTTTCAATGTTCAATCCAATCTTTACATCTAAAACTAATCCTCGAAAACCTCATTGAATATTTTGAGGTTTTAATGTGAATTTATTTTTTGACTCGGGCGTTTTCTATTCCGATTCTGCTAGTCAGAATTTCGAGTTAGGTAAATCTTAGTATCTCACTTATACATAACCCTTATTTTTTTTTGTAATATCGCTAAACCTGATACATTTCGTCTCCTTATATGTCTTGGTATAAAAAAGATCGTAATTTCTTGGTAACTGTATCTGCTGATTGTCACCCCGTTGTAGTGGCATAAATAACCGCTATCTGTTTCATTCAAGTTTAACAATTTGAAACCTAAACTCTCAATGCTGGCTCAATGCGCGTAAGGAGCTGATAAAGATTATTATCACCAATAAGACGACAGGGATCAACAGTTTTGCGTGATTTCCTAAGGAATCTAAAATTAGGTTAAGACTTGATTAATTCGTCTGTACTCTGGGAATCTTAGTATCAAACCAAACTATGCCATTGGTCTGCGAATATTTTATATATCTATGTAACTCCGCCCATGGCTCCGCCAGCGCAGCAGAATTAATTTCATCTTATATATCGACTGATTACTATAATTAATGATGATCCTGTACCCTATCTCGTTCTCGATTCCGAACTCTGTTTCAATTTAAGTATGTTCCAATTTTGATCTCTTCATATTCCGATTTCAGTCACCATTTTGAATTAAATTTTGATCCTACGGTCTATTAAAATAATGCTACCGTTCACGATTTTGAACCATCCCGGTATCTGCGATTTTGCTCCTCGTTCAGTTTCAAAATAAAATTTGTTATGTATTGATTTGTTCTGTATTTCTTGGGAATAGGGTGTTTTCTATGAATAAAATAATTTTTAGAACCTGAAGTAAAAAAAATATACAGGTGAAGCCAAAGAGAAATGGTAATCTATTTTATTCATGGAGTTTCTTATTAATGAATAATTCGTAGCATCGGCTTAGTAATTTGGTTCAGTAGAAAAAATACGTACTCAAAGTCAGATACGAATGGTAGCTTAATTTTGAGAAATCTTCCTATTTGTGAGTACAACATAACACCAGTTTCATACTAATTGTATGGTTTAAGCAAGTAATAAAAAACCGACAAAATACATACTCATTTTTATACACTACACAATCCCGCTCCTCCAACTTAAATGACGCATCTCACAAGTTTTTGAAGTTGAACTTTGCCCTATGAAAAATTTCATACTAAATCGAACTCTTCTTAATTTCGATAAAAAGCAAATTAAGCACCCATATGCACACACACACACACACACACACACACACACACACACACACACACACACGCAACAATATAGAAACATGAATATGGCTACTAAATAAATAAAAAAATGATGATTGAGTTTTTATGGCGATATTAAGTTGAATAGAAATAACATTATTGCAATCGAACTTATCATTATTTCAATCTTAGGTTCTGATTGTTCTTTAATTTTCATCAATACCGGTCATACCGTTCTTGAGTAGAATAAGAACATACAGACATAAATGCATATAGGCCTCTCATTTGGTCTTACTTTATACCACTTGTCATTACGATCGATTAAACTGTTTTTAAGATGTAAAAGAATATACATTTAGCCATATAGACTGACAGAAAGTAGCATATCATTTGTGCAGTCATCAACTCCACACCAATATTAATCAAGACCTGTTAAATCTTTTTTTATCTGTTTTCGTTTTTTTTTTGTAAATCTGTTTAAATCTTTAAAAGTAATTGCAGACAGCCTGACAAGCAATAGCATTTTCGAAATCATATGTTTTACAGCATAGCAATTTATACAACGATCGGTCAAGGCGTTCTTTGAGATATAAAATACATACAGACAAACAAACAGACATACAAGAGGTAACCTATCATGTGCGAGATCTAATGTTCTTACAATACATCAATTTTTTATCACGATCGGTTTAAAAGTTTATTAGTTATAAAAGGATATACCGACTGACAAACAGACAGAAAGACATAAATTTAAAAATAGTAGAATTATTTTCAAAAAAATTTAATGTGCAGACTTACTACATTAATATAGTAATATAGATGTGTGAAAGCATTTTTAGAATAGGTGTAACTAAGCCGATTCTAAATGCGGACAAAGCCGCGTGTTTGTACTAACTATAATACAAATACGCGCATTTTCCCGCATGAGCTAAACTTCTCGAACTTATTCCGATTATTGCATTTGTCATGATTTATTTATTGTTTTGTTTAACGCCTTTATTTATTGACATTATATTATGCAATAAAATATAATAAGTGACCATCTTCAGGACACCAAGCTATCTGTGGTAAATTTTATCGAATTGGTCAGTGATTTAGCCATAGAAATATAACAAACATACAGACACCATACACCCTTCTCATTCCTATGAACTTCTGCCCATAGCTCCGCCCTCTTAAACAGGTTTATATTTGTAGTAGCTATCGCATCGCAGCTGCGGTTGTGGCTGCTATCGTCTGCAGTTCGTCTCCGATCACACCCATGCTCTTGATTTGCTTTAGTCTCGTTTGGTTCGTAAATAAAGTGAATAATACCGCTTCGTAATAATTCCTCCAGAACTTTAAACTACCAACTAAGCCAATAAGAGAAAACTAAAAATATCAGACGAATTACAATGTTATTTTCATAATTTTCATTGAAATCTTACCCATGGAACAATAAAAATAATGTAGGCTACATCTTTTTTATTAAATTAGGCTATCACCTTGCCGGCTTTTATTTAAATCGGTCAAATTATAAGGGTGTTTATTAATCTCACAGAACATAAACACGCAATGGTAAGGTACATGAAATACTCGCTCCGTGTTAATAAGAGTAACTTGTACCTACATATTTCGAAGAAATCAGTCAAACTATAAGGGTTCTTAGTAATCCTTAGGGAACCCTAAAATATCTATTCTGTATATCTCACTGGCTTCTAGTTATTTTCATATTACATTTAACTGAAAGCGGTTAAACTACAAGAGTACTTCGTGATTCTCATAGGACCCAAAAAAAATGTATCGTATGTACTTTTATTGGCTTCCAAATATCTCATACTAAATTTCATTGAAATCTGTTAAGTCATAAAGATTTTTAGTAATTGCCATAGAACTCTAATAAATATATCATATATCCTTCCATTGGCTTACAACTATATTCATATCAAATTTTATTGAAATCGGTTAAACTGAGTAATTTCTTGGAATTGTAAAAAAGAATTAAGCCCTTTTACAGTCTTTATTGTAAATAACATCGTTCACGGCTTCGCCTTTTTGGGCCTAGAATGAATTGCTTCATTTTTTGCATTGACTGATGACGTAGCCTATCATGGTTCCGATGTTGCTCCGTATGCTCAATTTTCTATCGATCTATATCCTGATTTCGGTTCTGTTTTCGATATCGATCCCGGTCGAATTTTTAAGAGTTTTTTAATTTTCAGGAAAGAGTTCTTAATGTTTCCGGAACAAAAGTACCCTAAATATAGGCCCGTAGGTTTGTCAAGTTTCGCAGTAAAAAGCCGCATCGCGATCGGTCCAGTGCTACCAAAGATACCCCGAGCAAGCAGACAGACTTACAGACAGAAAAACATTGTTTTCTTTCATAGAAACGTTGCCTTAACAAAGATCAACTCAACGAAAAAAGTCAAGCTCGGCCAAACCGATCAAGCCGTTTTTTTTTTAGTTTTAACGACACTAACGAACGGAAATCGATCTTAATATATATAAGTCAATTAGCCACGCCGTACTATCAAAATATTTCCAAGCCGGAAACGGAAGGATTGACGGAACCTTCGCTAGGTTCAATCTCGCACTCACAGTTCCAGTGCTCCACTCTGTCTACACAACACGAAATGCAGGCCCATACCGTGAAACGTTTCTGTTAGTTCGCTATCAAATCGCTCTCGTTTCTGGCTCGCGAATCGCTCTTAAAGTCGCCGCGGGCCGCGCGCCGCCCGGCCGAGCGGGTCGGCGGTCGAGCGGATTTTCTGCCCTAGCGGCCGCTCACACGGTACATTAGGCATCGGCCCGAAGCTACTGCGTTTATCCACAATTAGACGGCCGACGGCGAAAATATAGAAAGTTTTATTATAGAAAAGCTGATACTTTTATATGGATATTTCTTACTTTTTAAGGTGTTCAGTTCGATGTCGAAAATATTTAAATACGCATCATACTATTGGCAGATATTGTTATTATTATAATTAATTATTATTATTGTTTATTTTTAACGTTCTATCAAGTTTCATTGATTCGTAGTAAAATTAATTGAGACTAGAGTTGGAGAGCTACATACTATTTTACAATAATTATATATTGTATAGTTGTATTCTGAGAGTACAAAGTCAATTGTAAACATTATGTTTAGTAATTTTATTATTATTTTGTTTTATTTATTTTTTTTTGAAGATACTCGGATACTCGTCCAATCATGATTCATAGAAAATGTAATAGATTAATATATTAAATAAACAGTAAATTTTTAGAACGTTTTTACTTGCATTAAATAGAAAATTAACCCTATTTTTATGTTGTGATAAAGAGCTAATTTTTGTTTTGGCCCCATTAACGTTTGATTAACGAGACAACAACTAATGGTGAACTTCTTGCAATATATAAAAAGTTTAATGGCTCATTTGCCCCTAATGTCGTAAACTTAAAAAAATATAATTTTTTTAATGTACACAAAAATTATCGTTCTACTCACTTATACCTATTTATTACATTTTACTTAAATGCTGTGTATGCGGTCGATACACAGCGGTGATGGCTCAGTGATTGAAACCGTTGCCTTCGAACCAAAAAGTATTGGGTTCGATCGTGACTTCGGGTTAATTAACTAATGTGTTTTTAACGTAAGCCTATCCTTTAGTGCCACGCAAGACGCCGGCGCGGTGTGAAGGGTCTTTGTGGTGCAAGCCCTTAAGAAATCAAAGAGATTTAAATTATATAGTGGAGACATTGCCAATATTTCTAAAATTTTTGATATCACGCGCCGCTAGCTATTGCTTAGTCACACATAAACGTGTCAAACAAGATTGAGTTCTTTGTTACTTACAGGAAAAAATTGTAGATTAAGATTTTGTCCGGATTTTCGACTCAAATATAATATTAAAATTTAAATCTTTTTGTTAAAAAGTGTACCATAAACATGAATGACAATCTGCTTTCTTTCAAAGTTTGATTTTAGTTCCGTTTTTAATGATAATGTACCTCCTATGCATTTGGACACAGTACATTGATATTTTGAAAACTGTCTATTATATTATAATAATAAGCTAAGTTTTCGTTGTTGTCTATTTTTAGGATAAATATTTATAATTAATATTAAATGTTAGTCTAAAATAACGAAAATGAAAAAATGCTGTTTTTATCTATTAACAACTAAATATGAACAATAATATAACTCACGCAGAAAAATATATATACGACCACGTTTTATTACTTATCGAATCACTTGTCTCCAAAGTATTTCTTCTTCTACTTCCATTTACAGTGTTTGATTTAAATTTGGCAAATATGAATTTAAAATTGTTTTCATCGTATTCGTCCACAGATACAGGGCCACGCCGCGCACCGGCACGGCCACGACGTCTCGACAGAAGAACCCGACGGGAACTACACCAGCCACCATGGAAAAGTAAGACTTCTTCACTGTGTCACTTCTTTTTTCTTAAGCTGTAGCAGGCTAATTTATCCAACACGCCAATTAACGATATCTACGAGTATGTATTTGAGTCAAGAGCATCGCCTTTGGACCAAAAGGCACCGGGTTCCATCGTGGCCACGGCCGAATCGGCTTATGGGTTTTTGATTGAAACCAAGTCACTCGCTCCGCCCCTCGGAGAGGACTTTTTAAGCCGTCGGGTCCCGGTCTTTATTATTGGGCGGACGTCGGCGGCCCTCTGCCCGCGCACAACCAGCGTGGGGGGCTTGAGATACAAGCTGAATCAAAATCTGAAACAAAAACAATGTGTGGGGTGAAGCCTTTACTAAGGCACACCGCCCCACAATCTAACTCTATCGCTACCTTACTGCTACTTACCCTATTGCTAGCTTAATGCTATATATATATGTGTGTGTCAGTGAAAATACCATTGACTGACTGACTGACTCATCACGAGATCTCCAAAACTATTAAATTGATTAATTGATTAAGACTTTTGGTATAGTTACTCTTTTGATAATGTAGACATTCACTAAGAACCGATTTCAAGCAAATCATATCCAAGAAAAAATCATAATTTTATGAGATCTCCGGAACTATAGGTCCGAATGACTTTAACTTTGACATAGTTACTTTTCGGGTTGTAGACGTTCGCTAAGAACGGATTTTACGCAAATTCTACCCAAAAAAAAATCAATTACCATCACATGTACAATCCCCCATTCTCTCTACTGAATGCATAATTTGGGACGGAGAGCGGAGTTGAAAGCGACACCGGAACTTAAGTTGAGAACGGGACGATCGAAATTTCGATTTTGTTGTGGTGCGATATACAAGATGAAGGATAACATTTTATGTCTACGCTGGTGGAGCCGCGAGCAAGAGCCGCATTGTATGTATGTATACGAACGAAAAAAACTTTAAATGTAGCTGTATACCATCACCTCATACGATTTTTAGGAATTGTATTGTTGATATGCTTTTGATTCTCAACGCAAAATGGCATTTCACAATATACAATACAGATTGCACTACATAAATAAAATTCATAAGTAAATTTTGAAATTCTATTCTATGTAATATTGGTTTGAAAAGAGCCATCCTCCAGTTTTTTGCTCGTTCTTCTTGAGCGAAAACTGCCTCATAAATGAGTGGTAATTTAATAAATAGCAATTATATTAAAAAAAACTGCAATTTCTTGAAATGTTATGTTGTATGTCAAATGTTATATTATAACCTATGAAATAAAGATATTTTTAAATTTAAATTATTTGTTACGTAATCCATTTTATTACACATACCACTAAGGAGTTAACTTTTGATTTACTAGCTCAAGCTTTACTTCTACAAGAGTAAGCAGACATTACAAATTTTCACGTGATGTGATTTATACACACCTCGCTGGCATTATTCACATCCATTACGCGTTTCATATGAACTCGTCGGTTTCGGGTTCTCAAAATCAGAATGTAAAGGTTTTTATATTTCTGATGTTATAGGATTTCTGAGAGGATTCTTGCCGACACTTTCTACAAACATATTTTGTTTTGTTGATTTACTTCGTCAGTCCACTTTTATTCGCGTTTTCTATATTGTCAAACTAACCCATAGGGTGAAACAATGTAGTAATTCTGTCCTTTAAAGTGATTCCAAATAAATATGAATCTACGATACTAAAAGATTTTGGAATGAATCGTTATTTTTTTTTATGAATAGCAAAAAAAAATATTTTGTCAATAGGATGCTATAACAATATACACAAATGTCGTACTTGTCTAATAACAAGATCTGCTTTTCCGTGAACTGCCAGACTTTACAAATACACCGCATGGTCACCACGTTGACAGATTATGGATTACTGACTTATTCGCTTTATCATCGTTCCTTTGCTGTGTGTTGTTATATTTAACGTACAAATCACAATTACGTGAAATAGGAGATGATCGTCACTGTATTCTATTGGTATATAAGTTTTATCTACACCGAGTAAATCTCCCGATTAAGAGTGATCTCAATTAGTGGATGATTTTGAATTATTCCTTTGTTCGATCCATCTCCGCGTTTCCCACCTAATGTATATCACATACGGATAGAAGCGAGACATCGATCTCGAAGACAATTTGTCACGAGCCCGCGTCGTTTCGTCCTCCTAATGTTACCAATTTGCGTGTTAGAATATCTCGTTACATTGAATTTTTGGGGTTTCAAAGAAATCAGAGATAAACTCATTAATTATATAGAGAAAGAAATTGAAATTTTCTCAGGAGAATCGTCAAATTAACTGAAAAATTGTTTTATAATTTAATGAAACAATTGTCATAGTCAATGAAAATACGGTAAATGTTGATTCGGGGTAAAAGTTTTTTCGTATAAGTAACAAGTTGCAGTAAAATGTAAAAGTAAATACCACAACCAACACAATCTTTGGTTGTGCTGTTTGTATCTGGCTAGTTTTGATATCATTAAATAAATGACATTTTAAAAAAAGAAGAGTATTAAGTAAAAACAGTGTTCCGTCATTTTTCTGTTGTTTTTATGTCGACCAAAAATGACTGAATCCAACTTATCGTATAAGTTTTGGAATTTAATAACAAAAAAAGGACAAATGTGGCACAAGCTGCGAAAAAGATTTGTGACGTTTATGGACCTATAATAATATAATAGGGACCTAATTAATATAGCCGGTAAGAATAGCACGAAACTGCTTCAAGCGTGTTCAGACCGACAATATTGATGTTAAAGATGAAGCTCGCTCTGGTCGAACTGTTATGGATAAAGTCGATGAGATTTTAAAAAAGGTGTGGAAAAAATGGTAAATTGGTTCTTAAAATTTAGCTAAAGAATTGGATATTGACCACAAAACAGTTTTGATCTATTTTAAAAAAGTTGGTTACACAAAAATGTCGATACTTGGGTCACACACGAGCTCAGTGAAAGAGATCTAATAAGCCGGGTACTCATTTGCAATTCTCTATTGACACGAAATGGAACCCAACCGTTTTTTAAAAGATTGATCACTGATGATAAATAACAGATTGTCCACGACAAGAACATGCAGAAAAGATCATGGTCAAAAGGCAAGCCATAGCCATAAGGCCACAGACTATAGCAAAACCCGATTAACTCATTAAGTCGATGGTATGTGTATGATGGGATTGGAAGGACATTATTCATTACGAGCTTTTACCTCCGTAAAAAACTATCAATTCGGATCTCTACTGTCAATAGCTGATGGGACTCAAACAAGAAGTAAAGAAAAAACGGCATTGATTAATCATCAGAAAGGGTGTTTGTTTTTCAGCATTATAATGGCAGACCACACACATTTTTAGCCCTTCAACAAATATTTAGAGAGTTTGGTTGGGAAGTGTTAATGCATACACCACATAGCCCTGAGCGTGCACTCTCGGATTTTTACCTGTTTCGTACTCTTTCAAATTTTTTGGATCATGTTAGGCTAACATCAAATAAGGACTCTCAAAACTACTTGTCGCAGTGATTTAATCAGAAGTTCAAAAATTTGTCCAGCAAAAAATAGATATCACTATCTACATAATGACAACATTTTATTGAAGAAAATGGCATATGTTTATTAAAACTAAATGTAAATAAAATATGATGAAAAATTATCTTGCATTTGTATATAAAATACAAAAAAAATAATTCCCCGACTTTTTATATAGCATACGAAAGTATTATTCGACCGAGTGCTAGCGTCGTGTAAAGTTACAGACCAAAAAACATAATCTACACGTATAAGAATTTATATTTACAGCTTGACTTGAATAAGTCAAGCTGTTTTTTGTGGTTTAGATAGCTGTGAAATAAAATGGCTATGCACAGCTCAAACACCATTACATACAAATGTATATTTGTAACTAAGATATTTCTTATGATGTATACAGCAGATATTGAGTATGCAATTAAAATTGAGGAAAAGCATTTCATCAAAATTTAATCAAGCACTTGTCACTCCTTCTGAACCCTTGTCCGCGGTTTGGTCCGCGTGAATAAAATAATTTCCTATCTATTTCCTAGGTGGTAAAACGCGATCATGTGTATCTTGGATGAAACTCTAGGTTACGATTAATGAATGACAGAAAGTTTCATCGTATCCGGTTCAATAGTATTATGGTTTATTGTGTTTACATATACAAGTGGACGAAACTTTCGAAAAAGGTTGTTTTGAGTTCAGTGTCTTCTACGTACCTTATAACAATTGTTGTTTTGGAAAAACGTCTTAAGTTTAGAACTAACTCCATAAATATGCATATTTTAAATTATCCAATCAGATAACGTATTATCCTATATATTCTAATTATTATACTTTTCATGTTATCTAAATAAATAAAGAAATGATATGAGATGAAAAAATCTAATCAAATGTTGCAATATGATCTACTTCTACATCGAGTTTAATCGCAGGCATTGTTAGTTAATCAAACAAATATAAAGTTTCGCATAAAAGTAAACATTTACACATCGTTCAGCTTCTAGAGATCCACTAGTTTGAAAATCTGAGATCACGGACAACGCTTGTGGATGAAATCCCTACTTTTGCATCGGTAAAATGGACTGAATGTTTAAATATGAAATGCGAACTTCCCAAGGAGCGAGAGCCAAAAAAATGCCTTTATTAATATCCGTTTGCAATATTAAAAATCGTAAGATTTATCCGAAGATCTCGCTTATATCTCGCGCAGGCAGTAACGTAAATCATTGCTGAATACGTTTTCATTTATTCAGGAATTTTCGTATTAAATTTCCCTTTACAGCTTCGAGCAGTCCGCGCTCGGGCAGGGAATTTGATTTACACACCTTCCGCATTGAAATGATCGTGCAGGCATAGCAGTTTTCGCAGTGATGTTTTAAAAGCTTAAGTCACAAAACACACACACACACACACACACACACACACACACACACATACATATACAAACACGAGTAATAATAATTACCTTTAGATCTAGATATGTTTTTCAATTTTAGGCTAACTTCGGTGGCTGATAAATGAAAGCATTGCGAGATTAGTTTATTTTAGTTCGTTTCATAGTCTCATAACTGGATTTTTTATGGGCTCATGCAGCTGGTATAAAAACAATTTTTATGTTTCATAAGCGGGCTACTCATATCACTTATAACTTGAGGCAAAAATAATATCTCAGAGAAGAAATGAAAGAAATTAGTATTATAACTGTACCATCGCTGTACATGTGTACAGTTTTCGCATGAAAATCTGGTACATGTCAAAAGAAATTTAAATTCGTTCTAAAAAATGATATTCATACTATTAACATTAGATATAAAAACTAGCCAAGACCATGTGGGACCACGCTCACAGGGTTTCGAAGCCATTATTACAATGAAATGCAGTACAGACAAAAAAAGTACGTTGTTACACTTTTTACATATGTCCCGCACTGAATAATTATAAGCGCTTTTGTCACCTATAACTAGAAAAATAAGTAGGTATGTCGACTATTATTATTAAACTAGTGTAAACATAAGTGCATCGGCAATAGAGCGTATCTTCATGGAACTTACGTCCTTTTGTTGAGAAGCCTCCCTACGGAGTGCTCCACTTAGAAATATTTTTTTTTAACAAACAACTAAACCAAGTAGCGCCTTATACTATCTATCAATTTAATCAATATTCGTCATGTAGTTTTTGAAAAAATACCTGTGACATACGAACGGACGGACGGATGGAATTATAAAGGTTCCTTTTTTGCCATTTTGATTAGATATTTTAAAAATAATCTTGCTACTCATAAAACTCAACTCAGGAAAGTTAGCAAATCATTCAGGGGCGAATATATGCGCCTTTATAATAAGATCCCAGCTGAAATTTAAAATTTGCCATTTCACAAATTTCAAATTTTTAGTAAGAAAAGCTATACGGCTATCATTCCGTATCTGAATATAGTAATGAAAAAAAAACCCTAGGGTTGCACTTTTCGGCTATCAGTTTGTCTCCTATAGTTTTCAGTGTTATACTAGTTTTATTAATCAATTTATCCTGTATCTTTGAGTAAAAAGAGCAACCTTTGAATTTCTTGCCCAATCATTCATTCGGAATAAGTGATAATGTTAATGCTAAAATAATACAATAATGAGGTAATTCAAGTCTAATTCTATTACCTTTTTTACCTACGAAATAATGACATTTTTGATTTTGTTTTGGTACATATATATAATATATAGATTTTGCCCGCGGCTCCGCCCGCGTAAACAAAAATTTAGTTTTTTCATCTTTTCTATCGATCAATAACGAACCATGATCCCATCCTCGATTTCATACTAGAAAAATTTATATTCTTTCAACAAAAGGCACGAAATTTCACTAATTTTTTTATAATAAAACGATCTCACTTACACTTTTGATCCCGACCCCGTTATTGCTCTAGATTCAGATTTTGATCCTGAACATCGATATGTTAAATTTCTCTTGCACATTATTATTACCAATAACAAAGTAACGAATTCACTTTAGGGAACATACCCATACTACGTGACCTGTTCACGGGGGGGGGGGGGGGTCAATATAACACGCTCGGTCACAAGACGGGGGCGGGGACTTAAGGCTTCATCACGTAGTTAGAGAATTCTCACGCTTTTTTGGAGATATATTCAAATTATGGTGCGCAGCGTTCTGCAGTTTTTTAAACTTACAGATGGAAACACTAACGCAAATATGCCGGGACGCCAGCTGATTTAAAACTGATAGTTTTTGTACTCATTCAGAAGTGGTGCGCTTATATAGTATTCTATTTGTAGTAAAGCGTAAGTACCTGTTACAATATGTTTTTACATAAGTTTTTTTTCCTTGAATATATTAACTTTCTGTTAGCAAAAAAACATGATTTAAAATCATAATTATAAAAATTACTACGTGAAAACTAAGGGGGTTGGGGGTCTTAGCATATACTACGGTTGGTCACGGAAGGGGGGGGGGGTGTAAATAATTGTAAAATATGGGTCACGTAGTATGGGTATGTTCCCTTACGACCAAGCAAGCTAAACCACAAAGAAAAGTTAATATCCTTACAAATTATAACCTGTAGGTCATTGTGGTGTATGAACTATATTACCTTAAATTGCTAGTTAATTCTGTTCAGCATGTTAAAACGTGATTGCGTAACAAACATTCAAACAAACAAACGTTCACATTCATAATATCAGTAGTTTACCGTATGGAATCGATCATACATCTTTCCGCAATATTCATAATCTCCTTCTTTTTTAGAACAACTTTGCTAAAGAAAAAGTAATTGAAGTAGCTGTTTCTGAGAAAAAAAAGCTTAGAACACCTTCTAAGCTATTTTTTTGTTAATATAATAATGTTCCAACCTTGCGACCTTGCTGAAGGTCTTGAGTTACATCGTGGCCTCCTATCTAAAGTGCAAACCATGTCCATGGAGTGTGATTAGTCTTCCGCTGGGGATCATGTGTGACGCCGCGTCCCCCTAAATAGGCGCTAAGCGTGCCTGCGTGCGGTCGTTGAACTTCCACGGAATTTTAGGTATTCCTTTATAGTTATATTGATATTTTTGAAATTAAAATTATGTGTTATTAATATTTAACTGTTTAATAACAATGCTTTTCACTGCATTTGAATATGCAAACATGATCTATTGCTGGGGAGTTTTCAGAGGTAACATTGCTGCCTGCGAGTCCGTAAGTTGCGTGAAGTATCGTTTACACGATAATTTGTCTTAGTTTGCCTTGTTTGTTTAGAGGTGAGTGGAACATATGTGGAAAATCAGAGATTAATATAATAAAGACTTCGTCGAACTTTACGTCACTAACAATATAAAGTATCATCTGTAGGAAAGTGGCTTGATAAATTCTTTAAGAATAATACATGACATAGCTCGACCGCGGCCGGAATTTGAATTCACATGCCCCACCAACCGTCGACAGGTGGCGTCGGCGTACGGCGCTCGTGCATGCTGTCTGACCGAGGATTTTTTTAGTAGGATTGTGGCTATGTTATTTTATATTATTTAAAAGTATACTTTCAATAAGTTATTTTTTTTACAGTCACTTTGGCAAAGTTGCTCTAAAAAAGGAGGAGATCATGAATATTTGCAAAAGGTGCGTGATTGATTCCATCCTGTATACCACTTAGTATCACAATCCGTTCATCAATTTCAACGTTCAATAGTAATAAACATATATCTACATATTTTCATATTTATAACATAAGTGCGGTAAAACTTGGACTTTTACTTTTAAGTTCCGATTTTACGTTTTTGACCTTACGGACGTAAACACTAGAATCATTATTGCTCACGTACGAGCAAAAGGCGCAACCACGAATGCGACATGTAATAAAAATATTTTTCCACGCGGGTGAAATCTTGAGGCGCATAATGATATAATAAATGATTGAAATCGAGATCAGGACCGGCATCAAAAACGAGAGAACTGCAATTGGACGCTAGAGCAGAATTAAAATAAAAATCAAGGGAGCAGAATTAAAATATAAAACCAGGATTGGGATGGAAAACAAGTCCAAAATTTAAAAAAAAAAGCGAAGGGACCTGAATAGAAATCGACAGCAAGAACGAGATCGAGATCATGACCGAAAGAAAGAACGCTCTACATGAAAGATAAAGAAATACATTTTATGTCCACGTGGTCATAGTTGTGGGTGAATACTATTGGCAACATAATTTACTATAGAATATCCAATCAAATATTCTACGCTTAAATCTATTCAAATCCAGCCTAATAACTTTCTCTAATGAATTCATTAAGACGACAACACAGGCCAAATGTTGCGCTCTTTCACAGAAATCCTTTGTGTATTTAGAGTGATATTTGCTTTTAAAATGATATACATATGTTTATATGTGCATATAAATTTAAATAATTCACTTCAGCTTATTAAATACTTTTTTAGTAAACATTATGTTTATAATACTAGCTGTTGCCCGCGACGTCGTTCGCGAGGTAGTTATGAAGCATAACAACATTTTGAAAAGACATGTAAGCTGTCTTACATTACTCCGTTGTCTTTCATCACCCATAGAAAATCCTAGACGTTATGTGATAGGGTATTCTTCCTAGCCACAATGCTTATGATAAGATTTTTGACAATTCCGAAAGGATTCCGAAATCTATTCAGTTATTCTACTGAAAAAACAACGTTTATAGTTGCTAAATTCAACAAAATCGGTTTATTTATTCAAAAGACATTGTTGAGTTAAATTTTTTTTTAAATATTTTTTTGGAATAATTTCTAAACAATTTTACCGAAAAATTCTAAAATATAACCAGTTATTTTTTAACTAACAGTACCGATCGTCACAAATTTTATCAAAATCGGTTGGTTCGTTCGATAGACATGGTTAATGAAAAATCGAGAAAAAAAGTTTTTTTCAATAATGTTTGTTTTTAAAGATGTTGGGTATTCGATTATACTATCCTGTTTGTAAAACTGCGTTGGATACCATACAGCAGGTCAAAATGAAACAAAGTGTTCCTAAAATATAATAATTGAAAATTAAAGAAAAAAGTTATAAAATCGGTCTTTTGTGCATAATGAGTTCTATTATTTACTTTAAACTAGAAAGTAGTAAGAAGTTACAGAGATGGCCTGAAAGGTCAACCTGTTTCAAAATTTTGAGCTGAAAAATTGCCAGATAGTATTTGTGACTCAAAGAGCTCAAGAATACATTGAAAAATATCATAGCGGAAATTTTCAGGACTGACCTGTAAAGACGATTTTGTCGACTTTTTTCTGCAACAATAGCATTATCAAAAAATTTTAATGTAAGGTAGGGTCTATTTGTTTAAATCTATTGAGTAGGCACTTCGAATTAAAAAGACGGGAAAATTGGATATTCCAAATTTGCTCTCTCTAACCTCTAGGTAATGAAGAGTGGTAAATTGTGTCATGAACGAGCTGTCTGTCAAATGACTCCTGTACGCTGACGACCAAGTAATCCTTGCGCTGTCGGAGTGCAGGCTGCAGGAGATGGTGAAGAAAATAGGTATGAAAGTAAATGTCTGAAAGACAAAGGTGATGGTGCTTGAAAGAAGCAAAGGCACGACTGAATGCGGTATATATAAGAAGTTGAGAGAGTTGAACAAGTGATTAAGTTTGTGTACTATGGTAGTCTGTTTACAAATGATAGAAAACATGACGGAGATATGGAAAGGGGAGTGAATACGGGAAATAAAGTAAACGAGTTCTTGCTTGCTATTATAGTAAAACTGTCTCACGACGAGTGCGTTTAGCTATTCGTAATGGGGTCCTGATCTCTGCACTTATGTATGACAGTGGAAGATGGTAGGGCAGAAGAAGAATGAAAGTAGAATTAATGAGAAAAAGATACGATCTCTCCAAGATAGTTAGAAGAGTGATGTCAGACACCGCTACCTGACATCATTGTTCCTGCATTTATCTTGTAGAAATGCGTAATACGCAAGGATCTTATCTTCACTGCATAGAAAATCCTATGTACACCAAATTGGTGGCATATTAAAAAAATGCCAAATTTTAAGCACCCGAAACCGAGGAGTTTGCATGAAGAGATTGACTTATGTTAGTGAAGCAAGAGAGTTATGCGAAGGCCATGCCATGGCAAAATCTGTAGTATCAGTCTACCCTTCTGAGCAATAGGCGTGAGTTTGTATTATTATTGTTATTAAATTGTATCATAAACAAAACAGTGGATTACAGTTAATAAAATAAACGAAGCTTTGTTCAAAACGATCCACTACTTTTTTGGTATATTGGCAAACGGACTAAAAATTTCAAAATAGTTGTTTTGCGGTCTAGATTATTTACATGGCACATCCACTTTTTTAAGAAATAATGTTTATTGTACAGATTTGGTTTCCTCATAATTTAGTTAGAAGTTTAAATTATTTTATATAATAATAAAAATATTAATGGACTATTTTAATATTCCAAAATACTAAAGTCGCCATGTACGATTGTACTGGCTTTGCTTTCGAACCGGAACATACCGCATCCAAACCATTACCACAGATTAATCGATTGACCTAATTGATTAACGCAAGTCAATTCAAACCAATAGCACCGTGTGACGAAGAACTGAGGAATGCAAAGTAAACTCAAGTTTTATCCATAAAATCTCGTACATATATGTTGAGTCTTTAATAATCACGAGGCATGGATCGGACGATTGGTTTGATTCAATCGAAGAGTCATCGGGCATTTCGCCCGTGTTCGACCGGGATTACACCCGACACCTTACAATCTGACAGTGACGTCTTAACCACTCGGCCACTCGTCTTTTGATTTGCACACGAGACTTTGTAATGAGGCTTTGTATATAACACGGAATAATTTTTAGCTTTTTTTTTAGAAATATTAAATCAAACAAAGACAAGTAAGCGACCGTCTGCGAATATCCGCTGAGTTTCGTTAAAGGCGATATTTATTTCGGAGATTTTTTTTTATGAAAACACACAAAGCAGGGGCTTTTCTCGGGGAGCACAGGTCCCGGCGCGTGACGATTTTTGCATAGCGGCCGAGCGGAATAACAAATCGGGCCGGCGGCCGGCCGCCTCGCGTGTTTAATATTAAAATTTAAAGTGATTTTTAAACAGCCACCATCTTAATGCATACTATTTGAATACGAAATATGTACCAAATATAATATCGTCCTCTATGAATAGATATGATCTTTTAAAAATTGTACTTGTCCACGTGTTTGTAAGTTTCGTTGTGAAATGACTTTCATTTCGTTCGGCAGGCGGTCATGTGCAAAATCCGTATGTAATAAAATACGTTATGATAATATCGCTCATTACATTGGACGTGTAGCATCTACCGGAATTATTTTATTATCAGTACAATGTACATATAGGATAGAAGCCATTACTCGGTAGTGCGTAAGTGCATATGTCGCTGAACCAAAGGGCACTGCTGTAGGGCGCATCGAAACTAAATTTACCATCGCACATTGTACTTATTTAGTTATTACTCAGCAATACATTGATCGATTCGAACGGAAGTGGTCGGATTCGACGGAGCACACGAAGTTGCAGTAATTATGATACTATAATGGTCATGTTTGTGATACTGCATTATAATGAGAACGTAAGCTTGTTTGAATGGAATATGTAAAAAATATATAAATACATATTACATGTGTGTATGCATTTGTTTATTATCTGCATCACGATCTGTATTATGGAATATAATCACAGTTTATTGACTATTATACGTTGTCTAGTGCGCGCAAGATGTTATACGTACATCATCGTGTCAATCGTGCGTATTATACGCACATCAGCTGCATCCTTGAAACAGCCTAAATGAATTTTTTTACCACTTCACGGTCGTGCTCTAACCTCCCTTAATTTTTCAATTCAAATTGAAGGATTCACATCTCAAGCTCTTACGCTGAACTAGTGTGAGGTTCTTCTAATGCCACAGTACCATATATGTAAATAACAATCAAGACAAAATCATAAAATTTTCTAGACTTTACACTATATAATATTTTTAAACTTTTTAAAGACAAAAATTGATTTGAATTCTGGTAGCTAGCGGATTAAAGTAAAGGTCAAGTTTTAAATGAAAATCATCTACTATCCCAAAATATTCGATTTCAGCTGTTTCGTCTATAAATAGACAGTTAAAACCGGTATTAGTGCAGCGGATAGAAATTCTAAATTTTCTATGGCCTTTTGGATAGATGTATTGAAAAAGAAATATTAGAGGTTTTGTATCAAAAAATATCGATGTAACTGAAACAGAGACTCAGTTCTAGTATATTCCTTTGGGGCACTGCGTGAACTATGTAAAAGTTTTTATAGTATTTTTGAGAAGCAAACGAGGTTGCAAGCCAACACAGGGTCGTCACCGTCGCCCATTGACACTCACAACCCTAGACGAGTTTCTAGTACGTTAACGGCCTTTTGAGAGGAATAGTATAAGTAGGGAGTGGGTTATCGGAACTCTCATTCACTACACAAAACGCAATAGCGAAAGCTCACACTCCACTTCTGTATTCTGTGAGAGTGTGCTATTTCTCCTGTCGGTCCGGCCCATTTTTGTGGTGCAGCCAAGTTGGTCACAGCACGGCTCAACCACAAGAGTTAGTTAACTTAGAGTTAAACTTAGTTAAGTTAACAAAGCATCACAATATTATTACCACCCACACGAACATGTTGAGAACTGTATCAGTAAGTAAAACAATAAATATCTTTAAAGTCAGTTACAATGCCGGATAGGTCACAGAAAGCTTTGGCCGTATCTGAAAACATGCCCAGACATTTTCTGTCTTCGTCTACAGCGGCAACAACATCATTCGCCGGTTCATGAATTACTCGTGAAGTAGCCTTCTTATTCCTAAGGCCGTATTGTCTATCGCTAAGAGGCTTATTGCTTTCAAGGTAATTCGCAAAGCGCTCGTTTATTATTCCGTCAAGGATCTTTGATAAAACAGGCAGGAATGAACTTGGAAGTCAAATGTAGTCAAATATAGCTTTAGTTAAATTCGGTTTCACGAAGACGTTTTCTGTTGTACGACTTTTCTCCTCATACAACGCTAATGATGTAGTGATATCTCAAAACAGGCGTTTATGCTGCATGAAAATCTAATACATATATTTTAACCTAACGATATTTCTAATCAAATGTGGGCTTGTTCTATTGTTAGGTCACGATAATGAAGAATGTTTTTTTCTATATTAATTGTATTTTCTTGGTAAATTATTGAATTCATTGTTGTTCTTTGTTATATTACGTAGTATAGGAAAAAATGCTTGGACGTAGTTGACTTTTTGAATTTTAAATTTTAACGTGGTCTATTTTCATTGACGTGACGTAATAATTTTGATTAATATAAAAATGTAACATTATCTACTTAACATTTTCCTCCAGGGAAAAGCTGATCGGATCGTTGTATGGAATTTCGAATTTCAATTAATTATCAATATTTAAATTAGAGGTTTACGACAATAAATGAACTTTTCACCAAAAATCCTGTTTTGTATATTTGATTTTCAAATAGTGTAATAGTAAACTTGAATCGAAAAAAGGATAGATATTTTTTTCATATTTATTAGACATCATAGTACAAAATTATATGTGTAGTTTACTGCATGATTTTTTTTCAATTTTAAATTTTCGCTATCTGTTGACAATTACAAAAATAAACAACTTCACGCTCAATTTATTTTTGTAATTGCTTACAGATGGCGGTAAAAATATAAAACATTCATCTTAACCTCTATTTCAGATATTTAAGCGAAATGGCGGAACAAAACATAAATAACTACTAGTTAAAAAAATCAATTATAGATAATTGGTTCTATATAAAGCTGTGATTTTCAATACGATTATATACAATCGATTAGTGATGAGATTGAAAAATAAATTAAGTTTAAAAGTTAAATAATTTTTCAGTTTTCGTGGTCATACCCAGTGTAGACGGGATTTTCATACGACAGTAGAAGCATACTTATGCTCGCGCTTAAGGCATGTAAAAAAATCATTAAACACAGCAAGTGAAAAGCATTTTTTTTTGTAATTCCATACACAGGGCGTCGTTTAAAAGATACTGGAACTTAAATACGTGACAATTGAGGGTTTACTCCAAAAAAAATTCTGCCTTAATCCGACTCAAACTTGGCCGGTTCTTCTTTTTCTTCGTTTTATTGGTAAATTGTCAGTCAGCGCTCGCCCGATGACAACCTGACGAACGACGGCCAATTTTCGCGAAATCGCGTTCGTGGGTAAAAATATACGCCTTTACGCGACAGCTGCCAATCTGGTTGTAACAATATATGTCTATGAAGTACACGATAAATCGGACGACGACAGTCCTAAGCCTTATACCAAAAGCTGTGCACCTTTCTTGCTTCTAAAGCCTACTGTCAATACTGGCAACGAGCCGTCGACGAAATTCAGTTTAAGATTCAACAGACGACAAAAAAATCTTTGTTCGTCAGTCGAATAACTTTTAATTCGTTAATGGTATACAATAGGGAATTCAGGCAAGCTTATTCTAAAAGCTTGAATTAATTATTGAGCGACTGATCGACGTTGATTGAGTTGATTCAATCACTACCTCCACGTTAGCCGTCAAAAGCTGCCTAAGTTTGCACTACCATGGAAGTCAATTTATACATACATATAATAGAACTATAGAATTAGCGTGTCGTTACATTAAATATATTTACTGTAAGCTTGTTGCGGGCGGTATAGGAATATTGACAGAATATAAAAAGACCAGTTGACTTACTTTTACATTTTTCAGTTTTATATCACATTATTGAAATATTACAAATGTGATACTTTGTGTCGATATTTAGTTGCTTGTAAGTTAATCGCGCATAAACGACTAGACGTATTTAGATGAAAATTAGAACACAAATATAATATTTTCTGGGTTATACTTATAACATTTTATACCTTTCACTGATACGTTTTTGTACAATAAATAACAAGAAACCGAATTCGATATGATATTAAAATCGGGATCAATATCCCAATCAAGAGCGAGAGCGCAATTGGAAAAAGATAATAAGACTGAATGAGAACTAATCGTGAAATCGAGACTTAAATCGAAAACGGGATCGAATTAGTATCAATGATAGCAGAGATTACTCGATACGGAATTAGGAATTAATTATATCTCCATGGGGGCGAAGCTGCAGGCATAAGCCAGTATGGGATAAAAGCCATTGCTATTATGTATATATTAAATATTTAAAACGGGATTAATACTCAAATTACTTTGAAAATGATTTTATTGTAAATCATTAAATAACGTTTTGTAACATTTTATTCTAATATATTATTTATTAGAAATATCATAGTTTTTTATTAAACTCTCTTTTATACGATATAATCATAAAGGTGCCAAGTATACGTTTTTAGGCATCAATTTTTGCCTACATTATCCCATTGACATTTTTAAAATATCCAATAGTTATTTAAAAACGGATAAAAATACAGTAAGTATTTTGAATGTAACAGCGTTTTCATTCGTGTATTTCCTATTGTATTCAAATAGTTAGCACATGACTGCAACAAACGCATAATTGAAATAGCAGAATTCTAAAAAGACATACTCAAACGACGAGAATCTAAAATAAGTCTTAAGTGATCTGTCACTTGAGACTTATCACTTGAGGCACTGGCATCAATTGAACTAAATAAGCGATGTGGGGACATGAAGTCAATGGAAGGTGTTGCTGATAAATGGATGCTCTATCTTCTACAGGGCGGCGGATGGTCGCAGTGGAGCGAGTGGTCTCTATGTTCACGCACCTGCGACGGGGGCGTGTCCAGGCAGCTGCGGACCTGCAGCAATCCGTCGGGGTGCAGGGGCGAGCCGGTCCGCTACAAAATATGCAACATGCAGGTGAGCAGTCCTTGCACTCATCCGAGGTTTTAGATAATTTACATATTTCTTTTTAAATACAAATTTTAAGAAAACTTATAACTTTCAGAAATTTCATCTTTTTTTACGATTGTCGACAAACATATGTGCTTCTACGTTTAAATAAATATATCTAGGTGTTTATAAAAATAATATAAAATTGAATATTAATTTATGACTTCTTGTCGCTTATATTTTATTGATTATCATATACTATTTGTATTAAATTACTTATTATGAATTCACAATTTGTATTACATTATTTACTATGAACTCATAAAAAATGAGAAAGTCATAACTTACGGTATTAGTGCAAAGCCTAGAGTGCTAAGTTTGTAAACATAAAATTTTTCAAAATATATTTTTAAAGCATCAAATAGGTAATTTTGAAAATTAATCTCGTAGTAGATTAACAAAGTCTACACGAGAATCACATTATTTTTAATATCACATAAGTGTATATAAAACTTAGTGTTTAGATTTTTGCTTAAATTCGAATTTGACATCTTTCATTTTTTTTTTGGGAAAACAATCTCTAAAGACTTAAATGTGAAATTCCTTAAAAAATTGAAGTGCACCACCGAAATCACTTCATAGATTTTAGAAAATTGACCCGAACTATAAAAGTCACTGGGTTAAATTTTGCGGTAAATTTGCACATGTTATGTTCATGTTTTTTTTCTTCAATTTAACGTTGTCTTGTACATTGCATTCTGTTATACTCAACATCAAAATAAAAGCAAGCTTCGTTACGATAACAAAAAAATATATTAAAAATATGTAACAGAACCATCAATTCCATCAACTGATATTTTTAATAACACCTGACATCTTCAAAATAATAGAAATGTCGGATTAATTTATCTAGCAATAAATAGCATTATTTTACAGATAGAACAGGATCAAGTTATTATAAGAATCGTATTTACATTAGTATTGGTATTAAAATGTATATCCGGACCTGAATTGTTACATTATTAATGATATTTGTGATCAGGATTCAATAGGTTTTGTATCTCAATATAAATCCCATCGTTGAGCACAGTTTTCTCCTTTACTATGTTCTGTCAATTTACACTACGATATATGCGTGGGACACGATGAAAATAGGAAAAGTTTTGAGCGTCGTACACCCCACTGAAATTTTTCGCCTACCAAAATAATGCCTGAATTATTTAACATCTAGTTATAGACCAGATTCAGGTCACCATTTCACCTGATAAAATGGATTCTCGGCCGAGTCGGTAGGTGGAGCGGCTTGCGCGAGAGAGGCAATCAAACTATGTTGAACTAACTTATTCTAGGGCTTCAGAACTCGACTTATTACGATATGCTGCATGAGCGGATTGTACCTGATTTTTTACTATTATTTTTTTTCTAATTAATCAAAATTTTGAAGTACACTCTGTGTGGATTTTTATTTTTTTCATAAAAAATTTACGATTTTGAAGAAGTTTCGATAAGTTTCGATAAAACTCAAAAAGCGAAATACGCGTATATTACATGCAAAAATAATATATAATAGTGTACTATATTAGCAAAATATTGCTAATATAGTACAGTATTATATAGTATACTATATTAGCGGTACTAAACTCAGAATAACTTGACAATTTTCGAAGTGCCTACCACCTTTTGTAAATGTACATTTTAAACCAAATGCATTTTAACGGTATTAAATAATTTTATTAAATTAATTTCCTGTTTAATAGTTATTAATAACGGACAATATCCAACAAGTTTATTTGTATGTACAACACTCGTCCACATTTATTACATTTAGTATGGATAGGAAAAAGGATGTATTTTTCTGTTTCAAAATAGGTCATTCATGGAATTTCGCGATATCTATACGTATACCTCCCCGCGTGGCTCATGTCTATCCCGCTAGATGGCGCGTTGTGTTTCATGCTCGATAGATAAATAAAGTTATCAATATTACTCAGTGGTTGAGCTGACGGAGGCGAAGTAAATCAGGCCGCTCTAAGCAAACACTAATTTCACCTCGCTAACCCTTGCTGTCGGATAGTTACGAGTATACCCAGAGCCGAGGCTCCGGGCTGCGTTCAGTTCGACTCGAGTTGGTAGGTTAGATTCTCTACTATCTGTGAATTTTCCATCTATCTTGTTCTGATCATCTGTTAATATTGCGAATATGGTAAAAGTTATTCATTTGAAACTCATCAATTAAAATAACAAGGTGTGAAATTTGTAAGAGTATTGTATCGGAATTCGTTTTTCATAATTTACTAAAAATTTACAAACGTGTACTTTATACTTTGTATATTTGTGGTGGAAGCAAAGAAGGTCCTGATTTAGTAGAAGTACTTTAATATGTCGTATTCTCTCAAGTTTTCATTATCTCACTGCAGAATTATACCATGCCATTGTTTCTTTTATTTCAGATAGAAATACTTTGATTTTAAGACCTTCACACTAATCAAATACGGTTTGAGGACTGCCAATAGTTACTGTCATTGGACTGGCAGCAAAACGTGCTCTCGAATGCGCTGAGCGTGTGTTTTGAATTACTACATAAGTCAAAATTTAGTTGGTCTATTCGCTTGTGATCAAGATACGAACCCGGAACCTTTTCAAAGGGGACACTGTTTTAACCACTGAATTACTACTTATCTTAAATTAAGTTCATCCTATGTAGAATATTTGAATGTATTTTCTTAAATTGTATTTTTTTCATCTCTTAATATATTAAAAAAAATAAAATTAATGTACGAGTAGCATTCAAAAGAAATTAAAAAAAATTAAGTAAACTTCAGTTTGAAACTCATTAGAGAAAGATTTACTTCTAAGCTCTGTGAATTATCATAAATAAATGGAACCCTCTCGACAGTCCGCCAATTTTTAAATAAGTTAATCATTATGCGTGGCGATCGTCACGCCATAGCAGTATAGCTTCTAACGTCCGTAAGCAAGTACGAGCACTAACACAGTTCTAACTCAGCAAGCACTCACACCAATCAGGATTTTTCATGATTATACGGAACCGCCCTCTACAATCGACAACGAAGCCTGCCCCGCGCAACCCCAAAAAACCATCAACCAGCCCGATAACGCGCCCGCCGAAACAAGTGCCGGGAGCCCATTCACGGCTAAATCAAACAGATTAAAACAAAGAAAACCTGCCCAACGGAAATTTGGTCTGTAGCCCGAAAACCATTTATCACGGAAAAGCGCTGAATAATAGTCGTTTGCTTTTAACTCTACGGAATGGTGTAATTGTATTGACATTTTCTCGGGAGCCGGTTACTTTGATGCCGGGGATTCGGTGCATGTTTAACGGGGACGCCATCCTTTATTGCCGTTGTCGGGTCGAGGAGGTGACACCTTTCTTTGGCAGTTGCTTTTGAGAGGTAACTCGAAAAGGAGAGGAGGTGGTACTACTTCCTCTTTTAATTGTATGCGGCTCGTTATATTGAACGATGCCGCAAATTCAATTCGAGAGATATAGACATATAGTATAAACATACACACACACACACACACACACACACACACACACACATATATAAATACGTAACATGTATATATTTTGGAAGATAATAATATCTAATAAAGTGTATTAAAAAGCAATTATTAATATATGAGATATTTCTTTGCCATAAAATATTGCCTAATTCATGCAATTAACGTCCAATACTTTGAGTACAGCCCGATCTTACCGGTGTATATTTAATAGGTTTATTGAACTGTCGGTTTATTCACTTAAATATTAACAGATATCAAGTAGAAAGTTGGTTAGGAATGAAACCTGTAATTTTTTGAGTTTCATATATCATATCAAAAACTGAATTTCTGAAATAGCTTGACCATTTTGTCTACCTGTCTGTTTGTCTAGCACAGCTTATTTTAATCAAATCTGTTGGGCAAAAAAGATTCCATTCCAGATGGCCCGATAACGGATGTATAGCATAAGTAAACGAAGTTCTATTTGGAGGGTAAATTTAGGGGAGCAATGAAGGAAATTGATGAAAAACTTTTGTCAAATGCATCACATGGAATGTCAGCGGGAAATTTTTTTATGAGAAACGCTAGTACACTTTATTTCATTTTTTTAGGCCATTTTTCATGGCCTGAAAAAATACTAATTTAAGCAAATTTTTAAAAAAAGACAATGGTTCATGTGAAAAAAAAAAGTTCTAATCTGTTCGTGATTATTGGTACATGTTTGCAGACGTTCTACACCATATCTATGGTTGTGGTATTTAGGTAATAAACGCAAACAAAGTGAAATCAGCTTTTTGCAATCAAAAATCTGGTCCAATTTCGCAGTTTTTCGCACCAGTCACGGTGCTGATTGACATCATAGTGGCGCATTGGCATGCACAAGCTAGATCCTGATTGGTCAGTTGTCTTGCCTTATAAAGCTACCCCGTCTTGCCCCCTCTCGTATAGTTCAAAAATTTGAAATGGATGCAAAGTTAACGGTGACATAGAACTCAGAGGGAAACTCAATTGAAAACTTTAATTTAAATACTTATCTAACTATACCTCATATGAATGTATATATATGTACATTTATTGTAGGGCGTAGCTCGGGGTAGAATACCTTTAGAACCTTTGATGAAGTCTATAAATTCAAGTATTTAAATGAAAAGTGTTTTCAATTTAAGATCAATACATTTATAGATCGGTTATTCAGTATTTCTCCTTATAAACTTCAATAGGATCTTTCATTAAGTCAATTATAACAATTCCCTTTTCTATCACTATTGAAGCTCGAGCACTCAGGCTTCAGCCCTCGTCCCCTTTTTCTATTCTTTCTATCTACAGCTTATTCATTTGTTCTTCGCGCAATCGGATTCGAATATTCTCTTCTACTTTAATTTTTAATAAAAAACGAAACCTTATTTGCGAAATTAAACACAAACAAGCCGGATGCCTCACACGCCACCTATTCCCCGGTCCGCTACTACATCGTCCCGCCCCCTCGAGAAAAAAAAATCTAATGGAAAAAAATTTTTTTGTGCACAAACTTCCCAGCAATTCACAATCTATGTGCTAAGCCCTACCCACATGTGGAACAACGGACATGAGGGGTGGTGTGTTAAGGTGACACTACATCCTTTGGCACGGTTTTAGATTTACGATTTCAATCGTTTACAGTGACTATAAGCTTATTAGTTTTGCATAATGACGCATAGCCATACTGACAGGGTGTACTCGTCTACCAAAACCGCATAAAAAGGTATACGATCACTCAGAGACTAAACATACTACTCGTATAAAAAAAATTCAACTTAAAAAAAAGGATTTAAGAAAAGTTGGAGTTGGTGGACGTCCCGAAGGCTTGAAGGGCTACCAAAACATGTCAGCCGCCACTGAGCCGCAGTGGCTTGGCCAGCACCCTTTCAGCGCCACCCCGCTCTCGAGTGTTTTCAGCATCTGAAATTATGAGTTATTTGAGGAAACAATTTTGGTCATACCATCAGCCGTCATTCCAGATTCAGTTCATATCAGAAAGCGAACCGCACCGATGAACCGTCAAAACTCTACGAGTATAGTTGCCGCCCTTCACAAAAGGAATCTCCCTTCCGTACTTCACCTCTCTCACCTAACCTTTAATAATCAAAAGAATGCTTGCGGTAGGTCTTTTTTCCTCTTCCGGCTTTTCTACCGGGCAACATGTTATACTACAAAATTCACACTATTTTATTATCATCACATTTTATCAAATTGGATTGCCGAACAATAATTATTTAACTCATGTTCATTGTAATATTTCACATATCCTTTTTGTCAACATCCTAGGTTTATTCACGGTTGTATTACATTTTCCTGTTACATAAGTTGAAACATTTTCAACCGAGATACGTGAACTGTATCCCGCATACGCACATTGAGCGACTCTATTCTGTATCTGGCGCTCGATAATTTTTCTACAGTATAATTTAAATACTTTTCTTTGTCACACAATCAAGTAAAAATTACTAAAGGTATCGTTATGAAACATTTGCCAATAGATGGTTTTAGGCTCCATGCATTTTTGTTTAATTCGTTTACTTCCATAACCCACGACGCGCAAGAATGACATCTCGTATACATATATATACTGTATATACCAGCTACACATTTCCTTTCTGGTCCGTATCAAACCCTTCGTATCACGCTCGCCGGCCCCGAGGTCAACTGCGCGCGACCTCTCACGCGCAGAGAGCGTCACCCCTGTGGTGTAACTCGCCGCACCCATTTTTCAACACGATCATAAATTTTTCTCGATCGTTCGAGCGTATTCAGTAAGGTGTCGCCCGCTGCCGTGGACGTACAATAAATTCTTAATGTCTCACATCGACCGAACATAATGTAAACAATGATCGCGGTCAATCAACTTCGACCTCGGTCCCACTCTCAATACTAATCTCGGTTTTAATCTCCACTTTGATTCCGATGCAGTCATCTGTCCGATTCTGGTTAAGTTATCCTAGAGGAAAGCATACCATTACACGTATTGCCGAAAATACCCACAATGCCGCTAAATTGTTTAATACTGAAACTATGATGTACGCGCTCTCAGTTCTAAATTCGGTGCGTGTATTTTGGACCGAAGTGACTG
The DNA here is from genome assembly GCA_005406025.1 of Eumeta japonica. Lineage (NCBI taxonomy): Eukaryota > Metazoa > Arthropoda > Insecta > Lepidoptera > Psychidae > Eumeta > Eumeta japonica. The sequence continues at coordinate 413,981 of BGZK01000382.1, forward strand.
TACTAGACAATGTTTTTTTTTTGTAATCATATGTCCTGTATATTTATTTAAGTACGCATCATTCGAAAATATGTTATCAGATCTATGATTGATCCCATGATTGTATGTGATTGAAGGAAGCGCTTCGTTAACGAGATCACGAATGATAGTAATAGTTTAAATGCAAAATAAGGTTAGAATCAACAAATATTGGATTGACAGTAGCATTTTCATTCTAACCAACTATCTAATTCTGCATTTGTGAACCGCCGGAGCTTTCAACCTTTCCTATAAAGTATTCAACAAGTCTAAATATACGAACTTTGACCTTTTATATCTAATACCTTTAAACGAGCAATTCTTATATATTTGTTTGTTTATATATACCAGCTATCTCGGAAACGGCTTTAACGATTTTCATGAAAAATTTATATTCAAATAAAGTTTAGTGTTTTAAGTTTATCTACATAGGAGTTTTTTCCGGGAAAACGCGATTTTCCAAGAAAAATTAAAACCGATAGAATGCTTACTTACTAAATGTATATAGATATTTCGCCATGGGCTTTACGGTTGCCGTGGAGCAGCGGCTATTACGTATGCTTTCTGTGAAAAAGATCCCGAGTTCGTACCTAGGCTGTATCTTGATTTTTTTTTATTTCTTTTTTTTTATCACGCTTTTTTGATTTTTATTATTATGACAGGCATTTTCATCTTGGAAGTTAAATTTGATCCACTTCCCGGTTCCTTTTTTAAATAAATTTTAAAAATAACCTCAATATTAGTTTTTATTTTCATGGTTGTTTTGGAATATTAATTTGAAAATGTAAGTCGTCAGTTGTGGTCCATTCAATGGGAAACGAGTGCCATCTTGTGTTAAAGATAAAACTACGATCTCAATTAGATCTCAATACGATCTCATTAGTAGCACTAAGTAAGTAGTAAAATATGTCGAATATTACAAATTGCATAGAAATCATTAAAAATATTTTGGAAACATTAAAATCGCCTCAGACAACCATATTTTATAATTTTAATATTACGACACTTGATATTTTACTGGTGATAATGGACTGTTTTTTAATCAGCGAAATGAAGTGACATTAGTTTTACAACTTGGTATATTAACAGTGTTTATAAACTTAGTGTATCCGAAAAATAATCCGAGCAAAGCTCGGTCGCCCAGCTAGTTAGAATAAAACCTAAAAGGTCTAAGTCGTATTTTATCCGCGTCCCTCGTATAACTTTCTATACCATATTTAGTTGAATAATGTTTCTCATATTTGGTCGAATAATCGCAGTCTCTAATCGGGCTACACTCATGGATTTATTCTGGACATTTTTATTTCACTACATGTAATCTTTTTTGATGAATAATATACATGAAATTGAAAAAATAATTTATTTATAAACAAGTAATGCATAACTTTTGACAACTTTTTCTAAATGAGAAAAAGTAACTAGGCTATGATTTTCAAAAGAAAAATCCCTAATAGTTTCTCAGTTAATAAATTCAATTTATATGTTTGCACAAATGTGTACACAGGCTCACATTATTATTTAATAAGTATATTATAATATATACATAATATGCAATTATTTCATATTTCTCTGTTGCGTTTGCTTTTGATTAAATATGCACGATATTCACTACTTCTGTCTCTTTCCCTCTCTCTTGCTCTTTCCCACAATACACGTAAAAACAAGTGACCATTTGACCGTACGAATTTTATATATTGTGCTGAGGTACGCCTCGCTACCGCTAGTAGGTCACACTTTTCTTTCTTGAGAATGCTTATAAAGCAATAATGTGCCTAAATACCGTACATTAAGTTATCTTGCACTTTTTAAGGTTCCGTAGCCAAAAATAAAGTAGGTTCTCTTATAGTTCCATGTGGTCTGTTTGTTTATTGCTTACTCTTATTATTCCACCATTTTTTCATTAATTCTGTTGAAATGTACTAATATTTGTCTTACATGAATTGTCAAAGATTGTCTAAAGGAGTTACAAACAAATATTTGAAGGCGTATTTCCATGAATAATGGAATTTCTCCTGAGGTGTATATTTCGCGGTTTATTAGCTGCCATGGTCACTAATATTGTATCTCCTCTAACTATAACGTCATTATTTTTTTTGAAGTTATACTTCTTTAGGCACGTTATGAAAAAATGATGAGAGTGAAATTTTAAGATGCACGCGCATCAGTGTAACACAAAATTAACAGGTTTTTTTAATATATATATAGGTTTTTTGTACGACATCTCAATGGCCCATTAGCTCAGTTGGTTACAGCGTCGTGCTAATAACGCGAAGGTCGCGGGTTCGATCCCCTCATGTGCCAAGTTTTTACTATTCGTAAACATTAGTGAAAAAAATTGTGCTTATGTATTTTTTTAAGTGCTCCAATATAATGGAGATTAATTATCTGTATGTCTTATTTACTGATATAAATTACAATATTATCAATTAATATAATTAATACTAAATATTAAAAACTTATTAATTTTTTAATATTTATCATTAAATTGAATAAATAATAAATATTTAATAAATGAATAAACTTAAATTTAATTTTTAAATTTATTATTAAATTAATTAATATAATTTATTATTAAATTATTCAATGTAATTAATTATTTATTTATTAATAAAAATTATTGTAATTATTTATTTTCATGCAATTAAAAATTATTTTTCAATGGTGCTAAAGAAGTATAACTTCTCAAGCGCGTACATAAGTACACGCATCCATTTTCTTTTTTTTTATAGCATTTTATAAAGGATACAGTGCACGCGAGTCACTAGAGAGTAGGTGGTCACCGCCACCCATGAGTGCTCGCAATCCTTGAGGATTTTCCAGTGCTTTGCCGGTTTCTTGAATAAAAAAAGGATATCTGATGAAGCGGGAGCGTGGCGATGGAGGGGTCGAACATATCACAGTAGTAGATCTTCATAAACGAATTCCACGAAAATTGTTTTTCGTTTCCTACAGCCGTGCAAGGGCAGCGGGAACATAACTCTTCTAGAAGAAGACAGCTGGAGGGAGCAGCAGTGCGCCGCCCACGACGGCGCGCCCTACGGGGGCGAGCTGTTCCACTGGCGCGCGCACCGCGACGACGCCGAGCCGTGCGCGCTCACCTGCCGGGGCACGCCGCAGCACCTGGGCCAGAAGCCTGACCCGGTCAGCGAATTGTCTAATTCTATAAATGTTTAGTCTATAAGGGACAGGGATACTCCTGCAGCATTTAATTTGAATACTTCGTTGTTTCAAAGTTGTGATTTTGGACACCGACCGGTCAGGTGGCGATACTTCACTGCCACGGTGTTTTAGCTTATTTAATGACAATAAAGGAAACTAATAAAAAATACAAAATCACACCCATGATATTTTTCTTTTATGAAAACTATTGGGATATATTTGTCGTAAATGGGAATTACAAATAAAAAAAACTTATTTAAATTATTTAAAGCTTGTGTAGACCAAATTCAAAACTAATGGGGTATGTTCATGGATGTTCATGAAAATGTTTAAAGTAAACAGCACACGTAGTAACAATCAATGATTATGTCGTGACGCATCTATTTTACGGAACTACGTGACGTTTTCTGCTTAATTTTTTTCTCAGTTTATTCGCCTCCCCGTGGAGTGATATGAGGATATTCAGAACTGACTAGAAGTAGTTAGCTGTAACTATATTTATTACGTTTTAACGGTGATCGAATTCAATACCCTTATTTTTCAGACCAAATATCTTACAGCAAAGCATTTTCAACTAAAAAAATGTCTGTTTAAAAAAAAATTGACAGCGATCGCACCTCGAACAGCACGCCACCCTAATACATTGAACGATTAAAAGCTTTCATTGTAAACACCACAATGTCTTAGACCCGTTAAAGTATTGTTATTTGTTCTTTTGCTAGACGATATCGTTGAGCGACGAGGAAGAACGCGTCGTTGTCGTGGTGTTAGCCGCCAGAGTGTCGGACGGAACTCGATGTCGACCCGGCAGCCTGGACATGTGCATCGACGGCAGGTGCCAGGTGAGTACAGGATGTTATGTTACCTTCTTATTAACGGATTCAACAAATACTTCTATATGTATATGTATTTGTATATATATATATATATAGAACCGGATCTCCAAACGCCAATTCTTCCGCGTGACTGTAAAAAAGTCTACATCCCTTTCATCGATCCTATTGTCGTTTAGCGCCCGATCTCGCATTCATTTCTGGTCAAACTTTAGGCAGGGTTTCTACTCCCACGTCCCATATCCACTTTTTCTTTCATTCTCAATTGTAATCTCGGTTCCGATCCGATTTTGATGATTAATTCCGAGATCGGTTCTAGTCTTGGTTTTCGTCCCTCTGCCGGTTCTTAGTATCTACATATGTACCGCGTTTTTATATACGCGATACACATCTAGAAACATCATTGCTATCATGAAATATCAGGGAATTATATTACGAATATTTACAGTTATTAGATAGTGAAAATTGCTCTATGATTTTTGCATCTCGGCTCTATCCTTTCGCAGCTTGAAGGCGACTTTTTGATGTGTCAAAACGCGGAATATTCGATAATATTATAAAATGATAAAGCTCTCTCAAAGGCGCTGTCAATATCGACGATCTCAACCATTACAATACTGTCCCATAACCCTATAATTACAATACAGTCCCATAATTCTTTTAGTATTTAAAATTTTATTTTGTTGATTCTTAATTTCTCAACGTTAGCCCAATGACATGAAATAAGTGGCATAATCGGACTTAAGTCAAAAAAAAAAATCATTGGCCATTTCGGTCATGGTCAGGGATCGAGCAAAGTGACTTCTTCTTCGACGGCAATGCATTGATCATTAATCCGCTACTAATTCGCTGACCGATAAATCATCATTGAACCACTGACTTTGAAGTTAACCACTATATTTAACTGCTGAAAACTTATCCTTTGCTAATTTTTAACAATTTTGTATGCTTTTTCACATACTTTTTTTAAGAAATTAAAAGTATATGATATTTATGTTGAAATATCAATATATGTTTTTACCAATTATCATCCAAGTCAGTTTTGTGACTTAGCCAAAGGAATCTACCAAGCAAGCAGATGCACTACAAAATCACTTTCATGTTTATCATATTCTTATAGATAAATGATAGCAAGCAAATAATAATAAATTAATATCTAAACGTCTGTACAAAAATCTAGTATCATATCTTAACTTACCTTCCACAAACCATGAGTCTGAATATAACAAATAAATTTACAGCATTCATATATATTTAGATTTTATAGAACAACAGTTTCGAGGTGTCATAAATAGACTTAATTATAAAAATTGTTTTTATGTTTCTGTATGTTTCTAGCTGTAGAAACATGCTGTAGAAATATGAATACTGACTGCCTCATTAGTAGCGACACAAGCAATTTTCAGTGTAGGTACAACACGAAAAACTAAGTTACTTGTATCAGTCAAAATGATTACTAAAATTGGTGCAGCAATTTTTTGAGAAAATCGCGACCTTCTTTACATATATTCACTATAATTAATAAATAAAATACAATTCAGTATAAATTGGTTAAGAACTCTCAAAAATGTAAGCCTGGAATAGCATTTTCATATTTTATATGTAGGCGGGCGTGTTTAGGAAATTCATTCCAGTCGCGAGAAAGGAAGACTAAAAACGTTGATCTCCAGTATCAAACTTCTAAACGGATGTTTCGATGATTCATGCTGACGCGGCTAAAAGGGTGAACTCGCGAGAAAAAAAGGGATACAACCCGATAGCAACAACAACAAACAAAATCCACCGCGAGCGCGCAGCGATCTGAGCAGGCGCCGGTAGCCGTTTGAATGAGTGCGGGATGAATCGGTAGCTCTCAGTCCGACTCGACATCAAAGGCTTAGCCTGTCGTGGATTAATGTAGCGGAGTGACGGAGCAGAGATGACTTGCTCTTGCATAATTTAATAATACAGACGATCGGCCCGGCCTCGCTCGAGCGGTACGGCCAATACGGGCGCCGTAAAATTTCATATTTAATGATACAAATAATTCAGATATTTTCAAATTTCAAAGTTAAATTGTTGTTAATATTATTTAGTAGATCAAATAAAAAAAAAATCAAAGAATATTAAAATAAAGAAATGCAAAATTTCAGCAAGAGTATTAAACGTTATTCTGGGTAGACGGTCAAACGATCATAACAAGAGCAAAGCACGTATGCTAACTTATTTTACTTAGGCTGGTAGTTTTCTTATAATGCTGTAAAGTAAAAGGAAAAGAGAATCGAAATTATCCCTCACTCGTAATTCCGTCGGGACCCCACGAGCCACACTATAATAGATCCATTTTTTTTCCAATAGACATTCGAGCTTTACATCCTTACGCGTCTATGCGCATACAAACATCGCTATGAATACGATTCAAACCTAGGACTTAAAAACATCGATATCTAATGAAATATCGATATTATAAAATCAGACTGAAAATAGTGACCTCCCTAATTTTGTTTCTCAAATTATTTAGCGGGAAGTTATAAGAATTTGAAAGGTTGATGCAAGCAATCTCAAAGTTATCCTGTTTGACAGAATAAAAATTAAGTCTGAACGCAATGTCGTGATGAAATAGCTGAATAAGGGGTGTAAGGGATGTATTTATTGTTCGCCACGTGAGATTAGCTATCCTTTCTGGAGTTCTAATTTCTATAAATTATGTGTGAAATTGGGTTAAAAATAGGTTATGATAGAAGCAATATAAAAGCGAAATGAACAAAGTGGGAAGGGAAAACGATATTATCCGAAATTTGTAGAGACCGCAGTAGAAGATTGATTGTAAGTCGAGGTAGTTTGACTATTGGGTAGTGAGTAATAAAAATAGATTTACTAAACGATTGTAAACAGCGAATGTGTAAAATGGTAGACTCTTCACTCACACACATTCGCAAGAGAAATTTATAAAGTCTAAATAAGGGGTACATAAAAAAATTAAACCCTAGGAACCGACAAGTTTCACTATCATCTGCCAATCGTTTTATAAAGTAAAACGATTGGTGGATTATAGTGGAACATAAGAACATGTAAGGATGCTACAGAGTGAAAAATTATGTCTTGTGACTACTTGTAGAAATATGAAAAACAGTATATAGCAACCAATTAACATGAATTTAAAGCGGTAAAAATGTCATTTTAATGACAAAATATGCATGCTTTTTCACAATTTCTTACTTACTGTGTGCTATATTTCATCACTAATATTATTTGCTCCACTCTTAAAGTTGATGTCAGTCAACCATTGAGCAACGATACATCAAAAGCGGATGCTGCAAAACATATGGCCGATGAAGGTTGCCTCTCCTTCCGAAATTGTTAAATAATCATACGAAAAATCATGAAGCGGAAACTGTAAAATTCGAAAAGTCTAATTATATTAATTATTTTAGTTATTTATATGCTCATTTTAGATTTTAACACTTAAAGTCGATATTTTAAATATCTTAACCCTTATAATCATGGACTTACGAACTGTCAACTGACCGCACTCGCGCTTATGAAGTAAGCATAACCAAAGCATGTACTACACTAGAGTTGTTATCAGTGAAACAAACGCGTGCGGGGGGAACGCCAAAAACCGGGGAAAGAGAGATGTATTCGTGTCATGCCTTCATGAGAAAAAGAGATGCAATTTTTTCTCTTGTGGTGTCATGTCCGCGCAAAAAATATAAGTGCGCTGTTTCCGATTATATTCCGACTATTCCGAGAGTTCCGAGTGCGTTGTGCTTCCTCCAGCACAGAGGGCGCGTGGACGATCAGTTCCTAGCTGCGTGTTTTTAATGTCGTCACTGTCGTTTTCTGGAATAGAGATTAGTATGCTTGTTAGAAGGCCACCGCATTGTTTTTGCTAAAACGCGTTTTGTACCAAAAAATATTTTTGTATTTTCAAAATTGTATTACAGTGTCTTACGATCTGAAGGAAAAATATTGTGAAAGTATACTCCTCAGCGGTTGTACCGTAAAAAACCTAACAAGAGCAATGTCATGCAATGACGATGGTTAAAAAACAATTTAGAAATGTTTAAAAAAAATAGTAGTCGACAATCTCAATACCAGAAATAAAAATAAACTGAATTCACATGTTAGTCGACTAAGTAAAGTCTCAAATTCATTCAGAGGGCTCTGTGTGCGCCTATTCAATAAGGTTCCTGTAGATATACAAGATTTACCCCTACATAAATTTAAGAGTGTTATTAAACAATCACTCAGTAAAAAAGGGTACTATGCAATTTCTGAATATTTAGAAGACAAAAATCAATGAGCATAAGCGGCTCGACCTCTTACCGGGCTGTGTCATTCTTAAAGGTTCCGTATTTGTTTTGGCTATGTATGTACAAATTAGAAAAGAGCTACCCTTAAGTTTCTTGCTCGTTCTTCTTGAGGGAAAACTGCCTTCCGAACGAGCAGTAAAGTGTAAATTCACAAAAAATGATAACGTATTTCAAGTGTTATTTTGTAACCTATGAAATAAAGATAATTTGAATTTGAATTTGACTGTAGAGAAGGTTGGTTGCTCAAGAATAAGGAGCGCCAGCTCAGACCAAAACGTGCCGGGCTTAAGTCTGATCGCCGACAAATTCACTAACGACTCTATAACTTAATCCGTATGGGACATCCCGCCCCGAGCTTCAGAAAGCACGTTAGCCGTCGACCCGGGTCCGCAAAGGACCAGCGTGGGGGGCTTAAGATCTGAGCTTTTCGATCTGAAATAGAATTATTGATGGAGGGCATTTCTCAGAAGAAGGGTTACTAAAATCTTACTGCATGTACAATTCTATAAATTTAGTTATTTATGAGTAATACTATATACAGTTCGAATCCTCAGTGTAGTGGTCTTGGCGAGTTCTATAAATAGAAAAAACCTATGAAATATAATTACTGAACCTTCGTATCTTGACTCTGAAAATATAGTAGGCATGAAAAAGCACCCTCTTTTGATTAAAATAATCATAAAATCCGTTTGTTATCTCTGAAAAGGAAAATCTTTTAAAATTATTCATCTTTTCATCCGATCCGACTGAAATTTATACGATACCAACGCGAAGGCGTCATCTTATCATCAAAGAGAATTTCATTAAAATCAGTTCCTTATGACAGGAGAAAACATGTAACGTCGTAAATAAATAATCTACGGGCGAATGATGAAACACTTTAATTTTTTGAGCTCTTTAAAATTCATTATTGTGTTTATAGAAATTTGTTATTACATAACATAGATGGTCAGGTTATATTGCACAATATATGAAGATTGCAATTGACACTGAGAATTCATACTAAATCAAAGAGGAAAAGCACTTGGTTTTCAGTTAATCTTATTTAATTTAAAATTATAAAAAATCGAGAACTTCTATATAATCACCTATTTCAAATGCCGTACTTAATTAATATGATGACATTTTTTTTTGTTGACGGAGATCTGGTGCATTTAAGTTAAAGTTACTTTTTACTTACTTATCTTTAACAGTATAATTTAAACACTACCAAATTCCAAATACGCAGAATATTTAAATTAGAGAAAACAAGAGTGTTATATATAATTTTTTTATATTTTTTGATATTATGATTTCAAATACTTCTATTTGAATATTGTCACAGATTATTACTAAATATCTAAATATTAAGTAGATCAGATTGACTGGAAATTTATAAAATGAGCAATCTCTTGCCGTAGGTTATTTGAATCTAAAAAGACAAAAATAATGAGTTAGAAAAAACCCTATCACAGTGATTTAAGTCTTTTTTCGTTCAAAATAAAAATAAACAAAATTGTAGTGTCGCAACAGCAACGATCTTATCTACTGATTAGACGTATCAGAACCAAGGAATGAACGCCGTAGGGAAATATCCGACGGGAATATATTAATCTAACTCTGATAATAATAATAATAATAAAAATAATGATAATAAAGCCATTTATTTCTTGGCCAGTTTAGATAAATATAGTTAATACTATGGTTGTAGGCTGTACCCGAAACAGATATTTTATATTTAGGGTCGGTGTACTTATTACTATTTTATATAAACACTAATAAAAAAAAATTAACTTGCAGATAAGTCGCTATCCGACTTCAGGTGCAAGTAAATTTTTTTCTATTGTATTTTGTTTTTCAATAATTATTTATTAAATTCAAGAAAAGAAAAAGTACGGTTTAAGCGCTGTTAAAGTTATGAAAAATTTTGTTAAAAATTGTTAAACGAATACTCAATGTTTCACCTGAATCGATGAGGCGTTCAACTTTCAATCCAAGGAGAAACAACGAAGCTAAGAGTCTGTGTTTAATTAACGTAACTAACAAATAATAACGTTTGTCAGTTATCACAACACTTTCGCTTGTAACTCGTGCCCAGTTACGGCTGTCAGCAGCAGCTCTCTGATCGGTATTACCATTTGGGTCTCGTCGAAACGGCTAACGCCGGATATAAGCTTTTTAGAAGTACGGTATTCACACCTTCGTCCGATTTCAAAAATCACTTATGCGTTATCCATTCCGGGCATGCATAAGTCGTTAAGACCTACGAGGCGACCGGTCCGAGAGTGGTGTCCACACGCTTCCCTCGGCTTGCAGGATATTCCGTTGTATCATGACATTCGTTATCTCCAAACTGTCTAAGAGTTTGATTTAGTTTTGTATAGAGTTAAAATATTATTTTGCTCAGAATTATTATAATAATAATATTTCATTTGATTATTAAAAAGAAAATAATTCGAGATATTTCGAAATATTTTAATAATTAAGTGTAATAACAATTTTTCTTTGGCTCAAAGTCGCCGTATTATACTCCAATTATTTTTTTGTGTGACATTTGATTCTAATAAATAATTATACATAGACCGTTCAATCAAACTCAAAATAAATACAACATACACAGCATTTTATACATAATCCAAATGAAAAAAATCAAATTTTTCAGTGCACTTGATTTTTATAAATTATGGCTATTAATGAACTTCTATATGACTAAAAAATATTCCATGTAATTCTATACATAACATTTTGTGTGTCTTGTTGATGCCACTTTGCAATTATTACAAATTATCACAATTAAATTTAATATAATTCTTTTCATTAACTTCGGCCTAGAATAAATAAGTACGAAACTTTTTAAAGTGTTATTTTAATCGAATGTTTTATATAAAATCTTTTAATATTTGTGTATAAAAATATTACCCATTTTCTTCCTTATTTTTCAAAATCACTACAATTATACGTCTTATTATGTAATTAATTAAAATTTTATTTATTTTTCTCATGATCTAATCAAATCTTTGAACTCGTGGTCGCTTTAGCGCCGAACGAATTTATTCGAAGTAGGTAGTTCCAACATCGACGCCGGCGACCCGAAAATGGCAAATTCGCAAATAAAGCCCCGGCCGTGCAAATCGTAAGGGATCGTATAAATCTTGTTTTCTTCAACAATCGACGGAGGGCAAACACACCGGCAGTTGTTTTAATGCGCAAGTTACCCCCGCCCGCCCCGCCCGCGCCGCCCGCCCCGGCCCGGCTCATGGTTTATTCAAAAAGTCGCCGTCGCTCGTCCGTCCGATTGTCGCCCCGCGCGCGCAAACTTCCCCCGATACCCTATTAGTATTTCGCGAACTCGCGGAACTCCTGTTTGTGTTTCGCGTATCGGACTCCGTCGATTCGGGTCATTTGCGTACGCGCACGGGCGCAAAATGTCCGGAAGCTATTTGCTCGCCTGCCTGGACCTCCCGCCCGAGACGCCCGCCGCTTCGTTATCGATCCGAACCCGTTCTAGATATCGAAGACCGAATGTTGTCCGCGTATTTACCTTCGTAGTAACGTGACATATAACCTATTATTTTATATAACCACGAATAACGAGTCAAATGAGGCGAATGTATAAAAAAATTTGGTTGCCTGTAAAGTCGGTATACGGGCGAAAGTTTTACGTGACAACGACTTTGAATGGTAAAATCATTTTAATGTGAATATTCATTCGTATAGTAGGAAGAAGGATGAAATAATAGTAACAATTTAAAACATTTATTTATACAAAGAATTATATTTAAAACATTAATTTATACAAAGAATCTCGCACTGAATTTCATATTAACAAAATTTTATTTTTACCTTTACACATACATACGTATTTATATACAAATATACATACAATAACTTGCAATACATTTGCAAGCTATGCACTAATTCTCTAGTGCTGCGCGCGGCAGACCGATCATAGTTGAGTGGGAGAGAGACGCAAGGCATTCGGCGGGCCTCTCTCTCGTTCGGTGACTCATCGTTACGTTACCGAGCGTTACACTTTTTCAAAGTGACTCCCAGCCGCAACCTAATTTAAGACGTTGTCACGTCAAAAAAGATAGTAATTCCTATAATAATCGGTAATAAACTGTTAATGAAAGCTTTATACAACGCTGTAAGAAGGAAATTTATAGCTGCTTATTAAATTGTTGAAACCGATTAAGGGTTTCTTTCATTTCACTCTGATAACCTTCTGATATTTGTTTTATTCTATTTTATACATTTCTTAACTTGCTTTACTTTTGTCAAGGCAGAATATTTCAGTGATCAATTCAACAGCTTAAGTCAGTACGTCCATCCGACCAACGATACTAAATGTAGTTTTTCTTTTATTTTTATTTGTTTTATAATATATTATTTCTCTTATATACAAAACACTGTCTTATATTATCATTAGATTGCACGCTATCCATCAACTTATAAGTGTACCATTGCAAAGTACAAACCTCGATTCGAACTTGATATATTGAAACCATAAATTTTTGCATCGCAGCCAATAACCGATCTATGAAGGGCATGTAAGACAAGTGACCAACTTTATTGTCAGTCGCTGTGTGTTTCTCGACTAAGCTTAAAAATTGGCACGAAACCAGTACGTATTTTCTAAAGCGTTAAGCTGTTTGTGATGAAGCAAATTAATTAAAGCGATCACCTTAGTGCTTTACCAAGCCGTTACCGCCGGAAGCAAAGTCCTTTTTTGTTGCACAGTCATTTGAAGTTGACATTTAATGCGCTAAGTGCATTTCCGTTAGTAATTTAACTCTAAATCGATTTCGATAAATACATAAAATTCAAACGAACGAAAGCCGTGCGAAAGGGTTTCAAACGAAACTGTGCAGAACTTATTTATTATTTAAAACAAGCGACCCCAAATAGTTTTAATACTGAAATGGGAGCGAGGGCGCACGACAAAGCGCGCGCGCTCGTATTACGCGGGTCATACCGCCATTGTCGGCGGAGACTTCAATTCCGAGAGTCTCGCGGTACCCGCTGACAATGGCTTGTTTTTTTTTTTCCTTTTTAATCACGACATCAGAAAAGTATGAAAAAATTCAATGCGCCGCTATGGGTGTTGTAATTTACTGTTTTGTTTCGATGGAAACGTGTTTTGCTTTTTTTTTTAGATAAACATTCTGATGAATAATTAAATTTTTTGTCTACCTTCTGTTACATTAACGTTTATTCGTATTATTTTTATTCGTATTTGAAACAATTTATCACAAAATTTGATGTTTATATTATTAGTTGATTTAATAGGGACCACCTAATTTTTAGGACTTTGTGAATCCGAATGAAAAAAAATACGCAACCCTTATAGGATCATTTGTGTGTCTGTCTGTCTGTCTATCACAGTGGATTTACTCTGAATCTTCTGTACCGATTATATAGGGGTCATTTTGGGGCCTAAATTAGACAGTTTAAATAAAGTTTTTCAAACTGTATTATGTGGCATGTCTGCATATCCAAGGAATGCGCTTATTGTGAGGAACTCGAATATATATTTTTGAAACGAAGTTCCTCATTGCACGTTACACTCAGCCGCCCGTCGAATGGGAGCAACACGAAAAAAAGTATAACCGCAATGATGAATGCTGCTGACTGCTGTTGCTTTAGTTATTTTTTTTATAAATTTTTTTGCTAACGTCTTCGTTTTGCTAACGTTCTCGTCCGATCACACGAAGTTAAGCAGCGTCGGGAGGGGTCAGTACTTGGATGGGTGATCGCCTGGGAACACCGCGTGATGTTGGCTTTTTTCGGTGTTGCATTATTTTTATGTTACTTTATAATAAAATGCCCATTACGTTTTTTATTATAATATTTTATTGCCATTCCCTCATTCTTTTTGTTGTATATTTCGTTTCACTATTTTCAAAGGAAGTTAAATTATATCATGGTGCTTGGATAAAACTTATAATTCCCTTCTTAAATTATTTAATGAAACTCTTGGATTGTTTCAGTTTTGGAGAGTATTCGATTTTAAATTCTTATTAAATAAATACTTTTACAATTATGTGAAACTGATATCTATTAATAATTACATAATTCTATGCTCGTAAATGTGTAAATTGACAAAGTTACAAAGTTTTTAATAAGTACCCATGGCGCTGTTTAGTGCCTTTTTTATAATTTTAATAATTAATAAAAAAAAAATTTACTACCTACGAATATTTTCTACCACTTATTCATTTATATTATTATTATTATTTATTTAATTACATTCAAGCTTTTTAATTGATTCTTGTTATTACACAATTCATAAAATTTGTTTACATACAACGAAAGAAATTTCGTTCCAATCAGGTGTCCCAAGCACACTTTATGAGTAGGTTTTTGACGTGATAACGCCTTATAAATCGATGAATGTCGGCTGCGCGCACGAAGAAGCATGACTCATTGTCGCGTTCCGCCTGAGCCGAGCGTGCGAGTAGAAAAGAAACAGTGGCCGCACACAACCTACGCGTGAATTGTTTTGTCAACTGTTTAGAAAATGAAGTGAAAAGTTAATATAGTTTCCATTGTTTATTACAACAATAATACGACAAGTGATAATAATTCAATTCAATTCATAAAAGTATGCAATTTTTCATCAACGTTTTCTTATGACGCTATCACGTAAAGTTATCGCTCGTAAACCGACTTTACAGAATATCAATTTTTTTAAATAATTTTTTTTTATAAAGATATTTTAAAGCTATTTAAGAGAATAAATGAAAATTTACCATACGCCCTTATCTCCGAAAAAAAAAAAAATTTTTCTTTACTTGTGATGACGAGAAACCTATAAGCAGTCTCTAACTTGCTTTGTGTCGGTAACTTTCAATGACCAGCGTAAATTGACAAGCACTAAATACGTGGGTGCATACTTAGTGCTATCAGTTTACATCCGTTATTTTTGCTCTATCATAAAATCAGTAGCGTATACTTGCGTCGAATTAGGTACGATTATAGTGCAAACTTAAGAAAATCAATAAATAAAAATCAGCCCAGTTTGGATGAAGTTCAACCGAAAAATCTGCAAATAAATGAGTGAAAATAATTTCTTTTGAGTATTTAACATAAATATGCTGTGTTCTAATACGGAATCCGCGGTACACGAGTCTGACTCGCACTTGGCTGCTTTTTCACGGACGTTGGGACTGGCGCTATGTTTCATTTAATGTGTTGCGCTATGAATTGATAAATGCAGTTTTTCTAATAAATGCTTGACGGATCATTTCGATGACGATAGAAGGAACGTTTTCAGAAAATAATATATTCAGTTATTTAATGCGACAAAGCCATGCTGTGGCTAACATAGTTACAATATAAAAACAGTCACAATCGGCCGGTGAAAAACGACAACCTCACATAATACTACCTTGAAGTAAGAGTTTTCGTTATTGTTTTGTTTCGTCCAGTTCCGATAGTCTATTCCCCCCTATCACAGATATTCTATCCCTTTTTGAAAGTTTCGGTGATCAACTTCTCACTTTTATTAGATTTTCTCTATTTTTTTCCTAAAAGACCGACAACACCGACTTGTGCCTTCTCTGAGGATGCGAGTGTCCATGGGCGGCGGTGATCACCCACTTTCTGGTAACTCACATGCTCGTTTGCTTCTTAATATTTTTTAAAAATTTCATATTTTTGTAATGAATTTGGAGACGGATTTTTATCTAGTTTTTGAAATAAAATTATGACCCTCATCGTGGGTCGGTCCGACGCTGGAACTACTATTGCAGGCGTTCTCCTTGTCGAAGTTGAAAATGAAAGTTGACGAACCTTCAAAATAACTGAATACATTACCAGTCTCACATTCGTAAGCGAATACAATCAATCATATTCATTCCGATATGGTATCTTTTAAAATTCGCCAATATCCGATACATCTTCCCGAGCTTTTAAATTCATCCCGATTCGACGCACTGACGACGTTACAAACTTTTTATAGGAGCCATCCGAGCACCAGAGAGCGCCCGCCGGCGGGCGGCCGCTCCTTTACGGCGTATTAACATAATTTCATATATTATTTAAGTGGCAGATCCCACGGCCCCGCCCTCTGCATAACCTTACAACTTTTGCGGAACTCCCCCGACCTGAATACTAATCTTCCCCGAGACGTCCTCGATTATGTCCCGTGTTCGTTATCTCGTTGTAGATTGTGTTTCAGTTTTTTTCGCCGTGTTCCTCTCTCTTCTTCTTCGACTTGTATTAATTTGACGAAAAAAAAATTGCAAAAATATCAGGTTTAAGTCAGCATAGTTTGTACGTATTTAGAAAAAAAGAGGAGAAACAATATCCTATCATGATTGAATTAATCTAAAGTTACGACCATTATAGTGCGGTTAACCTTACCATCTGTACTAATATTATAAACGCGAAAGTTTATAAGGATGGTTGTTTGTTGCTCTTTCACGCAAAAACTACTGAATGGATTTCGAGGACACTGTACAGTAATATATAGCTTACACAGCAGAACAACACATAGGCTATAATTTATGAAGACATAGCTTGAATTATCCAAAATATAACGATAAGTGTCAAGTAAGCAGGAAAAAATCTGTCATCTGCGAGCTATTCTGGCGTGCGCCGCAAAAACCGTTGGAATTACACGTGTATAATGTACAATGGAAATGTTTATCTTAAATAGTCCTACAAAAAGGCCCGCGACAGCATATATCTATCTTTTATGTGTAAGCCATTATTGCCAAAATAGTGTACCATTAATGTAATAATAGTTGATAACGCACATTTGGTGGTAACTAATTACTCCTTATATCAAAATAAATACTTTTATCCCATCTGGCGTTTAAAGTACATAAACTTTGTCTTTTACACTACATCATTTGGACAAATATTTGAATAGTTATGACGATAGACAAGCGAGTGCGCGATAATACGGTGCGGTGCGGCGACAGGGTCAGACCATAAAGGTAGCAGGCGTACATTTGAGCACGCAATGTTTTTCCCACGGCTAGCTCTGTGTGGCTTGCTCACGCGTTTCTAAATCGCAAAATCTGCATGCTTATACAGACCGAAATAAATCGCTTAACATAGTTTATAAGAGTATATTACAATAGCCACCTATAACTTTTGCATTACCATCAATCATCTTATACTTCCGTACCTATCTATCCTTACAAACTATAGCGTTTATAATACCTATAATACGTATTAGTGAGATCATCATAAAAAATAATTAGTTCCAATTTACATACATTACACAATATAATTGTTCGAACACTTATAACAGGAGAATAGCTGGACCGATTTTCATTTTTAATTTGTTGGATTTTTCACCGTCCCCAATAGCAATATAATAGAAAAACATTGAAAATTTAACAAAAAAATAAAATACTTTTCATCGCCATTATCATTATTTTCCTTCACCACGCGGGTGAAACCGCGGGGTACAGCTAGTATATAATAAAATTGATGTCTATTTTTTTATTTCTCCGGCCTAATTTACGAATTGGTTAAATTGGTTGTAATGAAATAAGCAGATTTCTCGTATAATACATAAGATACTTTTCACAAAAAAATGCATATACCCGAAAAATATCAGCGATGTTCAAGGTTAGCGAAATAAAAGTTGCGAGGGATCGGCATTGGAAATTATCCCATTGCTCCTCAGAGCAGAGATCGAAATCGAGAACTAAATCGGGTCAGAAATAACATTGCTGAATATTAATTTAGGTATAGAGAAGCGGACTGGAAACGGTTAGTTATAATAGTAAAGTTGAATAATCGTTGTAGTAAGCGCGTTCTGAATACGAATGTGGTAGTTGTGTTTGGACAACTCATGTATCATGCATTTCTGGGTATGTGCACCTCTAAGAAGAGTTCATTGGACCACGAAACCTTGGGCTGTTCCAATCCGGTTGGAAACTTCATAGGTTTTAATGATTTGGCGTATAGGTGTCACCACGATATTTTTGGCCCCCGAAGCGACTATAAGTGATATCTTAAACATTCTCCTAATGAAAACATCTCTTGTGCGGACCACTAAGGACCAAACTCGTATCCTCTGTGTTCATACGGACGCTGTAATTTCTGAGCTATAAATCGTAATATTGTATTTCATAACGTATCCCGCTAAATGAATCTATGACATGTTTGTAACAATTCTTAATAACTGGATACGCTTAGATGTACGCTAGATACTCAAACGAATTGTTTTGTTCCTTTCTGGTCCCATTTACTTTATTCCCCGCAGTATGTGTGGTAAAAGTATCTCACGACAATTGCGTTTGGCTGTCCATAATGGAGTTCCAAACCCTAGTTGGATTTGACAAAAGAAACGTGAAACTAGAATTAATGCAATTGGAACGAGATCTCTTTGTAATATGTGTGGAGTGTCTTTCAAACTTAAATACAATGTCGTCCGGCATAATAATTATATCAGGCGATGGTGAAGTTTAAAAAAAAAGATTGTAATTACTAGACAAAAAAATGGCTTGTCATGATGATCTGGAAAGGATGAATGAAAATACCATTGGTAAAATTAAATAGCGAGTGTATGCAATTGAAGGATTGGAAAGGATTGTCATAGAGAATCTTATTCAGACCGTATTGGTAGCACATTGAAGAGGGACCAAATTTCAAGCACTCAAAATCGACGAGCTTGCATGGAACGATTTATACATGGGAATGAAACGAGAAAGGTATGCAAGATTGAGCCACGTGGAAGTTTATGGTCTCTACTTACCCTTCTGGGAAACACGTATGACTTTATATAATAATTAAACATGAAAATAAAAAACTGGTATGTGTGAGAATAAAATTAGTGCAATTGGGGTTTAGTATTGGAATGGGTTAATTTAGTATTTTCTTTATGTAATAAAGTAAATAGTAAATTTTCTTTACGCCTTAAAACTGTATTTAAAGCTTTTTGTTTGAATAAGAGTGTAGTGAAAATGTTTTTTGATAACTGTGAAAATACTTGAGTAATGAATATTTTAAATTTCTAATCAGATAGAAAAGGCACTGATACTCAGTGACGTCATTGTCTACTAGAACCAAATACAATAAGTTAAAGTTTGTCTTGCAAGAAAGCGATGGGATAAAATTTTTAATGGTTGATAGTTCCTTGTTTCTTTGACCGATTTTAAATTTTAATTTCACTTTTAGTCACCATACGAAGTCAGCTTATAGTTTATCAAGAAATATAAGCATTACTAAAATTTAAATTAATGCACGTCCCGAAATAGTGCTGAAGTTTATAATAAAATAATTTACAATTTAACCGTAACAATCGGTGACAATCATGTTAATATCATTGCATTTATTATGTGGTTTAAATATTTTTTCTTCAGACTGTTACTCATTGATTTTATCATCATTGTTAGTCATCATCGCGACTTTTTAAAGAATACTTTTAAAAAACTGTTAAATGCATTCGGAAATTGACGAAAAAGGTGTACTCATCTAAAACAATCTTAGAAAAATACAGTTAAGTGACGTTTCTGTGAATTTTCATAATATCTGTAAATTTACAGATTTTAATTCAATTATTGGTATTGCGTTTTTTTTAAATTTTTCGGTTTCAACTAACCAACATTAACCGATCAATTCTTTTGCTGTGAGAGATTATCACAGCTGATTGTTTTACCACCGGCGTACTGTTTTCCATACCATTTTATATGACGTATGATTTACTTTTATTTCAACACATTTTATTATCTCCTTAATCTTAACTCTATCCGTTCCATTTCAACATTATTTCATTTTTTTGTCGTAGAAAAAAAAAATCGATCTTAAGCGCGTCACTCAGTCGTTTATGGTATAACTACAAACTTAGCAATTTTCACTTTCATCCGAGCCACAGTGCTGCTATAAACCGACACGCAGACTTCGCTGTTTCAATGGAATGACGCTATAAGAAATCCGAGTGAATCACCAATGTTACCTAAAAACATTTTCGAGGCGAGAAATCCCCACAGCAACCCACTAACGTGATTCTAACTCGGCAAACGGGACGTAGAGCGCTTACCACAGTGCCGACGATGGACACGTGTCACGGTCAGGTGGCGTTTACCGACGGCCCCTGGCGCCCCGCGGACTGCGCCAGCGCCGCGTCTATGCTGACGTCACTCGGACCGAAGTATCATTCGAATCGAATTGCATCAGCTGTTACGCTCGTTTCATTATTATCGAACGAAAACTAGAAAAAAATCATGTACATACATTATACTTGTCGATAAATTTTATTAGACATCATCTTATAGTTCTTCTTTTGTTTTTCATATGAAGGAATCGATTATAGGTTGAGTACAGTGTATTGATACAATTTAGTAATAAATGAACGAAAAAAGATTAGCATTATTGTGAAAAAAGCGTGAGGTGCTTGATAAGTGAAAAAAATATGGCAGCAAGCACCCCACGCTTTTTTCACAATAATACTAATCTTTTTTCGTTTATTTATATTTTCTGCCTATATTATGAATTATTTTTCGGTTTTTAGTTCGATATGATCATCAAAGCGTGTTTTTTAGTTTTTTAAACTATATTTATTTTATACTTTTAGTTTGATCGATTGTCAAAAAAATTGTATTCCGAGTTCTTGTGAATGTTTGGACGTGACGCACATTTTTTAGTATCGTAAATCTACGACAGAGGGTGTACGGATGGGAAATTCTTTCCGAACAGGAGAGTTAGGGTCAAGGTGTTAATTTTCAAAAATGAAACTGAAGTCGATAGTATTGTAAACCTTGATAGAGGGCGGATGATTGTAAAATTCTCTGAATAGAAGATTTAAGTTTGTGGTCTTAATTTCTGACAATAATTCAGTTTTGACGTTTTTACTATAGAGTTTAATATTAAATATTATTTTATCATGAATCCATTTTCTTTATAGATGAGTTGATTGAAAATATGATCTTTTCTACTTAACTTCTACATCCAAAATTTTAATTATATTCATTTAAATTTCAAAAAGAAATCTACAGAAAACTAAATATTTTATCAACATCAAATTATGACTTTGTATAAATTAATTGTTGTACCCATTTTTTATATTAATTCTGTTTATATGTAAGTCCCTATCTTGAACTGATTGGATTTACATCGATACCAAACAGAATAACCAAACCAAATTAATTAATCCTGACGATCCTGACCAGGACAATTAGACAAACTTATCAAATTATTGTATTGTCACCGGTCATTGTTAAGTCTACAAAGTTTCAATAAAATCTGACCGTTCAAAGTGGGTCAAAATCGAGTGCAAAGAAGTCGGTTACAAGCAAACAAGCAAACAAGCAAACAAGCAAACAAGCAAACAAACAAACGAGTAAACGAGCAAACGAACAAACGAGCAAACGAGCAAACGAGCAAACGAGCAAACGAGCAAACGAGCAAACGAGCAAACGAGCAAACGAGCAAACGAGCAAACGAGCAAACGAGCAAACAAGCAAACAAGCAATCAAGCAAACAAGCAAACAAACAAGCATACAAATGAAGCTAATAACAGCGTGTTAAAAAGAATAATGTTTAGATAATTGGTATTGTATGATATTTCTAGTTTATCACAGATTGAACAATTCAAAAATTAAAGTCTTCCGTTTTTATGTAAATTTAAGGAAAATTCTACAGAGGTCAGCTTCGTAAATTTTAATTTTAGCACCTCTTAAAATAAAAGATAAGCACTGTTTTTTTGTACTAATAACCCACATGCAAATTTCTTTTAAATTATTATTAATGTATCATTTAATTATTAACAATAAAAAAACATCCCTTAAATGTGTTTTTGTAATTTCTATTATTACATTAAAGCTCAAATTTCTATACTGACTAAATGAATGGCAAGACATTTGGATGAATTTGTTATATTTTATAGTTTTTATTTAAAATGTTCAGAATCGCGTTTGAATATGCAACATGTTCAGAACACCTTAAGATTAGGCTAAAAATATTTTAAGCAATAGTGGGCGTTGTATACTATGGGCCGTAGAGAATATCGTATTGCTACCTAAAATACGGGGGAGTATAAATACGGGGAGAATTTATGCTCCCCTTGTAGCAGTGATGTATGTGCAAATATGTAAAATGTTTTGTAAATAAAATTTTATATATCCTGTTACAAACGTTACTACAAACGGAAAACTATGCATCAGAGTAAAAATATTTGGAAAATAAAATATAGTTTTAAGAAACTGAAAAACACGCTTTGATGATAAATCAAACTAAAAAATGAAAAATAATTCTATGCATAAAATAAAATAAGGAACGAAAAATATTGCGAAAAAAGCATGGGGCACTTTGTACGATTTTTGGACTAATAGTATCGATCAAATATTTTCGAAACTGATTTATCGAGCAGAGTGTTTTTCAGTTTTACTAAAATATATTTAATTTTCTAAACTTTCAGTCTTAGATATCAATAGTATTTATAACCGATAGCCTCGATTTCAGAATATTTTATGTGTGACAATGAATTTAAGTTTATATCGTTCATGTCTAAGTAACCTTTTCATTTGATCTAACGCATCACTTATACAGTACAATGCACACGAAGCTTTGCCGCTGTTAAGTTAGTCACGAAAGCACAGTTTCGTTGAAATTTTCAATTTGTAAAACGAAATATGTATCAGAATACCAAAATTGCGTGCCTCAAAAGAAAGTAATGATCGGAAAATTTATGCCAAAGTTATAAACATTTATTAACACCAAAAAATATAGGGGGATGGTGTTACAAATGCAGCTGGGCGATAATGGAATTTTTCATTTGCATAAAAAAACGACGTCTTCCAATTTTCGTCAAATGCTTGCCAAAAGTTAATGACAAGAATTTAAAGAAAACAATGCAACAAAGCTCACGGCATATTCGTTTTGACGTAATAACGTCTTATAAATTGATGAACACCGACTGCACGCACGAAAAAGCATGACTCATTGTCGCGTTCCGCCTGAGTCGAGTGTGCGAGCGAGAACGCACAACAAGCGATAGAGAGGTATCCTAAGCGTTCGGCTTGTGACACATCTATCTCTCTTCCACTCTTATCGGTCGATGGAGTGGAAGTGATACAAAATAATGATAATTATTTTGCATCTCTCATGATGATACAATTATCATTACTAGATGATACAAAATAATGATAATTCAGTAATAATAATCGAATTCAATTCATGAAAATATGCAATTTGTCATCAATGTTTTCTTATGACGTTATCATATAAAATTATCGTCCGTAAACCGACTTCACCCGCAACCAATTTTTTTTACACTACGAACGGTTTTGAACAAGTGTTTAGCCGAAACCAGAAACAAAATCAGGTATTTTTGAGTAACAATCAAACGTGTAGGCCGAAATGACTTGAATTTAGAAAGCGATCACAAAAATTGAAAAACCATTCGAGCATCTATAACACGATCATTTAGTGCATAAAATATTTTGCAAAAAATCTACATAGTAAATTATTCACGAATCATAAAGAAACGTATACCCTTAAATAAAAACTAATAATAACATAATTGGCTCATAAGATTGTAGCGCATCGAAATTCCTATGCGCCCGTATAAGTTATCCAGAGTTATCATTCATTTCAGAAGAAAAACAAAATGTGTACAAATATTATGGTTGTGAAATGTATGTTCTTAAAGACTGTCTTACTAAGAGGCATTCAATTTAAAAATATACTTAACAAACAAATTTGTTTCCTTATTTTTTTTTAATTTCATATTTCTTTAGCTTTTATTCACCCATTTTTCATCGTCGTCCGATCCATTGAAAATCGTCTTTTCTTTTTAAATTGCTTCAAAATTGTTGAATTTTATAACATTTCAAGTTACTCGTTTTTTTTAAATTTTCAATTTTAAATTTTACAAATTTTCAGAAATCAATTCTTTTTCAAAATTTTTTTTCTCAAGAAACGAAAGTATTGTATTGCCATCGGTCCTTGTTAAATATACAAAGTTTATGTTAAATCTGATCGTTTAAAGTAGATCAAAATCGAGTCCAGAAGAGTCGGTAACAAACAAATAAACACATACACACACACATATATATATATATATATATATGCAAGTGAAGTTAATAGAAGCGTGTTAAAAACGAATACAAAATATGACGTAAAAATATGTATTTTTTTCCTAAAATATGTCTTTCCTAATTTTTCTAATATAATATAATCTCAAATTATTCTTCGTTAAATGGTAATCCCAATGATACGTGTAAATATTCGAAAATTATATTTAGTCATCATATGGGAAAGCGAGTTGAGAAATTTTTATTATTGACTTGTCGCGTAACAAATCTCACTGAGTTTCGCGCTTTTCTAGCTTCGATTCAACAAACCAAAAGCTCGCACTACACACGTACACGACGAGCGAGCGAAACGGTGGCGCCGGCTTCGGGCGCGGGGCCGGGATGTTTTCAGAGCTCGTCAAATATTCAAAACGCTCCCGCGCCGCCCGCGCACCGCATTGTTCCGAGAGCAGATCAAACACTGAATAGAAATGATTCCGTTCTAACGAAGTGAACCGGCTCGTCGCCGAAGGAGGACGGCTTGCAGGCGCGCAGCAGGGCCGGCGCCGCGCCCCAGGTGCGCTGTCGCCTCGATGTACTTTCGCTCTGAGAGCGTTGGGACGCATTGTACGTAGCATACGTACGCCGACATGTCTACACGGTCTGGCGTACTCGTTGCATACCGTCGTACTGATGAAGACCTTCGAGAATTTAATTATCAGTGGTTTGATAAGTCAATTTTATATTCGTATTTTTGAGATTCTCACATCGTTGTACCGCCGAGCTGGAGTTTCTCCTAAAAGAGTACCGAGCCATGTTTTACACGCTGCCAGCCTCGACACGTCTCGGAAGCGCCCCCTTTGAAGTCTTTGCCTTTGAAGATTTTGATGAAAACAGGTTTTATCGGTTTCTTTTCCTTCGCCGTGAGAGCGGGCGACGTTTGACATTTTCGATAACGAGCTAGAATACGTTCGGCGATAGCGGTAATCAAGGCGTAAACCGGCTTTATTTCACAAGCATACAGTTATTTACCTGTGGTTAAACTCCCATAATTTTCTGTAAAGATAAAAGGTGGTATCGGTTAATGTCACCGTAACAACTGTACGTTCCAATATAGAGTCCAAGGCTGTTGAGCGAATCGCTGTTAACCTGAAAGTTCACTTATTGAAGTTCAACAGTGAGCGTATGTCTAATGTACCTCGCCCGTTGCTCTACGAACAGCAATCGTCGCTCACCCAAATATGTTTTAAGTTTGTCACATCCCAAATTTTTATCTCGGATATTTTGTCTTCGTTTTGCGCTTTTCACTTATTGTAACTACGCTAATTTTTTTGTCAATCATTACTCTTGGACTCGATTCTTGTCTGACCAGTCGACAAGTCTTTTATATCCACACAACATCTAGGGTCAAACAATACTGTTTATTTATCGACCTTTATGTGACTCATAAACTGACAAAAAATGCTGTGTAAGAAACTCATCGTTCGTTTTGATTCACTATTAATTTATTATTATTAACCTTGTGGTAACAATCGGATTGTTAACACTTTTCTATTAGTTTCGCTTTTCTTCTGTCTCATTCTTTCAAAAAATATTTTCTTCTCCCCCTTCCTCTCAATCCTCTTTGCCCATTTTAAGATCGCTCCTTCCTTAACAAAGCAAATAAAATTATTGACTTTTAAATATTCTAGTTATAAGGAGTAACTCAGATAAACATAAAAAAATAGTAATCTATACTAATATTATAAATGCGAAAGCTTGTTTAAGTATGGATGTTTGTTGCTCTTTTACGCAAAAACTACTGAATGGATTTCAATGATACTGTACAATAATATACAGCTTACACAGCAGAACAACACATAGGCTATAATTTATAAAGATGTAGTGTCAATTATCCAAAATATAACGATAAGTGTCAAGTAAAAAATCTGTCATCTGCCAATATTCTGGCGTGCGCCGCAAAAACCGTTGGAATTACACGTATATACTGTATTATGGAAATATCTATCTTAGGTAGTCCTACCAAAAAGCCTGTGATAGCATATATTTATCTTTTATGAGTAAGCCTTTATCGCTAAAATAGTGAACCATAAATACAATAATAATTGATATTTTTTTTCTAACGCACATTTGGTGGTAACTAATTACTCCTTATATCAAAATAAATACTTTTATCCCATCTGGTGTTTAAAGTACATAAACTTTGTCTTTTACACTACATCATTTGGACAAATATTTGAATAGTTATGACGATAGACAAGTAGACAAGCGAGTGCGCGATATTATGGTGCGGTGCGGTGGCAGGGTCAGACCATAAAGGTAGCAGGCATACATTTGAGCATGCAATGTTTTTCCCACGGCCAGCTCTATGTGGCTTGCTCACGCGTTTCTAAATCGCAAAATCTGCATGTTTACACAGACCCAAATAAATCGCTTAACAAAGTTTATAAGAGTATATTGCAGTATATAGTCTCCACCTATAATTTTTGCACTACCATCAATGATCATATACTTCCGTACCTATCTATCCTTACAAACTATAGCGTTTATAATACCTATAATACATATTAGCGAATTCATCTTAAAAAATACTTAGTTCCATTTTACATACATTACACTATATAATTGTTCGAACACTTATAACTGGAGAATAGCTGGACCGATTTTCATTTTAATTAACAGTGATGTTATGTGTAAACTGAAATGTATAAAAAAATCAGTAAGTATGGATTATGTTTACCTTCCAACAATTTTTAAGCTGTCGCTTTGTATTGCTTTATAAAACATCAGCCATGTATACGAAATAGCTACAAATATATAGTGGCTGTGGTTATATCATCAATGTGTATAAATTGGCCCTATAAAAATTTTTCCATATAAACAAGATGAAAGAATACATTTTATGCCTACGCGGGCGGAGCCGCAGGCAAAACTAGTATGACAATAAGTTCTATCAGTTTTCTGAATTTCATCGAAATTGGCTTAACTAAGCCAATTTATAATTCCACAATAACTATTGTGGAATTATAAATACGAAATGTAGAAAAAAAATAGGATAATACACTGTAGGTAATATATTATAAAATGATGTACTACTACTCTACAGTATATAAAAGTCATTAAAGTTAATTTTACTGTTGTTGAGATACGGAAAAAACATACAAACGAATAGATAGAAAAAATTAGCCTGTGTCTGTCCTTTGGTGTCAAACTATCTTCATGCAACGGCTTAGCCGTGAAAATGTAATAGACAGACAAACAGTGCCACTTTCGCATTTATATTATTAGTACTGATTACAAAAGTGACACTTAGTGAGGATGTTTGGTTGTTTGTAACTCCATTACGGTACGACAGCTGGACTGATTCAGACGAAATTTAGCAGAGAGAGGTTTTCTGGATTATGTGCATCATTTTTTACACCTGTTACTGATGCGCTTGTATCCCATAATTTACCACAAACTGTAGTCGACACTGAAATTGGTACCGATTATGGGAATCGTGAGCGATAGTGTGCGATTGGAAAAGTGAGAAACGCAGATTGGAATAAAAGACAAGACCGAATTGGAACTAACTGTGGAATCGGAACTTGAACCAAAAACGGAATCAAAGAAAGTAAGATTACTCTACATAGAAACTGAGAAATTGATTATATGATTACATGGGAGGAGCTGCGGGTAAAAGCTAGTGTTTATATATTTACGCATGGAAATTTGGGATACCTAACATAAACAGCCCTAACAATTTAGACGTTAGAATCATTAGGTTCAAATTTTCCTTTTTATGAAATATTGTTTTACAGGTTTATTTCCACAGGTGTATGCCCTGGAGAAATGAGATGAAAAAATCCAAACGTTTTATTATAAACGGAGCTATTATTACGATTATGAGATAATCACATTATTGTTATGCGTAGGGCGCACTAAAAATTATAGGAATCAATGAGAAAAGATTACTATGAATGGTCAAAAATGAATTTATTGTTTCTCAAAATATTCTCAGTTAGTACAAGTTCACGTTTCTATATGAATAAACCAATTTTGAAAACATTTATGGCACTCCTCTCTGGGACCTCGCAAAATGTTTCTATTTTCTTCGACAGTCTGGTCTGGTGATAAAAATCCTTGACCGCGTAATTAGTTCTTAACTTTTACGATCAAAAGAGACACAAAGTGCCAGGTCAGGATTGAATGCAGGATTGCTTATAACTTCTACGTTTTTCTCCTTCAAAAACTTTATTTGTCCCTTTGGCCATATTGTCGCTGGCCTTGTCGTGGTGCAAGATGATACGACGTTTACGGTTATTTTTACGGAGTCCGTCAATAACTTCTAAGAAATAAATAGTAGTGCACCAATCACAAATCACGTTACGACAATTCTCCAAAACACCAATAGCAACGTGTCCAGTTCTAATCATTATGAAAGCAATCATTCGCTTAGAGGCACTTCGAGCGCGTGCCACTTTGGTTGGTTTCGGCTCATCTCGATTGACCCATACAGTGGATTGCGGCTTTGTTTTGGTGTCGTAGTAATAAATCCATATTTTGTCACTTATGTCTTATGTCTACACTTGACACCTTACTTGATTTGCATGGCATTTGCATCAAGTGCGGTCCGTCTTTGAGCCAGTAAAATTGTGTGGGATCCACCGCGAGCCTGCTTCTACATACCCAAATGTTTATGTAGGTTTGAATATATTTGATTTATGCCAATGCTTAAGGATGCCCGAATCTCATGATAAGTCACATATCTGTCTGCTTCGATCTTATGGCGCAAAGCATTTATGTTTTGTTGTTCACAGCGGGGGAAGGGCTACCATCACGAAATTCGTCATTGAGATTGACACGACCATGCGTGAATTCTGAAAATCAGTTATGAATAGTTGTCTTGGAGGATTCTTCATTGCCAAAAGCAATTGTAATTCAAGAAAGGCTCTGCTGACCTCTTAAATTACATTAAAAATCGTATAAAATCATAAAACGAAAATTTTCACGACTTAAATCCGTAGTGATAAAGGCACGTAATTTTTCAAATGACGCCATAATGTAAAAATAATTTACGGTTGAATGAAAAAACTGTATACCAGAGCCAAAGAGTTCCATGTTCAAATCTAGTAGTTAATTTTTAAACATTACTTATGTAAGTGGCCAGTTCTAGAAACTTATAGTACATCCCAGATATT